>NAJI01000167.1:3553-378071 GCA_002179835.1 Calonectria leucothoes | reverse complement strand
AAACCCCCCCCCCCCCAAAAAACGGCCTTTTGTCCATGGCGCTGTCTCAGCATCCCGGCAGAGCAATCGTTTCGTTTGGTTTCGTTTGGTTTCGTTTCATCAGCTGTCCCTCGGGATCGCCAGAGAAGTGTGAATCGGGGACTTGGGGGCCGAGATATCCTGGGCGCAGCAAAGTGCCGCTTACGGGAGATCTACAGTGGGGGCGCAAAAATTCCGTTCATTCCATGTTTTTCTGCCATCATGGCATTGGGAAAATATTGTATATAATCTAAAAAATAATCAGTATAATGCATAAAGCTAAATGTTTTATTCTATTCTTGTTCTTGTTTATATATCTTGTGTCAATTTATATATATTGAGTTTCGGTATAAAATATAAAATCATAAACTGAGCGGAACTTTTGCGTCCCGGTTGTACGTCTCGAGATGTAAGACGATAAGCCTCCTCTCCGATAGGCTCAAGTTTGTGCGCATGAGCTCAATCCGTGTTCCCCGCATCCCCGTTTTTTTCCCAGTCGTCAACTAGAAGATTCCATATCTGCTCAAATTACTGCCTCACGTGTCTCCCCGAATCTGGAGATAGCATCTCGTTCAAATTCATAACTTCATGTAGTTTACCCATAATGAGGGCACTATGACTGTGTCAAGTCCATGAGTGGCTTTGAGAGCAGCCACAGGCCATGTGTAAAAAGCTACAGCCTTGCATTCCATCCATAACCAACCGCGCCGGTTTCTTGACATAACCATGTCCAACCTAAAGTTTATGTCTCGTGGTATAATTCCCTAAAATTCACTTTTTATACAACAAGGCTTCCCTTAGACTCGTTTTCGAGGCCTACCCGAACTCGGTCTTGTTTTCGGCCTTGTATCCCTCGCGTCAATCACTCTGAATATTCTCGGAGGCAGCGGCGCCATGGGGGGCATAACCGGAGGCTGATTTATCATCCCACCACCATGGGGAGGCGGTAAACCCGCCATATTAGGGGGCACCATGTCGTACCCCGGGTGAGGCATGCGGGGCGGAAAGATCATAGTGACATGCGAGCCGGGTTGGATAAGTTCGTCCCAGAATTCTGGCAGGATAACCATAGGGCGCATGTGCGAGGAAGATGTTTCGTTGGTATAATTTTGATTGGCATGCCCAAAGCCGTTATTTATATTATTGTGTATTTGGTTGCTGCCACCAAAATTGCTGTTGTGGTTATGGTTGATGGCGGGATTTCCGTGGCCTCCAGCCTCATGGAAACCAGGCATTTCATTGCTTCGATTGCCACCGGAGAAGTTGCGGTTTTGGAAGTTGGCATGGGAGAGGTTGATCTGCTTAGAACTTTTCCGCTTCACAGGCTCAATCGAGGATGGCAATGAGACGCTGAGGCTGTATCGACCATTGGCCACCGCAATACCTAGAGCACTCTCTAGACCATCGGGTCCGAGGCCAGTGAATTGAGCATCAATAGTCATCTTCATGCCCTGTCGTTCGCAGTAGTGATTAGTAACGAATAGGAAGGTCATGGAGTTTCGGGTGCTTACGTCCCACGTCTTGGCTCTCCTCCAAGGGATGAGTATCGTTCGTCCCAGACAATCCTTGAACCTGAGGGGCAGTTTTTGGGCGGGCCGTTCCGGGTCAAGTTCCCACGGAACAGGTTGGCCGTGGGCCAGCCCGGCAGTTGATACTGGTGGGATGTCGGATGGGATCTCTGGCACAGGTTGAGGTGGGATGGCTGAGGAGGAACTGGCCTCGGTAACGATAGGATCTGAAGAATAGTAAAACTGCTGCGGATCCTTGCTTTGGCCGGCCATTGAAGGATCTGAAAAATGGTCTGCGACGTGGACTGATGATATGTCCTGATGCGGCGAAGAGAGAGGCGGCGGGGCTTCAGGTAAAGCAGCGTCGTCCATAGCGACAATTCCAGGTATGTAGCAGGTATTTTGCGGTTGCTTGCCTTTGTCTACAGTGGGCGAGTCCGGAAAGTCAGTTGTTGAAGAATCTGTGTGTGTTTGTGGTGATGTCTCGAGTTGTGGGTCTGGGTGAGGCGAGACAGTGATGTCAGTGGTTTCCGGGGTCTGGCCAGCGGCCTTCTACCGCGAGCGTTTAGCAATTAGGTTGGGGGGCACGCAGTAAGGCGCAAATGAGGCCAACTAACCTCGTCCTCGTTTTGGCTCAGGTCGTCACGAATGGCGCCTGGTTCGGCGCCTGTTGCGTTGTCCGCGTGAGGCGATTCAACTTCAGAGACAGCAGTGGTGGCGGGCGGGCTCTGATCCACCTCTGCCGCGGGGACGGCGGCGCCACAGCCTTGTCCCTCATCGGACTCCATGTTTACAGAGCGAGCGACGGGGTGCGATGCGGTGCGGAGCGAAAGTCTGTCTGTCTGTCTGCCAGGCTGCCCGGGGTCTGAGAAGGCAGTGTTCTGGGCTCTATGCAAGCGTGTATGTAGTTGGGCGATGGGCGAGGTCGCTGTGGACGGCGCTGTGGACGAGAGTGGTGCCGCCGTGGAATGCTGCGCAAGGCGGGAGGCTGTCTTGATTGGCCCTGGGCGGCCTTTGCGCAGCCCCGAGGTGATTGGATTGGGGCATCTCAGCTAGCTGCAGTGGGCGGATGCAATGCAACCAACGGGCAAAAGGCTGGGGGATCAGGGTGTCTGCAGCGAGTGGCTACGGCGCAGGTTCCACGGGGAGGCTCTGTGCTATCTCGACGAGAGTCGGGTGAGACGGAGAAGGAATCGCACAGGCGAGCGAGCAGGAATCATGCTGCGCTGGTCGGCATGAGACATGCGACATGCTGAGCCAGAGCGGGCTGTGCTGTGTATGTACCTATACCAGGGGCGGAGAGAGCCCTAACGGCACCAAACCATGTGCAACACAAGCCTGCTCGCCAACCAACAGCTAAACGCATTGCAGACGAAGCGAGAACACCACGGCTCACGCCATGCCAGTCTCCCGCCCGTGGCCCTCCAGTTGAGGCTTTTCCACGCTCTTCCCTCTGTCACTCGCCCACTGCACTGTCAGTGCAACAAGCAACTCCCTTGCGACAGGCCGAGAGCAGCGCCGCTATCCAGCACCCATCAGCACCAGCAGTAGCCGGGCTGGAAGCTTGCGACGCCACTCAAGCCAGGCCACCCCCACTAAGCCCACCTCCAGGCGACCCTGGAAGCCTCTGCCTGCACTCGCGCTCGCATTCAGCTTGCGTCTGCTCCGCCCGCCGCCGCCGCAGCCCAGCGCAAGCCGAGCCTATTCGCACGCTGCTGACCCGCATTTCCGGTCGCCGAATGTCGCAGCCAGAGCCTTCAATGCGCGCCGCCAGAGACAAAGGGCACTCTTCCCCAACCCGTCGACTGGCTCGGCGGGTGTGCGCCCTGCTACACTGCACCCACGTTCCCCGCGAACAGAAACAAAAATAGCAAGGCTCTGCTTGCCCTGGCCAGAGCCTGTCGGTCTCGGTACGACGTTGCCGCAGTTCGTATCAGCGGGCTAGCCCCGATGGGCTAGGTAACCATCGCCAATTCAGAGCTCCCCCCAGCCATGATCCATACCACCATCCCCTCCATCCGCCTTCTCGTCCGGTCCGATACTCGTCTCATCCTAGCTGTGCGCTGGTAATTCTCGGCCAGTGCCCCATGCTGACGACGTCTCCGTCGCCCGAGTCCGTGATCCTTGATTGTTTACGGTTTCTCGTTTCTGCGCTGACCTGAAGTAAAACATCGCTGCAAAACCCTCACTGCATCCAGCTAACGTAGCTAACATACGTCATCCCTCTCACACCCACCCTCGTCACATCCCAGTCCAGTCCCTCCGCCAGTGTTCCCCGCTGACAGCTTCGACCTCAAGGCCTGGCCTTTTCTTCTGCAGGTCATCTTTGCTGCCCATTCTCGGGCGTCTTTCTTTTCCTTCATCCTCTCTCAAACCTGTGATCATCCATTCCATCATCTCCCGCTCCCCCTCCAAGGCCGTCAAAGGCCCCCCACCTAAACCACCACCTTCATCATGGACTCCTTCACACAGCTGAAGCGTCGCACCACCGACCTCCTCCAGAATGTCCACCAGAACCTCCCAACTATGCAATTGCCCTCGATTCCCACCGGGGGCACTGGGGGCACCGCGCCGCGCAAGTCCGACATCAGCGGCACCTGGGAGCCCATCGAAGACATCTCACTCCCGCGCTCTGCCCACACCCTCGACATCATCTCTGGCAACGCCTACGTCTTCGGGGGTGAGATTCATCCCAACGAGCCCGTCGACAATGACATGCACGTCATCACCCTTCCATGGAGTAGCGCTGGTGCCGATTATTACAAGATCAAGGCGGTCGCTGCCAAGAAGGAAGTAGAGCAGCCTGCTGCACCTGAACCTGCACCTGCATCGGCGCCTGCGGAACCAGAAGCCTCCAAGACAGCGGAGGGGAAGAAACCGGAAGAGAAGAAGACAGAGAAGAAGGCTGATGATGAGGAAGAGTCGGAGGAAGAATCAGAGGAGGAGGATTCAGAGGAAGAGTCTGAGGAAGAATCGGACGAAGAGGAATCAGCCCAGGTCGAGCAACCTCTCGACGAAGTCCCGCTCAAAGAACCCAAGGGCAAAGAGCCGGCCGGCCCGGAGCTTCCTCTACTCGGCGATGTCCCGACGCCGCGAGTTGGTCATGCCACGGCCGTCATTGGAACCCGAATTTTCTTGTTTGGTGGTCGCGGCGGCCCAGAGATGCGACCCATCGACGAGGCCGGTCGTGTCTGGGTCTTCGATACCCGCACCAACAACTGGACGTATATCGATCCCGCTCCCGCTGTCAAAGGCGGTGCCATCATCCCTCACCCTGCGCCCCGAAGCTATCACTGCGCCACTGCCACCGACCGCCCTCGAGACTTTGCTATCCCTCGCCCCAAGGAGCCGGAAACATGGTCGCAGTGGGCTCTGGGCGATACCTCCAAGACTGGTATCCCACAGGCACCCATTGTCGGCAATGTCGCCGAGGATGCTGTAGATGAGGAGTCGGATGGTTACGGAACCTTCTTCATCCACGCGGGCTTGCTCGCAAACGGAGAGCGAACAAACGACATCTGGGCCTTCAATGTCCATGACCGCACTTGGAGTGAGCTACCGGCTGCTCCAGGACCTACTCGAAGCGGTACCGCCATCTGCATCAGCAAGACCAGACTCTTCCGCTTCGGTGGCTATGATGGCAAGGGAGAGCTCGGCGGACAGCTCGACTTCCTGCACCTCGAGGTAGAGACATTCGATGATCAGGGCAGCAAGGGTGAGGTTGCCATTCGCGCCCGCGGCGGTTGGCAAACCATTCCTGCAGAGAACACTGCAGCTTCTCCCACCGAGATCCACGCCGAGCCCTCTCAGGAGTGGCCTGGTGAGCGCAGCGTCGC
This sequence comes from Calonectria leucothoes, assembly GCA_002179835.1. NCBI lineage: Eukaryota > Fungi > Ascomycota > Sordariomycetes > Hypocreales > Nectriaceae > Calonectria > Calonectria leucothoes. Next base: position 372,709 of record NAJI01000167.1, on the reverse strand, counting down.
TACTCTTGAGGCGCTGACCATTGGCGGTGGCCAAGAATACCTCGTTCTGGTCATGGGCGAGCGCAACCCCGGCCCTGAGGGCCACGATGCCGCAGGCACCTTCTTCAACGATGTGTGGATGTTCCAGGTGCCTCCCATGGGTATGACGGTCGGCAGCGTAGCGGCCGCCATGTGGCAGGCCGTTGGCCGCAAGACTGGCGAGGGCAAGTGGACCAAGGTCGACCTGACGCCCTACGATGACGACAACTCAGTGGAGATGCCCGTTCACAGAGGGTGGCACGCGAGCGCCGTCATGGGCAACCTAGAGGAGAACGCCATCCTGCTCTGGGGTGGTCTGGGCGAGGACAACCAGCGGTTGGATGACGGCTGGATTCTCCGACTCGGCTCCTAAGTGTTGAATTATCCGTAAATGGCTGATGATTATGAAAAAGACCTGTTTGGGTATGAACATGACAGAATTGAAACCACCAAAAAATTGGTTGTGGGAAGTTGCTCGGTTGTCTTTTTGTCTCTTGTTTTCTTTTTATATCCTTATTTGCCGGCAGGGTTGGTTGCAGCAATATTTCACATGTACAATTTGACAGAACACACACACAAGCCCACACAGAAGCAACAAAAAAACAAACCCAAGCGTCACATAGGTAGTTTTTTCTTCTTCTTCTTCGGGAATGAATCCACGTTTCTATACCATTCAGTTGTAGCATTCCACGCAGTCTTATGTACAGTGCTCGGCCCTCTCTGCAGCCTTTTCCATCACGACCCAAGAGAAAAAAGTGAATAGGTTTCCCTTTAATAATAATAAAAAATCAAAAAACAATCGGTTGCTTTATTGTTCTACAAGTCGGCACGCGTCTTCTCGACGCCCCAGGGCTCGTCGAGCAGGTTGGTCTGTCCGGCGCTGTTCTCGCACGTGTCTCGGCCGCTGAGGGGGCCGGGCTTGGGGACCTTGACGGAGGAGGGGTTGGCGGCGGTGGCGCTCTCCTTGAGGGCCTTGAGCAGGTCGACGACCGTCTCGGGTGTGAGGTCCTCGTAGTAGTCGTCGTTGATCTGGATCATGGGGGCGTTGACGCAGGCGCCGAGGCATTCCACCTCGAGGATGGTGAAGAGGCCGTCGGCCGTCGTCTCGCCCTGCTTGATGCCGAGGTGGTCCTTGATGGCCTTGACGATAACGTCAGAACCGCAGCCGCCGAGCTGGCAAGGGGTCTAATCGAGATGTCATTGTCAGCTAGTCCGTGGCAGCATCAGGTTTGGCGGGCAGCTAAATCGTCGGCCCCATGTCCGGTCACATCCGAGGGGAGGAGGGGAGCTTCAACTCGCCCCCGGGGCCAGCTTTGAGCGATTGCTCGCCAACCACGCCATATTCTCGGGCAAAAAATCGAAAGAGGTGCAGGGACACACGTACCGTTGTGCAAATCTGGACGAAGAACTTGCCGACGGGGGTTCGGTTGTACATGGTGTAAAAGGACGCAACCTCGTAAACGCGCATGGGGGGCATCTCGAGCAGACGGGCCACCTCGTTCATGACGCTGATGCTGGTGAAGCCGTGCTGGCGCTGGCCGAGGTCGAGGAGGGGCATGACGGCGGCCTTCTTGTACTGGGGGGGATATCGCTTGAGGATCTCGGCGATGGCCTTCTCATTCTCGGCGTTGAACTTGAAGGGGATGTCGGGGTTGTTGTCTTTTGTGTTACGGTGCTGCCGAGGGGGTCAGTGTCAGTCATCAAGGGCATCAGAAAGGGGACCTCAGAGCTAGCAGAGGACCGTCCGAGGCGCGGGAGCGGCAATTGGGGTGCCAATGGCCCGGGTCTGGCGGTTGCCGGCGGAGAGGAGAATTGTGGCCGCTTACCACCATGAGCACATCGCTGGGTCGGCGGGCTGTGAGGGAAAAGGCGCGGGACTGGGGGCGGGCGGCTCGCACAGAGGCCCGGAGAGCGGAGCGGACGACGAAGGGGGTGATCTTGCTCGCCATGGTGGTGGATGCGGGGGAGGCCGTCGATTGAGAGGGTCGTGGTGCGAGATTGAGTCGTGAAGCGTCGCCGGGCTCAAAATGTCGTCGTTCCTCTGCCCGTCTTGTTGGAGCTGCTTGCAAAATGCGCACGCCTGATTGGCTGATTCGGTTGAATCTCGGGTTTAGCCGGTGCTGAGTATTGATCCGACGCTCAGGGTACGTACCCAATGGCGGCTCACAACATCTCGCTGTAGATGTGTGCGATAAGCTGGGTTTACACTGCATCTGCCTTCGGGGGGGAGGTTTCATAATTATCAGTAGGTTATTGTATGAGATAAAATCATACATACACGGGCATTGGTATATTAGATTAAATTCATTGAGATTGGGCTGTCCAGAGTATCACAGCCAGATAGATGATGAAACTCAAGCCAAGGTCATTTGTTGAACATCAATTGTGTCTGCGACCTTTGTGGTCCAACTATTCTAGGTAATTCGTTCCTTTATTATTCTCGCATCTTTGAAACGCCATACGAGCTTCATTTTTTGGAGTCGGTGTCTGCCTTATTTGAGTCACCTTTTGCTTTCCACTAGAAATAAACATCAACAAACCAACATTTTACAGAGGGTTTGAGACATTTGCATACTCTCCTTTCTCTCAGAGAAACAAGCACTGTAACAGGCGCCTGAAATCTCCAAGTTTCCGACACCATTGATCATCGTTCCGCTTGCGAGAAGTTTCAGGCCGAGTTCAAGCCAACGTCATCACCATACAAACTGTGCAAATTCGCCTCTCTTGAACTCGCTTTGTCGCTTAGATCCAATTTGCGGCAAGTTCTGTAGCAGAGCTCTACCCGCCGCTGCATCCATTATTTTGGCGCAACCTTACCCACCATGTTCTATGAAAGGGAATCCGATTCTCGTCCACTATGGTTTGAACTTGGTCTTTTTGAGGCGAGATTGCATGGTTCGGGCCGTCGATGTCCAGCGATGCCGTACGTACATGAAAAGCGTGTGTAAAATTGGCGACACGATTTACCGTATCATTCTTATGGTATAAACGATACCTTGGTGCTGCAACTGGATAAATATGATAGACGCAGTATGTAACGAGATAAGAAGTGAAAGCAAAGCATAAAAGCATACGTTTGCCTTTCTCGACAAGTCCATAGTTGAAGCGAATTTTGCATTTCGATCCATTCCACATGGGCTGGAAACAGTTGCTTGACGCCGTTTTGCTTGGTTTGCGCGTAAAACCAGAGCATGCGACGAGAGCCATGAGACGTCTTAATGTTTCGAGAATAATGCCCGAGATTACTGGTATTGGGTTATAAAATGATGTAAGACTGGTTTATATCGGGAGAGTTTTGTAGTATTATCGACAAGTGCCGTGTGTAGGTATCAAGTCAGTGGCAAAAAAGTACGAGAGTTGATCCGATGGTAAACTTGAGACTACATCGAGGTGTGGATTTATCGTCTGCTCTGCTACTGCTCAAGTTTACACAAAATGGGCTAAACGAGGACTCAAAGAACCAACCGACATCCATCACTTCATGCCAATAATGGTGGCATATTCGTTATGCTACCATGTAGCCACGAAGCTTTATTGTCCGAAATACCATCAAGACCGAAAGCAAATACGTTCAAATTGAGCCCTCTGATCAACCTGCACCATCAGGCTTCGCTGAAGGAGCTACATGACTCTAGAGTATGCCGCAGTTTAGCTTTGATTGGCCAATGCTTTCTTGCGCCGACCAAATCATAGTCTCGGCAGTTCCTCTGACCAGCAACCAACACAACGCAACTGACTCATGGACAATACTTTTCATCAACAAAAGAAAAGAAAGCGTTGACTGCGCCAGTACGCGATTTTAACGACTTTCACGCACTCGGTTTAGCGCTCGGAGATAAAGCCAAGAAAATACCTGGGCAACTGGACGCGTAACATACGCAGCCCTGGTCCAGCACAAGTTCAGCTGCATCGTATCTCTATCCCAACCCTGGTCAATAAGAAGAAGCGAAAAATTCACGCAGCTGGAGCTCTCTATATCCGTTCCGGTAATACTGCATTTTCCCTCCAGTTACGCATGAATCATAGGTGACCTGACCCATGCTGTCTGGACGCGACACACTCGACAAGGACATGGGGGACGACGGCGCGCGCGCACACACAACCAACATGTGTTCTCTGGGGATTGACGAGAGTCGAGCTCACCGCACAGATTTCGGCATGAACTTGGCCCTGGCCGTGCATTTCCAACCGTCTGAGCATGCAGAAAACTCGCTCGTACAACGGCACTTTTTGAAATGAACGTTGTCGCCTTGAAGTAGGCAATTGTGTACAACGAGCAAGCCCCCAAGCGCTAGCCAGAGTCAGGTGTGCTCGAGATGGAAGCCGGGCCAAACGCTGATCAGCAACCAATCCGAACCAGCTCACACGCTAAGCAGCCATGGTAGGAGGAAAAAATAAATTGGTGCACCTCATCTACAGGCCGGCCGATATAAGCTTAAATAGCTTTTGGGTAGTCGTTTTTTTTTTTTCGGTTCTCCCATTAAATCGAATCGAGGTAACATGGCATCCATCCCCTCAAAGGGGAAACAAGAGGTGACGGGCAGGGAGCAGTGGGCTCGCTTCAGCTGCACGCACGCGAGCGTGACACGCTGGACTGGCTACATTAGTGCCAATTACAGCGGACGGGCGTGTAATTCGTTCGCAGGGCCATGGAATATCGGCTGGAAGGTGTGGAGCCCTCTCGCTCGCTGCAACGCCCGCTACGCTCTCCTCGCAACAAACAACGCACATCGTGCCATTGGCAATGCGGCTCCCTCCACCGCAGAGGGCTGCCAGTGGGCAGCGAGCAAGGGCTTTTTTCAGCTGACGACGGTAACAAGCCCATTCGGGTCCCATCCATGCGGGGTCGTGTTGGTTTAGTGCTATTTGCGACGCCCAGATTGCAGGCTAATTTTAGTCCGTGGGCTATTGAGACACATGGCTGAACCTCTCCCTCTCCTTATATATGGCTATCCCCAGCTCCACACTCTGCGCAGCCATGGACGCGATATTGGATCCCGGCTCCTGAGTCAAGTTTCCTGGTGCCCGTTACCGTTGCGGCCCTGGCCAGAACCAAAGCACGTCCGACCCCAGATCGTCGAGACATTGGACCACCATCTCACACCACCAAGCAAGAAGAAGAAACGTGCACGTCTAAATCTGAATCTGGGTCTGAATCTAGCCCATTGTCGTCACGCCAGAAAGGAGAGCTGAGCTCGTCACCCACCCGGCGAGGCCACAGCGCAGCCTTGACTCAGTGAAAAAGGCTCCGTGACAACACCCTTTGCGCATTGGATCACCAGAAGGGGCGTGGCCAGCTCACGTCATCTAAGCTGTTATTGGGCTCGGGCTATTTACCATCTGCATTGCAGTAGACACGCGCGTTCTTCAGTCGTTCCACCCACCTCTACCTTGCGGTTCAACTTTGTCAGCCAACGCGGCACATCCTTTCGCTTCTGCGTTGGTTTTTTTATTGGAAACTCTTATATCTTGCGGCCAAGACTCTTTTTTTCCCAAGTGAATATATGGCATGCCGCTTGGGAATATCCAGTGATAAGATGCCTATCAAGTCCCGTTTCTCTGTGCCAGTTCCCAACTGTTCCATTCAGCAATGGGTTTTCGGTTCACCATCCGGGCCTCTCCCCGATAAGAAGGCCTGGATAGATGCGGACCGTCCCGACACTCACTATCTCACCTACTCTGAAGGCAGACTTCTTGCTAAACGACTCGCCGTCGGTTTAATAGAGGCTGGCCTCAAACAGGGAGATAGGGTCCTAGTCCACTCCAGCAATAGCATATTCTTCCCTGTGGTTGCCATGGGAGTATGGATGGCTGGTGGCATCTTCTCTGGAGCCAACCATGGGTACGTGGCTCGTGAATTGGCCTTTCAACTGAAAGACAGTGAAGCTTTTCTCATGTTATCAGCCGAGGAACGGTTTGGTGTTGCTCTCGAAGCTGCCGACTTGGTAGGTATGACCCATGACCGGGTATTCATGTTCGACTGCACAATGCCCGATTCATCAGCGCGCGAACATGAAGCTCCAAAAGGTAGCAGGCATTGGACAGAACTCATCGCACCTCGAAATAAGGGTGAGGAGTTTGTGTGGGCTGAGCCCGCTGACTCCAAAACTGCAACATGTTGTCTAAATTACAGTTCAGGAACAGTAAGTAGAATTTCCCTTCGTGTTCTCATTCATCACATCAGCTTCTCACCAATTTTCTAGACTGGCCTCCCCAAAGGAGTCGAAATCACTCACTACAATCATGTTTCCAATGGCACCGGTGCCGTCTACTTCAACAAGCTGGACTCTGATTATGAAAATCGAACCAACCGGTCGGCTGCGCTCTGCTTCCTTCCAATGTGCCACGCCTTCAGCATGGGGTACTTTATCAACTATCTTCCCTACGAACGCATCCCAATCTACGTGATGCCCTCGTTCAACTTCCCCAAGATGCTCACGCACATCAAATCGTTCCGCATCACCAGAATCTTCACCGCCCCGCCGATCCTGATTCTCCTCACCAAGCACCCGCTCGCTCGCAAGGCCGACCTCAGCTCGCTCGACTACGTCGCATGCGGCGCCGCCCCGTTGCCCAAGGACACGCAGCTGGAGATGAACAAGATGCTGCCCTGCAACCGTGGGGGGGACGTTGCGAAGCAGGGCTGGGGCATGACGGAGGCCACCTGCGTCGGCTTCTCCTGGGACCCGAATGCGCCATCCAACGCGTCGGTGGGCGAGATGCTGCCCAACAGCCAAGCCAAGCTGGTGGACCTGGAGACGGGAGCCGAAGTCACAGAGCCCAACACGCCGGGCGAGCTCTGGCTGAGCAGCCCGAGCGTCATGCGTGGCTACTGGCGCAACCCCGCGGCGACGAGCGACGCCTTCGTCACGGATCAGGAGGGCACCAGGTGGCTCCGCACGGGGGACGTTGCATACGTGGACAGGTACGAGCCGGGAGCAAGCTTCTTCATCGTCGACCGGCTCAAGGAGCTCATCAAGGTCAGGGGCTTCCAGGTGGCCCCCGCCGAGCTGGAAGCACTGCTTCTCGAGCGCAAGGATGTCGCCGACGCCGCCGTCATTGGCGTCACTGTCCAGGGGCAGGAGCTGCCTCGGGCCTACGTCGTCAAGACGTCAGATGCCAAGGACACGACGGAGCAAGACATCGCCTCCTGGGTGGCTGCGCGAGTTGCACGACACAAGCAGCTTGCAGGCGGTGTGGTCTTTGTTGACGCCATCCCCAAGATCCCTGTACGTACATGTTTCCTGTTTACTTGTTTTTTTGCTTTCCCTTTCGCCTCCCTGATTCGTCAGTTTGTTTTTCCCTTGCCACTCTCTGCTCGATCCCTCTTCCTAATTCGTCACTACCTGCTTACCTGCGTACGTATGTATGCCTTCAGCATCATCTTGCTAACTCGCCCACTCGCAGTCAGGGAAAATCCTCCGCAAGACGCTTCGCGAGCGGGCAAAGCTCGAGCTTTCTCGGGGAGGAGAGGTGCGCCCCAAACTGTAAAGTGAGCTGGCGGCGCCTTTGTACGAGCCTGCTAATCTCTGTGTTTATTCCGCTGCGTAGCACGTGGCACCGGGCACGTCTCGTGTTTTTCGGTAGCACATGCTCGGAGGTTATGTTGAACAGGACATTGGGAGTTTATTTCAAGCGAACGGCTTTTTTTTTTCTTTTCTTTGTTGGCTTCTTTTTAGGCTGATGTAATTCAGGAAACGCTTTCGAGCGTGCTAACTTGTACTCTTTTGTGTGTAATTGTCAGACATATATATATATATATATATGTTCAAGTACCTACTTATACAATAAGGTGGAGACAGAGAGGGTGTTGGATTCGAATGCAGCATGTATATTATCAAATACATTGGATCTATGGAGACGATTCTGCTTATTCCTGACGATGCATGAGTTCTATTTGCCACTTTACAACCCGGCAATTGTTCCCTTTTCTCCTCCCCCTTAATCGATCATCAGCGCTCGAATTTCTTCCACCAAAGTCGTCGGCAGCACCGTTTCGCGAGCCCTCTCAGCTCTGCCCGGTTCGATGCGCCACTCGGGAGGGATCTCGACGCCGCCGGAACGTCCCAGGATGCCCTCTGCGGCGGCGATGGCGCACCGCGCTGCGACGGGCATCCCGTGGCCGGTGTACCCGGCGCTGAGCCAGAGGCCGTCGGCGCCGCCCAGCTCGGCCGGCGCCGGGCCGACCCAGGGGTAGCCGTCGCGCGAGTAGCCCATGATGCCGGTCCACTCGTACGTGGCGGGGAGGGTCTCGCTCTCGGGCTGGCCGGGAGCCCGCAGCTTGACGGCCGGCTGCATGGCGGCCCGGAGCTGCCTGCCGACGTCCGGGTCGACCGTGTCGTCGCGGGACACGCCGACCTGGCCGTCGGGCGCGCTCAGCCGCTCGCCGCCGAGGATCAGCTCCCTCGACGGCCGCTGGACGAGGTAGTCGTCGCCGCCCGGCGCAACCCACACGTGGCTGTGCTCGAGCGGCTCGCTGTCGGCCGGCGGCGTCAGCGCGCAGATCTGGCCGCGCACCGGCACCAGCAGCCCGCTGAGCTTGGGGAGCAGGTGCGACGTGTAGGCGTTTGTCGCGAGCAGCACCGTCTTGGCTGCCACCTGGCCTCGCTCCGTGTGCAGGATCCACGTGTCCTCGGCCCGCTGAAGCCGCTCCACGGGCGTCTTTGTCTGGAGGTTGAAGCTCGACGCCCCGTGGTCGCTCAGGAGCTTCTCAAAGACCCACGCCACGAGCTTGTACGGCCACAGCTTCGCCGCGCTGCGCTGATACACGGCGCCCACGGAGCCGGGGACCCGGAGCTTCTCCAGTCCCTCCTCGTCCGTCACCAGAGTGGCCTCGCTCGCGAGGTCGGGAAAGTCCTTCTTGAGCCGCTCAAGGTGTCTGATGACAAGGTCGAGCGTCTCCTGGTCAGGGAGCTTGTGGACACCGCCAATAGTTTCCCAGTCGCAGGCAATGTCGTTCTTCTCAACCAGGTCCTTGAGAAAGGCATATGTAGCCAACTCGAACCGGGAGATGTGCGGTTTGGTTGCGTAGATGAGGGGCTGGCAGTGGCCGCCATTCTGTAACGAGCTGTTAGCAAGACATGGTATTCCTCCATTCTCTCTCACTTGTGGAAGCTGGGGTTGAAATTTGCGCAATCCCTCGGTCCAGGTCGTTGGCTACTTCATCTTGGTCCGTTCAAACTCACCCGTCCTGTAGCACCCCAGCATGCCTCTCTCGCCTCCAGCAACAATACCGACCTGCCACCGTTCACAAGCTCACGTGCCGCAAATGCTCCCGTGATACCGCTGCCGACAATGACAACATCAGCAGTGGCTGGGAGTTCATCGGTTGTTCGGTGCCCGAGGAGTTTCTTTGATGGCTGCTGGTGCCAATACGAATGGGTGCTCTCTGCGCTGGGGAGCTCCGCCTGCCCTTCAAGCAAGGTAACGATGGCCATGTTCAAGTATCAAAAGGTTATGTACAACTTCTAAGAATGTGCCTCAAATCTCTACGTGCAGCAATTACGTTGAGACGCAAATGTCTCGGAGAATGCCCAGTTATCTCATAGTCCCACGTCTCTCATGCGTGCCCCGCGCCCTATCAGCTGCCGGCTCGGTGCCTGGTTTACGCCATCTCCGCAGCTTTGTCATCCTCACAAACGGCCACTCACAGCCCATCTACATCACCTCACATGAATTAATACTAATTGCACATCACAACGAAGCATGGTCAAAGTGGCACAAGTATCAAGGTGATTGAAAAAACAGATTTCATCGTTGAGACCTGGTCATATCATATTCATGCCATTTCGTCATCAGAATCATCAGCAACAATCAAATCCCCCTCCAGGTACGCTTTGAAATCCTGGGTGCTGCTCTGACACTGGCTCTAGCCATGTCCTTCCTCCTCTCCGTACCTCCTCCATTATATCTATAATCTACATGTGTCCACCGAGACCTAAAAATCTCTTGGCCTCATCTGTATTTCGATGGGCTCGTCGGATGCCACATTTTCGCTTCTGCTCCTTTTTTATTTTCTCTCCTCACTCTGCATCCTGTTTGCAGAAGGTTACCGAAACTCCACCATATCTGGATTATTACCCCAGGTAACCATGTGATTCCAACATGTCTAATCCTTCAAATATAGCTCGTACACGCAGTCTCCATGTTGAGACGCAAAAAGCACAGCAGTCCGTCCTGGGACACGCATCATTGGGTGCGTTTTCTTCCGGCAGATCTTGCAATTGTGCTGGTTCGATAAAAAAGAAAGAGGTCGCTCTAGTTTCTTATCATAGATATGATGTTCAGGATCGAATAATTCCCAAATCGAATTCAGAACAAACCGATGCAACAGAACGCCTAATGAATGACAGTCTCTTCTCACTGTCATCCGAATGCTGAATCGTCGTATCGTGACATGGTAAAAAAAAAAAAAGCGTAGTAAGGTGCTGAAGTGTGCGATATCCACTGGATCGTTACAGTTGGTGCCAATGTCCGTTGACATATCCACATGTACGTTCCAACACAAAAACCAACAGTTCCAACGCCTATACAACCCATCAGACGCTAAGAACATCTGATGGGGAACCCAAAAAAAATCCATATGCATTGTTGCACTCAATGTGTTTTCTTTCTTCACACATCTGTCATCTCTGTGTCGCTATCTCCACCACCAATGGAAACGGGAAATGGCTCAGCAGGTCCCCAGTTTCCTTCATATACTGTTGCAGGTGCAGCGCGGTGTTCAGCTACCCATCGCAAACCCTCGAGTGAGAGGATTTGCTGTGCAGTTGGTCGATCGGCGGGTTCCTGCATTGTCATCCATCGAACAATCGAGTCAAGGGAGCTGGGGTCGAATGCATTGAGCATAAAGTCAGGAGGTTGCTCAAGTTCTGACCTCTTCATAGAACCAAATAGGTTGCTGGGGTCGTGTGTTTTGCCGCTTGAGAACTCGTAGCTATGAGTTGGTTCAGTAGGGTTGCCGGTTGCGTCGCGCTGAACTTCACTCGATGGTGTCCAGGTGAGGCTGGGAACCTCGGAAAGATCGCCCGATCTCAGGGCAATCCACGTGGGGCCGTTATCAGGCAGGACCACGTTTGCGGCCGTCTCTAAGATAATAAGTCCGAGAGAGAATATATCGGCAGGCTGGCCAGCCTTGCCTTTAAGCATTTCAGGTGCCATGTATTCACGGTCACCCTCAACATCAACCCCTCCAGCAGACTGGCAAGACTGGGCAAGCCCAAAGTCACCAATTCGCAAGACGCCCTCGAAAGTAATCAGGATATTGGCTGGTTTCATGTCCAGATGCATAAATCCTGCTTCGTGAATCTCCTTCAATCCCTATTACCAATGTTAGTTGAAGTGGATGCATCGCATCAAACATGGGAACTTACCATGCAGAGATCTTGAAGGATCTTGAAGATCCTGAAATCGTCCAATCGGCCACCCCGGCCAACATTGCCCAGGAACCTGTCAAGAGAGCCTTCCTCACAAAACTCAGTCTGGATATACAAATGCTCATTGTAATCCCAGTCATCAACATACTTTACCACATGCTCAGCATGTGACAAAGCCTGCAGAATCCTAGCCTCTCGGAGCTTGTTTTCTTTATCCTTGGGTCCCTGAAAAGGGTGTTTGCTCTTCTTCACAGCATAAACTTGACCCTTGCCGGGACTGTGTGAACGCTCACTAGGCGTAGCAGTAGGAGAGTCGAATGTCATAAGGTGGTCCGTCTTCGTAACTCGGTAAACTATGGAGAATTCTCCCTTGCCGATTTGCTCAACCTTGTCGAATTTGGCGTACAGGCTTGCCTCGACATCGATGTTGCTGGTGCGCATGTTCACAGGAGTAACAAGCACACTCGTTGAAGATCTGAAATCTCGAACAGCTGTTGGCGTAACAGGAGGATGCATGTTTTCAATGTAGCCATCATTCGTTTGCGAAATGGACAATCGACTCGTATCCAGAGGAAGCAGGCTTTCTTGGGGAGTCTGAGGCGTACGTCGCCCGTCAAGGGGACTCGCTTTAATAAACACATCAGTATGGTTCTTCAAGATCAAGCAGGTGGAAAATCAACTTACAAGTAGACTCTCGAGAAATGATGGGGCGGACGGCGGAGGTAGGGGGCATTGTTCGGTTGGCGCTTGGGCTCTCGAGGGATTGCTCGCTGACGTTGCTGAGATTGCTGAAGCTAGGTGTCATAGAGTTCTTAGTAGGAGTAGGGGGGGCATCTCCCTCAAGGGTGTTAGATAGGTCGATGGAGTGATCAATGGCATCTCCAAAGAGTTTGGATTCCTCTCCGTCGAGGCTAAGGATGCTGCTTCGGCGGTTGCCTCTGGAGGAATTTCCGCGCTGGAAAATGGCCAGTCCCTTACCTGGCTTTCCAAACGTGCCTGGTGCGTGACCAGAAATAGGGTTGAAGGGGGTGGAAGGGACGCCGCCAAAAGAATTTCGGTTGTTACCCCTCTTCTTCATGGCGCTGCCGGCCGGTGGCGGGAATGTAGCGAATGGGTTTGAGTGCTTCTTGCACGGTGTATCAGGAGGTGCCATTTTCTTGTCGGCTTCATCGTCGAAGTTGCGGTTGACCTTAGAAACGAGGCCAGTAGAACTAAATGCGCCCACCCAAAGCTGGGACTTGTTTGGTGTGGCCATTGACCGCATATGGTCATTTGGCCGTGTCGGTCTCGTGGCATTAAGGGGAAGAGATTTGGAGAATGGGTGAGGTTTCGGTCGATCGGAAAATTTGGGTGCGGGTGCGTAAAACGGAGCCTCTTCTGTAAGGCTGTTGCCGGACGAAGAAGTCGTCAATGTCTTGGAGAGCGGGTGGGGTTGGTGGGATTTGGCATCCACAGGGACACTGGGTACGTTGGATAGACTGGAGGTTGAAGTTGAGAAAGGGCTTTCCCGCACATGAGGGGGGACAAACTGGTCGAGGGACAGACGGGGACGGCTTCGAGCAGGTGAGAAATCAGCGCTAATCTGAGCTAACTGACGCTCGCCGTTTCGTCGTCCAAGAGAACCTCGTTCGCCATATCTCTGCTGCAAGGTCGACTTGCGAAGGGAAGACGATCGCTTAGGCACGCTGGTGGTTGGTGTTGGCGATGGAAGCGGTTCCCGAAGAGACACCCCACCGCCAGATAGTTCATAGTCGGAACCAGAATCCTCGTGAATAGAAAAGCTCTGGGAGGAAGAGGTATTTGCCCCAAATATGTTCTGATCCTCTGTCTGAACCAAGCCCGTAATTCCATGCAAGCTCCGTCGCTTAGCCACCGGGCTTCCTTGGCTGGGCTGGTCCAGATTCATGGTCGAATCGCTGCGCTTCAGCGATCCCGTGCTCGACACCATGTAGTTCTCAGGGTTAGAATCAAGAGCCTTGAGAAATTCCGACTGGGAGGGATCCGCAATGTCGAGCTGGATGCTGCCCCATCTCTCCCTTGCGCTTGGTGTACCAGGGCTTGACGACGCAAAAGCCTGGTTCTCCTGACCTGGTGAGTACTCTACTGCGGCAACCGGAGATCCAAATGGCGTTGTCGAAGGCGTGGTCGATGGCACCGAGTTGCCGTTGTCGGGTGCGTTGATAAGTGCTCGCTTCAACGGACTCTTGGGCGAAGCGCGTGCTCGGGTGATTGGCCGTGATGGTGAAGACTTCTTTGCTGAACGCAGGGAGAGCCGTACGCTGGGGCGGAAAGGCGTTCCAAAGATTGACTGATGGGCAGCAGATCCCGAGCCGTGGGGAGGCGCAGATCGCGAGTGTGATGGAGGAGGATGCTGATTCTGCGGTGTTGAGCCGAAACGTCGGCACGGCGACTTTGGTGACGTGTGATGGGACCTTTCAGGCGAGTTATGCGAGTTGACTCGAGACATGAATTTAGTCGGCGACCTGGACATGGAGCGTCGTAGACGGACAGCCGACGTCACGTCGATGTGGTGAGCATGTGTTGGTGATGGGAGGGCAAGTGTGCCACCACTGCTGTTAGAGAAGGACATGATGAAAATGAGGAATGTTGCAGGCTCGGGCCTATCGCGGGGACTTGAGGAGTAAGGAATGCCCACGTAAGCAAGGCTGATGGAGGTGGAAATTCGTTACCAGCTGCTTGTTGTTGTGAAGGGAAGAGGAAGCATCCGCTGAGAAGCAGATGGAAAGTTGGGATCTCAAGAGCGGCTAGTGGGGAGATCCACGCGCGTTGAAGCAGACAGAGAGGCAGTCGTGACACCCAACCAGATCCCGTAAAAGCCAGTCTTACTGGAAAAAGACGTAACTAGATCATATCATGACTTGAAAACACACAAGGGACAAACTCGGGTGATAAAGAGACAGGGAAGATAGCGTGGTGAGGTGCAGGCTGCAGTCGAGATGCAGGTAGGCGAGCAAACAGGGCAAACACGCAAGTAGTTGTTCTCGAGGGTGATGTAGGTGGAGAGTTTGAGAAGTTGGAACCAGGAGCGGGAAGTCGTTTCTTCGTTTGTCGTCGTAGGCGTAGTCGTAGTCGTTGTCGGGTGTGAGGCGAGAAGAAGGAAAGGCGTTCAAAGCATGTCGCATCCGCACTTGACGCAGCCAAGTCTCAAGCGGTTGTGTCGTCTCCGTAGTCGCGAGAGATGGGGGATTAGAAACTCCTCGTGTTGCGGCAGATATTACCACGGGTATTAACCTCTCAGGGCATGCCGTGGATTCGCGTCGGGCCTGGGTATTAAGTCGAAGAAAACAACGAGGCCGGGCAGTGGCGATTCGGGCTGGTATGCAGTCGATTTGTCGAGAAGATGACAAGAGGGTGTGTGTGAGAGAGTTATGGGGGGGGGACCGGTGGAAGACTACTGGGCCTGGGACACGCCTACCAGGGTAGGAGGCAGGAGCGACGTACAGGAGTCGAGAGCGAACAAGAGCGACGGGGGAGGCGCGTGTTGGCGCTCTGCTGGTGCGGACAGGGGGGCAGGAAGGGTGGGTGGGCTCTGTGGGTTCCAGTTTGGCAGCGGGCAGTTTGGGGCAAGAGCAGGTTGCAGCTGCCAGTGGACCGACACAGCAGGGAAGAAACGGTGGGGAGGGAGGGACACGGGACACGGGACGCGGGAAGGCAGGGCCCAAGAAGCCACACGGGGAGGGTCTTGAGAGCAAATTGGACTACACCAGCCTTTGCAAGCCGCCCACTCACACACTTTGCGCGCATGTGGGTGACGCATTTGTTTACACGGTTTCCGAAAGCGGTTTAGTGTTACGCGTGCAGAGCGCGTCTGTTTGGGCAGGGGTGCGGAGGCGTTGGGGCCCCCTCCTTCCTTCCTGCCTCCCTCTCCCCTCCCCTCCTGGGGCCCTGGTGGCCCTGTTAGGTCTTAGGCCCCTCTCGGGTGCTCTCTTGGGTACCCTTGCCAGGCCATGGCGCGCCGGCTGGTCCCCCGTGGCCCGCTGTGGCCTTGGCCGCTTTTCCCATCCGGGGCCCTCACGGCCATCCGTTCCCTCGATTCTAGCACCTCGTCGAGACAAGAGTGAGAGAGACACTGCATTCCCCCGCCGTGTGAGTCTTAACCACCACGGCGGCCGCAGACGGCAGCTGGTGGGCAAGACACACAATAGCCGAGTCCGCTGGACCAACACGTTCTGCCCTGGAACATTACCCGCCAGCTGCGCCCATCTGGGTCAGCTATTTATTTATTTATTTTTATTGTTATTATTATTATTGGCTTGCTGTACATTTGTTTTTATTTTGTTTTTTTCCTTGTTCCCGCCGTTGACAGAGTAGCCATCCTCCTTCCTGCCACTTCCTTTCGGACACGGGAACACGGGAACACGGAGACGGAGGAGACGGAGGCCAAGGCGATGGCCCGGCCGTAGAGAACAAAGCCTGGAGGCCCAGGCTAACGGGAAATCCACACTTGCAGAGGCGAGGCAAGGCATGGCAAGGCAAGGCAAGGAAGACGAGCCGCCAGCCATCGGAGTAAAAGATGCATCTGGGAGCTAGCCTCGAGCCCCTCCCCAGCGCCAGCGCCAGCGCCTCGCCTCCAGAACTGCAGTCCGGCCTCTCCTTGGTAACACTGACACGTCCCCAGCGCTTCAGCATCCCAGCATTCCCCCACAGGGCGCATCACAGCGCCAGTAGCCAGGGTTTTCTCCCGCCCAAGTGCTCGCCTCCGTCCCGGCTCGTCAGCAAAGCCAGCCCCTAGAATACCAGGGAGTCCTTAAGGGACCTTCTAGGGGGTTCCCAGGAGCCTGGCAGCAGGCGAGGGTCCCACGTCGTCTGGCGCCGGCCCAAGCTTGCGACCGAGATGCCACACAGCATGGCCTTGGGACGATATGGGATGGTTGGTGTGGATGGCACGACATGTCCCCTGACTTGGCCCCGTTCCCAGGCCTGGTCTGTCGCGTGGCCGCAGATGTATGTATGTATGTAGGTGTGTGTAGAGACGCAGTCGCGGGCGCTTGCCAGATCATAAGCCATCGAGCGCAGCTACGTAGCCATGTGCAAGGCCACCAGGCTCGGCATTATTGGCGATGCATTCCCACATGTTCGCTGGCTCCTCCTGTCATGATCGTCAATGCCTCGTCCCCTCATCCTGGGCTTCTCCCAGCTCTCAGTCAGGCTAAGACTTGGCTTTGGACCTGATCCTGCTCCGTTGCTTTTGCTTCGTCCAACAATGGCCTGCCCCCGCCAATGGACAACTCATCGGGCATCCATCCACACATCCATCAGCACAAGCATACCCATTGTTCATCAATGATTCAATGCACTGGGGTGCCATGACGCGCAGCACATCTCAACATCAAAACAAACAAACAATACATCATCTCCTATCCTCTCCACAGTTATTCAAACTAGCTGACGGTGGTAATCTTGTATTTAATTATGCCATTTTATGCCCACCGGCTCATGTCATCTCGCTTCTTCTGGAAGAGTCCGGGGGTGGCCCCGCCGGATCCGAACCACGGACACGATAACCCTAGCAGTTCATCGTTGCCCAAATCAAAGTTATCGCACCCAGTAAGAGCACTTCCCAGCATATCTTTTTTTGAGACCTGGCCACCAATGACTGACGTCTCCGGCATTTGGGTTCTGCCGCCGCATCGCAATTCATGCCCCGTGCACGTCCGATATTGACGACTTACACGGACCGTAATCGCCGTCATGGCTCAAGATCCCATGCTTCTTTTCCCCCATGCCCATCTACGCGCTTCACAAGCATAGCACTATCCCATCCAGCGCGTGATGACTTGCACTAACGTAGGTACTACACATGGGCGCCGCTGGCCGGGGCCACCGACCTTGCACAAAAACAGCCCGCGAACTCGTTGACCGCCTGACTGGTTGCATATTTTATGGGACGCCCGCTGCAGCTAACATGGCCGTTGAAGCACACCGCACGAGTTTTGCGCCTCTGTAAAATGAACCCCTACTGGTGTTAATATTAAAAGGGATGCCAGACGGCCGACCTGATTCGCATTCCAGGAGGAGAAGAATGCCCCTGAACCCCTTTCATGGGGTGATTTTTTTTCTTTTCTTCTTCCTGTGGCTAGAGGAAGGTTGGTTCAACTTGCGAGGTTGGCTGCCTCAGCTTTGGTGTTGGCTTTGAGTTGTGCAGATGTGTTACTTTGTTTTTCCTCCTCATAATTTCGCTCGCTGGAGCATCCACAAAAACAACACAAATTTAGACATGGTTATGCGCACAGTGACTTTTTTTTTTTAATTACCCTGCACATACGAGCTGAATGCATGCAAGCGCCGATTCCCAACCAAAATTAAAACTCATAAAAAGAAATATGACGCAAGATGAGGTTGATACCTTGGTGGGCCAAATCTGCGACCCTGTGGCCAACGGTGAGGGCTTGGTTACCCTATACAACCGAATCATGATGAGTCTTTTGGCGGCCATCGTCACTCGGCCACGCTGGCACCCCTCGACGCACATGAGCGGGTCAAAGCGCATGCGCTGTCTACATCGGCGCTTGAGCTGGCGTGAAAGATTGCAGCCATGTTGGTGATTGCGTGCCTGATTGGGCACAGTAAGCCCATGCTTAGTCGGGACTTGAGGCTTGGGGGCTTAGACTTGATCAACGATATTCCTTCGATTCTACAAACGTCCAGCGGGGATTCAAGGGAAGGAATCAAAACAAACCAAGCCTCCCCCGCGCGAGCTGGACTCGCGATGTGCCTCCTCCTCATCGATCGCTCCGATCGCCGACTCCTCCCTGTTCATCTTGATTTTATCAAATGCCATCCATGATGAGATGGCGCCCGCCATCAAAAGCCACATGCTGGGCAGACCAGGTCTTGTCGTTTACAACTCCCCGCACGGGAGAGTGACACGCAGGATCATTAGTTAGTATATCTCCATATTTTCCAGATGAATCAGTCCGTTCGGCGGCTAGATCTGAATCAGCTATCCGTGGGTAAGGTGCCAGAGATATAGGTTATTTCGGCCTTCGGGTCCAGAGAGGAAGGGAGCTATCTCACCGGTATGAACTGTCTCAATTTAACTCCCGCCTCCCTAAATACCTGAGCAGTTGCCGTGTCCATACTGTATCCGTGGGCGTAGACAACCTCGCTAATTCCTACTTGGCAAATCTTGATACTGCATGTCAGACACGGACACGTGTCGCAGTAGATAATCGAGCCCTCACGGATCCTCTCCCGACCCGCCTCGAGCAGTGCGTTTTCCTCCGCGTGGATGCACAGACAGGTCGAGAGTCCTACCCCCGAGCTGTTCCCCTCATTGCACCGGGGGCAGCCTCCCTCGGAACAGTTTTGGAGCCCCCTTGGCGTTCCATTGTACCCTGTGCTGATGACCCTGCGCTCCTTGCCCACCAGCACGCACCCGACTCTGCGTTTCATGCAGTTGGAGCGCTGCGCAGCCAAGGATGCCAGCGCCATGAAGTAGTTATCCCAGGTGGGTCGCAGGCGATCGGGATTTGGGATGTCCAGCTTTCCCAGGGTAGCATAGAGATGGGCAAGGGACGAGGATGTATTGAGCAATCTGACTGCCGCACGCGATAGGAGCTGCGACAACCCGATCTGGGGATCATACAAGTGGGCATCGCTCCCGGCCACAAAGTCCTCGAGAGCCATTTCTGGCTGACCAGCAATCCTGGCACGCTCCTGGTAACGACGCCAACGGACCGTCAAGGGGGCGTCTACCGAGACGAGGAGGAAGAAGGGCCGACGCATGAAGACATCGAGAACGGCCTCGGTGGGGATGTCAGTGGTAACGAACCGATCCCGCCAGCGCTTAGTGACAAAGTCAAGGAGCTCCTCGGGGGTGGAGAAGGAGTGCGACTGGGCTCGCAGGGCGAGATGGGTTTCAGTCGTTGATTTGGTGTCATTCTTGTTGGTGATATTGGCCAATGTCTCTGACGGAGCGGGTGGTTTGCCGTCTCCTGAGACGGCCGAGTCCGAGGCTGAGTGCCCAGGCGGGGGTGATGATAGAAGGTAGAGAGGTTTGTAGCCATGGTGCTCAATCAAATAATGAGCCACCGTCTTCTTGCCCGAGCAGATGCCTAAAGGCGAAACGAGACGTCAGCGATTCGTGTCAATTGAGAGGCAAATAAACCAGGGGACATGCCGCCGCAGATTCCAATGAGCATTATGGCGGCTTGCTAAGGAGATTCCTTAGCGATGAAAATTCTGAAGTTGGGTGTTGAGTGAATCCAAGTTTGAGGCCAGACTAGAAATTTACAAAGCCATTCCAGCTCAAGAGCGACTGAGTGGCAGGCGCTGTAAACGGTGGCACGTGTGGGGTTGCGTTTGCGGCCACCAGTTCTAGAAGGCTGGCCGAAAAAAAGTGAGCTTCAGTTGGCCTTCGTGAAAGCGACCGACCGAGAGATGGGCTAGCAGATCTTCGATTCAGAGAGCTGGACCTGCAGAAATGACTTGCATCGAAGCTGCCGATCGGTGCCTTAATTTCCACCACGCGGCTGTGGACTTTTGTCTTATGAGCGATGTTGTTGCTGCTGGAGACGCAAAGGGAGTAGGCAGATTGATCAAAGAAGTCATTTCGCTGGGAATGGTGTAAGAAAATGATGTTCAACTGTTTAATCGACACTCACTCTCCTTAGGGGTCCAGGGCTCAAGGAATTTTTTTTTAGATCATTTTATTTTATTGCTAAAAATTGACTCAGTAAGCTGGAGTGGTAGATAGGGTCCCCCATCTACCTCCCGGAGTTGCAGTCATACCTTAATTATCTTTGCTGGGTTGTATCCTCGTGATCGCGACCCTTCCCAGGTGCCCAAGCCTGTCGCATTACAGCTGGGACGCAAAAATTCCACTCAGTTCATGATTTTGTACCAAAACTCAACAGTTGTGAATTGAGATAAAATAAATAACTAAAAATAACACTAAAACAAAATAATTAGACTTGTGAATTATGTTAATTCTTTTTGGATTTTATATTCAATTTTCTAACTATTATTATGGTAGAAAATCATGGACTGGGCGGAATTTTTGTCCCCCACCCACCAACTGTAGCATCCTTCCCAGCCCTGTGGTGGGGCGGACCTAGCTGCCTGATGAGCTACGTACCCCGCGGCGGGGCGGCACCTGCCCTCGCTGACACTACATCATCCGTGTCTACCTTGTGATGTATGACCTTGGCAATCAAGTGACAGCCTCGTTTTGTCAGCAGCCTCTGTGACTGTAGATACGAATATCGGACATCAAAATCCTCTCCAGCGTCGGATACATTTGGTTCTCCTTCAGCATCTTTATTCTTGACCTGTGCTGAAGCGACCATCGTCGCACCTTCGTATTCCCGACCTTCCCCGCTTCGACCATCGTGCGCATCGCCGCCTACATCGCGACCAAACTTTTACGCCTTATCGACAGCAGTAGAGTCCGTTCAGCCAAGATGGCTGCTCCTCTGCAGTTTGCGACTTTTACATCCGAGATAGAGCTTCCGTTCTACTCGGCGCTTTTCGGTTCCAAGCTTGAATATGATAAACTCGACGACTCGGCGCGCGGAGTGCTCGGCCTTTACGAGCCTCGCGTGGAAAGCCCAGAATCTAGCTGTCGCATGCAGATTTTGGGAAACGCCTTGATTAGTAATAAGTAGGCCTCCCCTTGTGGTTTTCGTGCATTGCTCTCATTGACGATTGCAGAACTAATGGGCCAAGCCCGCCTCTTGGGACAATCCGAGCCGAAGGCATCATTAGGAACGTGAACACTCTGGAAGATTTCAAGAATATGGATAAGAGTGCTATGATTCAGACTTCTGGTCGACAGGTACTGGGAGTTTCCGGATGTAGTCCTTGGGCGTGTAGCTAACTGTTGCAGATCTGGGATGCGATCAAGGACGGCAGCATTTATTCTGTTCCTTCGCTCCTATCGTCCTTTGTGATACTTTCTTATGCCGATCTGAAGAAGTACAAGTTCACTTACTGGTTTGCTTTCCCGGCACTCCATTCCGATCCCACATGGAAGCGGTCCGGTCCAGTTGAACGACTTGACGCCGACGAGAGTACTGCGCTGGTTGACAGGGTGGGAACATGGAGATACGAAAAGGATTCTCGGGAGCATGGATTCTTCCTTGCGAAGAAAGTCCATGGGCAGGAGCCAGAAAGTGCAGAAGACGTAGACGAGACGCCCAAGCTTCCCTATCGATGGGAGGTCGGTTCTCTGCGAGACTTTGAGGACGGTTTCTTCAACAATATTCCCGAACAAGACCAATACGTTGCCTTTGTCGATCCGTCCACCTACCCAGAAGGTCCAGGTTGGCCGTTGCGAAACTTCTTGGTTCTCATCCGACAGCGATTTCGGCTTCGCAAGGTAAAAGTCATATGTTATAGAGATACTTGGGCCAGGCGACACGAGGCGCGAAGCATCATTCTCCCCATTGAGATGGACGCTGTTGATAATATGGAAATTTCCGAAATGCCAAAAGTCACCGGATGGGAGAGGTCGAGGAATGGCAAACTTCAGGCCCAGCAAGTCAACCTCGGAGAGTATATGGATCCCACCAAGCTTGCCGACAGCTCAGTTGACTTGAACCTAAAGCTGATGAAATGGAGAATCGCACCGAATCTGGATCTGGATGTCATCAAAAATACCAAGTGTCTGCTTCTTGGTGCTGGTACTCTAGGAAGCTATGTGTCGAGGAATCTGATGGGCTGGGGTGTTCGAAAGATTACATTCATCGACTATGGCAGAGTGTCTTACTCCAACCCTGTGAGACAGCCGTTGTTCGAGTTTGACGATTGTCTTGAGGGTGGCAAACCGAAAGCTCCGCGAGCCGCCGAGGCGTTGAAGCGGATTTACCCTGGTGTGGAAAGCGAGGGCCATGCTCTTTCCGTCCCCATGCTTGGCCATCCATTTACAGATGAGGCAAAGACACGAGCGGATTATGAGAAGCTGGAGGCTTTGATCAAAGAGCACGATGCCATCTTCTTGCTTATGGACTCACGTGAGTCTCGTTGGCTTCCCACAGTGATGGGGAAGGCTGCTGGAAAGATCGTCATGAATGCTGCGTTAGGATTCGATTCGTACGTCGTCATGCGACATGGAAGCGAAGTTGAGACGGAGGGGCAGATGTCTTTGGGATGCTACTTTTGCAACGATGTCGTGGCTCCGGCAGATGTGAGTCATTGCATCCGCTACCGCTAGAGTGTGGACCGGTCACTAACACAACTTACAGTCACAAAAAGACCAGACTCTTGACCAACAATGCACTGTCACGCGACCAGGAGTTGCTGCCATAGCCTCCGCACTTCTGGTAGAACTCCTAACTAGCGTATTGCAGCATCCTCTGGGTAAGAATGCACCAGCTCCGCAGCCGAGTCCTGGAGTAATTCCGGAGAGAGATCCTCCTGATCATGCTCTTGGTTTGGTACCGCACCAAATCCGTGGTTATGTGTCCACTTTCCAGAACATTGTCATTCGCGGGCAGTCTTATGATTGCTGCAGTGCGTGCAGCCCCAAGATTCTTGATACTTACAGGAAGAATGGGTGGGGATTTGTTAAGCAGGCCCTCCAGGAGAAAGACTACGTTGCAGAATTGTCTGGTCTTGCCGAGGTGCAGAGAAAGGCAGAGGAAATGGCAGGGGACGTTGACTGGGATGAAGAAGATGAACTGGCCGATGACGGGGAAGGGGAGTTGATTTAGAGGGGATTTACGATGGGAGAAGTGAAGCAGTGCGGTATGACAATGCGAATGCTTGAGATGTCACGGGTTGGGATAGAATTGGCGTTTTTGGAGCCATAGTGAGTTTATGTTCATCTTTTTGGTGTTGGGGTGTGGTGTTGAGAGAGAGATTTCATATTGAATTTGTCCGGATATTCCTCCTGGTTGCTTTCTAGCCAATTCTGTTGTCCGGGTTTTAGTTTTTTTTTTTTTTTTTTTTTTTTTTTTAGTTTACGATTATATTCTATGACGTTACGTGTATATGTAAAGCAGTGCGACGTAGTTTTGACATACATCTATTTTACGCGTATTTTGAACATTCAATCCAACTCATCTTTATTGTCACTTTCTTGAAAAACGCTTAATGAACACGTGAAAATGCGGCTCACAGGACAGGAAAAACACACACACACACGCACACACACACATCCAAGTTAAACTTGAATAAAATACGACCCTCTGGCTTCCAATGCACCCCCTCCCCCCTCGTTGATCAGCCAAACAGGCGTACCGGGAGCGTGGCGGCGTGATAATCAGGAACCAAGCACGCTACCCTGCAGTCGGTTGCATCTTGGGAGGTGGCCATCCATCATCATCGATGCTACACCCCCCTTGTCTGCACCGCCACACATGACTGGGGGGGAGGTATCGACGAAATATGCCCCGATGCGGAAATTAGAAAACGTTGATGCGGCGGCGCCTGTCAGCGTTCCCTTGACAGTCCTGTATGTAAGTAATACGGAAATTGCGGAACCAAAGGCCTCTACGACCGATGCCAGGCCGGACCACCTTTAGCATGCACACAAACGTGGAGCTTATGTCGCCTTTTAAGTTCTCTAGTTTTTGTTGCTAACCGCCTTCTGCACAAGCAGGCAAGGCTGCATAGCGCATAGCGGTTGGTGTCTGGGATGCCGGCATTCAAATGCCAATCATACTCTCCCGGGCCGGGGCCCTGGCCAAACCCGAGCCCCTCCATGGCCAGGTGCCGACAATTACGTTGTACCACCAGCAGCTAAATTTACTGGACATGCCGGAGCCAAATCAATGCAGCACCATGATGGGCTGGTGAATAGTGTCACGCGCAAACATCAACGAGCCACACCGACGAACACAGAATCAGTCTAGCAGAGAATGGGTATAATGTTGGATTGACGGGTATCGAGGTAAACACTAAACAGTCCAACGTGACGTTTGCCTTCCAGTGCTAATGCAACACACACACGCCTCCGGTTGGCGACACAAAGGAAAGTAATGAAGAAAAAGACAGAAAAAAAAACTAATCGTCATAACTGCGACGGCCGTGGAATCGTGGTCGAAAGATGGACCGTCGCATGCTGATAAATGAAGGGAGCAAAGACGGGTGAAGACTCTTGGCACCCCACCGTAACAATCGGGATGCTCGGCAAGAGTCGAAGTCTTGGCCTCTTGGTACGGATACGCGTTCTGCATTGTGACTTGCCAGCGTGGGACTTTGGGCGGCTGTGGCTGTTGAAAAAAAGTCTTTGCTGGGTGCGTGCTGGCGGGTGGAGCTCCGGAGCGGGCTGCAATCAATGTAGCCTACCGGCCTCTGCCCGGCGAGCGCCTATGCGGGCCTCGAGGTCGCGACATGGTTTTGTTTGGTGGCTTAATACTTTAGGATGATGTACAGGGCGTGGATGATACCAGGAAGGTAACCTGGAAGGGGAAGAGCCGTTAGCTAAAAAGGCGATTCTTTTGCGAAAGCGAGAGTCCGCAACATGCGCCATGTCATGGAGGGAGAGGAGGGGGGAGGGAGCTCGGGGTGTATAATAGCAGGGCAGTCCGAGCGGCCCGGAGCTGTCACCGGGGGGCGTGGGCGACGGGAGAGAGGATATTGGCTTACCCAGAATCGTCAGGAGGATGTTGATGAGGAAGTCGGCACCGCAGCCACGCTCAAGGAAGACACCGACGGGGGGCAAGATGACGGCAAGAATGATCTTGCAGATGTCGCTGCGGGCGGTGGTTAGCAACATTGTTCTGTGCGATGCCGTGTGCATGGCCTTGGGCATCAGGCGCATTGGGGCCGAAGGGCGCAGTGTAATTCCACTACACCACGACGCAACAGCGCCAGCCTGCGGAAGAGCCGGAATGCCGTGCTCGCCGTGAAGCACACAGCAGGGCAGGGTCAGGCAGAGCTTACCTGGCGGTGAAAGGCATGATGGGCTGGTTGGAGAGCTGTTTGCTCGAAGCGAGAGAGTATCGATGCTGGCTTGTTTGTTTGGAGTGGTGTGAGTAAGGCTGTGTGAGACGCCAATCTTTGAAGATATGCAAGAGAGAACGGTAGAGAAGCGGTCCGAGGAGGGGAGGAAAGTTATTTATCTTTATACGGCGACTTCGGATCTCTGTGTCAGCCAAGTCATCTGCATCACGCTCCCCTTCCTATCCTTGGGTACAAACTTCCAAGCCTGTTCCGGTCCAGGGCAGCGGCGAGAGGCCCCGAAGGTCCTTCGAGCATGCTTGCAGGACCCCCGCTGTCGCCGAGCCCGTCAGCTTGGCGGCTTTCCGCCCAGCCCTGCCAGCCGCATGAGCCTGTGCGACTGCGTCATCGACTTTTTTTTCTTCTTCTCTTCGCGAGCGGACAGTTAGGGAAGGCCATGTCTTGTTCGCCCCCAGAACGCATGCCGTTCTCCCCTCCCCTCCTCCTCCCCCCACCACTACCGGCGGGAACCTACTAGCTGCCCTGCTTTTGCCATGCCATTCTACTTCTGGCGAACTCCTCTTTTTGGGCAACTGCTAAGATTGAACTCGGGCTCGAGCACAAAATGAGCCCGTAGCGATGCCAATGGAGGCCTGGCAACCGTAACAGCACTCGCCCGGGGGGTCGGCTCATGGACCTCTTGGCAGCACTTGCACCAAGAGGTCGCAAACGTGTCATGGGTTTTTTTTTCCAACCTTGGCGCGCTACGTCATGGGGGCCTGGCAAATGGGTCACCAAAGCCTTGACGTACTCTACCCAGGCTGCCCAATGGAGGGAGGGGGTGGGGCTGACGCCACGATTCGTGACGACTTTCTTCCTTGCCAATCTGTAACGCCTTGCCGCTTCCGAACAGGTGCACGGCGAGCTTGCAGGGGTGTGCTGAGCCACAGATGGCGCAGCAGGCCTCTGTTCTTTCATCATTGATCGGGTCGTAGAAAATCATTTTATTCCCGGATCGTGGCGATCAAGGTCCTTCCCAAGAACCCCCCTCCCAAAACAGCACTTTCGTACGGTGATCATTGGGATGAACCTGTTTGTGTGGCTTGGAATTCGCCCTCGCTAGCCGCGACGTATGTATGACATGTCATGGGGAGGGGGGGGGATTGGGGCATTTGTTCTAAATATGCCACGGCAGCTGGAAAGATCCCTGATCAGCGCAAGAGGAGAAGCGACAGCCTCATCCATTGCGTGGAGTCGTGGCTGGTGAGTCAACGGTTCTTGGTTGGAAACTGCTTTGCCGCTCATTTCCAAGATATGCATGCATGCAGGCCTTCCCCCAGCACGCGTCTTAATCTGTTTTGGTTAATTCGTTGGCCATCTTGTTTTACGATCCCGATGCCCTCTCCCACTCACCAACCTCGTGACCCTTGCCATGTCGGATCAACCGGCACATGTAGGCGGTAAAGCAAGGTCTTAGACTTGTTGCTGCAAGCGGTCGAGTGGGACCCTTGATTCAAACGACGGCCAAAAAACATGCAGTAAAAAAGGTGCTGATGTAAGTGTGTGTCAGGGGAGGGGTTCTTGCGGCCGCTGTGAGCCAACCAGCCTGGCATTCGTCAGCAAGCAAATGCAAGCCTACCGCTGCTCGTGTGTGAAGACAGCCGTAGTCTCTCGACAGCTCAGTCTAGTGGCTATGCGGCAGCCCGTTTGCCAAGTCTCTTAGACCTAAGCCCTGTGATGCACGATAACTCATGCCTGAAAAATGCCCTGGAGACCTTTGGGCCGCGTCAGTGCCAAGCCGGCAACTGGAATCGAGCTGTACGGCCCTTTGGTTAGCTTCGTCGGTGAAGGATTTCATGGCATTGGATGCGTACGTTGGCATGACTCAGGACTGCATCAATGTCAAGTAGGCTGGCATCGAGGACAAGTAGAAGCTGTGATAGGTTTGTCAAACAATGTGGAGAGCTAAGCTTTTCAACGTGGTGGGCTGCCTTTGTATAAGACCCTCTGGATCAGAGGAACCTGAATGCTTATTTTTTATTTTCGGTTAGAGCTCGCGTGCTCGTATAATACATTATATCATGCTGCAGGTACTGCTAGGTATACAGTCAAAATGGTCAACATTGTCTTGTAGATCTTGCAGCAATGCATTTTGTTCCCGGCCCAATCCCAAGTCTATGTTTACTCTTCCTTGATCGCAGGAGTAATTGCCCACCTCTTTCCAAAGAAAACAGTTCCGATAACCTTTGTACCAATAATGTATCCCAAGTAGATACCCACAATGACGGTCACCGGCCACTTCTGCCACTCACGGTCCCAGTCAAGCGGGATAGGAACGGCACCCAGCCATGCACCGACGGTGGCACCAACCAAACCACCGAATGTAGAGTCGATCGGAGCCGAGGCGCCAAGAATGGCCTGGATGGCCTGAGGGTCGCTGCCACGGACGTATAGAACGGGAAACAAGGCGAGAACGCTAAAGTGTGCGCAGCACAGGAACGTATGTGAGATGTGGGTAAGGAAAGGCGCGCCGAATAGGATGAATAGGATATGGAAGAGAGGCATGACAATGACGGTCAGAAGGAGCGCAATGACGGCAGTCTGGAAAAGGACATGTCAGTCTTGTATCTGCAATGATAGGAGCATTCTCGATTCTTACAGCAATCGTGTTCCGCGCCGAACCATCCGCCTTCTTCTTCTCACCAGGACGCGGCTTCTTGGGAGCCTTTGCGTTCTGAGATCCCGCGACGGGGAGACACAAGATTACATAGGCAGCCTGGATAAATGCAACAACAGGGAGGGCTATTTGAAGTGTCGACACGGGATTGGCCACCAGGGCGTCGAATCTCCAGGCGAACAGGGCGGCGAGCAACAGCGCATGTCCAACTGCGATGGGTTGTGCGGTAGGGCTGCTGAGGAGCGGAACTACAGGAATCGGGGCCTTGGGAGCGGGCGGCTGGGCAGTTGCGCCCTTTGTCAAGGTCGTCGACATGGTGACCAGGTTAACGAGCGGCGGTGGCGTCGATTCGGCGGGGTGTTTTGTGCTGCTCGTCGCGGTTCTTCCTGACGAAATCGCGCCCCTAGGTCCAATTGACAGCTTAGCTAGAAGCCGGAAGCGTAATCACGTGTGCATTCACATGCTAGAAGCCATATCGATAAGGTTATATCGATAAAGACACATATGGCTATCGATAAGATAAGACATCTACGATTATCGATAAACACAGTGCAGCCTACAGTGTAAGATACATGTTTCGAGTGATCGTCCAAATCATATCATGTTTATCAAGCAAACTATACGGATGTGCCGGTTGAGGATTTGCATTCTAACTGACAAAAGGGGATGAGGAGTGCATATGGAGTTGAACGGCTGACGGTGTAGAGGGAGTCTAGAATCCAGTGAGGCAGGGATTGGTGGCAAGATGACTGATGGACCCCGGCGGTCGGAAGAGCGACCTGGAGAAATCGTGTATCGGATCTCATGCAATCTGACTGCCATCATGCAACAGCAAGGAATACGGCTGGAACACGCCTGGAGCCGGGAGCTTGGGGAAGGCGTTTGGCGGGCGGGTATCAGATGTCAGATCGAGTCCAGGTCGCCTGTCTTCTGATGATGGCGATGTTCACCAATACCGATGAAGCCTTGCCGGTTTTGGCGTCATGGGCCATCGTCGTCTCCGGCCGATATGGTGCACCCTGCACCCTCCATTATAGCAGCATGGTTGCATCAGTCGATGGCCTTGGTGGTCACATAATGATACTTGGGCTGGGCCGCAAAGGACCGCACCGCCCAACCCGTTCGTTCGTTCGTTGTGTGTGTGCAAAATTGGGCACGCCGGGAGGAACAGGACGCTGCTCTGATTGGTCGCCTGCCCGCTGGACAGGGCACTGGCCAATGACGAGGCCCGCCGGTCCCCGCCGAATGGAGCAGAATCGCACCACGCCCGGGGACCGCGCCTTCAGAATCGACCCATCGCCCTCCGGGACACGGTGAGGACGCTGTGGGGGCACGGTGCTGACTTTTGGCAAATGGCCGCCCGCCATTGGCTGCCGCCCGCTCGGAGACCCTCCAACGTCCAAACAGGGTATCAACACACCCAGAAGGTGGCATGATGCCCTCGACTGAGGGTGAAATCTGACCATAATGGTCACGGTCGGCTCAGCGGGCGCTGGGAAGCCGCCGCAATGCTCGTCGTCCCGGCCCAAATTCGCAATCCCCTGCCAAACATTAACAACAGATCGGCAACTTCATCTCTGTTATAAGAGCTGGCCCTATCTTCCCCTCATCAGATCATTTCCTCCTCATCATCACAAGCACAGCTTCCAATCAGCTACATCAACACTCATCTCCCGCCTACAATCGATTCTCAATTCGATTCATCTCCTCCATTGAATTCTCTTCGAGTTTCATCAACAGTCAAATACCACATCGTCCCGACTCAATTTCAAAGTCTTCACCGACTCTTCATCACACTTACACACACACCAAAACAACAAACCACAACAATCTTCACAATGGTTGCTCCCGCTGCCCGCATTGCCGCTCGCGCCATCCAGCGCCGCCAGTTCTCTCTCCTCGGTGCCATGCGCACTGTTGGCCGCAGCATGGAGGCTCACCCCTTTGAGCGTCTTCCCACCACCCAGAAGCCCGCTCCCGCCGACTACGCCAAGATGTTCAAGCGCGTTGGTAGCCAGGCTCTTCTGTAAGTTGCTCCCGACAACAATCACACTCGAATAGGATAGTTAGCTAACGCAAAGACCAGCTTCTTCCCTGGCTTCGCCATGATCCTCGGCTGGCCCTGGCTGGGCAAGGTCGCCTTCGACGGCCGCCTCTAAGCGATGAGCATTATCTCGATGCCAACATATTTGGATCCGATTTCGATACATCGAGACTTGGAAAGGACTAGTGGTTGGTGGCCCATACCAATCACCAGGACCGGTTGTGGCAATGCACAGTCACTTGTATATAGCATTGAAAGGCGTTGTGGTGCATTGGATATAGATGCAACAGCATCAAGTTTACAGACATGATTAATCTTATAGAGATTATATACGCATATAATTTCATTTGTTAAAAACAAAATTTGAGTTCAATCTTTTTTCCCGCTGTGAATGATATTGTGCGAGTTTGCTTTCAGAAAAAGGCTCAAGAACTTGTGAAAAAAGGGGTTCGTAAGATATATGCCCTAGGGAAAAAATCCCAAGGTAACAAGGGAATCTGGGTCGCTTTCTATAATCGCTAAACAAAATAAAGTAAATGATATCATGTGCATTCGTGAATCCGCCCGCGGATCATTGGTAATAGACGTTTCCCTTCGTCCCTAATAGCTCGCCCTTCTCTTGTGTGCCGTCGCTGGGTTCTGTCATTGGCCCTGCAGACTTCTCATCGAGGTATAACCTCTGACTGCCTTGGGCGCCCTCACTGTGCTGCAGCCCTCCATTGCCTAGCTCTGCCTCGCCTCCCATCTCGGCTGCCGTCCTCTTGGTCGCTTTCTTCCCGACATGCCAGCCGACGAAGAAGGCCAGCGCAAGCAGGACTAGCAGGCCATTGCCAATGGCAATCCCGACGCCGAGCCCCCACTTTACAAACGTTTCGTCTTTGGCTGATAGTGGCTGCATATGGCTATATGGGACAGCCATCGTGTCAAAGAGAATGAATTGGTCTGACATGTCCTTTTTCACGCCTGAATTCTGAGACTGAGAGATGATGAATCGGGACTGGAAAGTAGACGCTTCCTCCTTGATTTCGGATAGCCGGACATCGTATGTCTCCAACATGTCTTTGGCCAGTCTCTCGAACGTGAACTCGAACTTGGCCTCTTGGCTGGGCAGTTCTAATGTGATCCGGTTAGTAATTCATAGCTAACCACTGATTCAGGCGTTGGGGGTTTACCTCTTGACCATACGAATGCCTCATCCTCGCCTCCAAACGTCCACTCCACTTTCACTGGGTATGCGGGATCCGCATTTTCCCATGTAAGACTGTAAGTGTTTTCCCACATGGCCAGAGCATTCGTGCTGGTTTCTTGGCCATTGTAGTATAGCGGATTCCCCCCGGGGAGTGGGCATCCAACCGAGCTGTCCTTCCCGGCAGATGCGCACCATTTGAAAGAGGTGATGCAGACACCGCTGTCGGCGCATCCCCATTGGTCCTTGTGTGGGGCCGCACTGGCTGTGTCAAACAGAACGGCGGCGAAGATTGCGCCCGCGACTCCTAGTAGTTGTTTGGCCATATTTGCGGAGAGTGATGTGGTTTTCAGGAAGCAAAAAGCTGAGGAACTGGATGAGTTGAGGTTCCTCGGTCGTGACGGATCTCACCCGCGTGAGCTGGCCACGGCGTGCTATTATAAGCACCGGGACTTTGGGCACTAGGCAGCATGGGACGACAGCAGACCCTGGAAATCTCCAAAATCTCTAGTATAAAACTGTACTAGCGAAAGCTGGACCACTAGCTCAGCGCCTCTTTAGGAGGATCCTTTGCGTCACAGCTGGTGGGCTCAGCCCTGTAGCTCCCAAAGGCGAGGGTCTGGCCTGCTTGCTGTTCCGGGCGGCCCAATCATTTGGCGAGAGCATCGCGCTGGCCCGCGTTTCCGGGCCCTTGATGGTGTAACACGTAGGTGGGAGCGTGAAACCGCCCAGCAATAAATTCATGGGTAGAGCTTCTCAGCCGTCCGTGTGGACCCGGGGCACAGCCTAGTTGCTTACTTTGTTTGGTGGGTGGTTGGAAACGCGCCGTACCTGTGGCTGGATTGGCCAACGACTCATGCAGGCTTGCAGTACAGTTCACCGCCGCACTTTGGCATCGATTGAGGCCATTCTCTCCCGAAAGAGGCGCCGCCAAGTTGAAGGCGGGCAGTCTTTTGTCTTGCTGTCGAAGTTGATGCTTGCTTTTGGAGGTTTGGCGGGGAGTGGAACCCTGGTTTGAGTTCGGAGGATTGCTTCGCCCCGGGGGCTCAGCTCTGATCCTGGGCAATTTCTACCCGCCTGAGCTCTGCCCGGCAACGTTCCAGAACACAAACAGCTCCAAGCCGACCTCCGAGAGCGTATTGTGTTGATTACGAGCTTATGGAGCAAAAGAAATACGACCATACGAGCAGTGGCATTGAATTTGCAGGGATCTCATCTCTTGACGTGCTAAGGGTTGGTGGCTTGTGCTTCACCATGCCCTGATGTGGATGAGTCTTGAATCAATCCTGATTGGGCCGTGAATATGCCTCGATGAAGGTCTGTTCGTGATATGCTAAATGCTATGCGAGACAGACCTATTGCCCCTGTGTGAAGTAAATTGAGCATCCTGATTGGAATTCGTGCCCATAATGGTAGAGGCCGTGGGCGAATACCTTTAACAGGCACCACTCTTGATATAGGTGAATCACGTGCTTTCGTTTCGCTGAATTCACGTTGCCGACGCGTTGCCACGCGTGACCTCCCTCTTCACTTCACCATTGACATCGCTGCCATTTGGACTCACAATGCCCAACGGCCCTAGAGAGGTCATTGAGATCATCGATGATGACTCCGAGCCATCGGGACCTGATGAAGATGTGCTCCTCATTAGCGGTGCAGGCGCACAAAAGAGAAAACTTGAAGATGACTTTTCTGAGAAGGTCCAGTGGACCGATGATGAAGACAACCTGCCGTTAAAACCAAAGAAACGTAAAGGAAAACGAAAATCCATCGCAAATAAGAAAAAAGGTTATGAGAAAGAAAGCAAACAAGAGCCGGAAGATGACCTCGCCCTTGCCGGAATCCCCGAGTATCTCCAGGACAGACGACGTGATTTTGATGCCAACAGGAAACGCCATCATGATTCGGCCCTCATGTTACCCCCAGACTACTCAAGCATCCATTTCGAAGAGAGTGGAAGATTAGAGGAGCTCGAGGAGAGGCCAAAATTCGATGAAAGTAGCGGCGTAAAGCCTTCACGGCCCTACAAGGATATTGAGCTTCCGCAGTCAGCCGGCCTTATACCAGCATCAATAGCTCAGTATTTGCGAGACTACCAGGTGGCTGGTGTGGCATTTCTTCATCGGAAATTTGTATACCAAGAGGGCGGGATATTGGGTGACGATATGGGCCTTGGCAAAACGGTTCAAGTTGCTGCATTCTTGACTGCTGCCTTTGGCAAAACAGGGGACGAGCGGGACGCGAAGAGAATGAGACAAGTACGATATCACATTGACCGATGGTATCCAAGAGTTTTGATCATATGTCCCGGCTCGCTCATCATGAATTGGAAGAACGAGTTGAATCGATGGGGCTGGTGGCACATTGACATCTTCCACGGTAGCAACAAGGAGGATGTGCTTGGAATGGCGCGGACTGGGCGCTTGGAAATCATGATCACAACATACGACACTTACAAGAATAGCAGGAGCTCTGTAAACATGGTCCAGTGGGATGCCGTCGTTGCCGACGAGTGCCACAAACTCAAGGACCGGTATTCGGAGACGACAAAAGCTCTCAACGAGCTCAATGCTCTCTGTCGAATTGGTCTTACAGGAACCGCCATTCAAAACAAATATGAAGAGCTCTGGACGCTTCTGGACTGGACAAACCCGGGGCATTTCGGAACTATTGCGGAGTGGACACAAACTGTGACCAAGCCTTTGACCGTGGGGCAATCTTACGATGCAACGGTTGCTCAGCTGAGTCTTGCAAGACAGACAGCAAGAAAGCTTGTTGATAATCTATTGCCTCGTTATTTTCTGCGGAGGATGAAGACGCTAATTGCACACCAATTGCCCAAGAAGACGGACAGAGTGGTTTTCTGCCCGCTCACTGATGTGCAGCGCGACGCGTACGAGAATTTCCTCGACTGCCACGAAGTCAGGACTTTGCGAGCCATCTCTGAACCGTGCTGCGATGGTAAAAAGAGAGGATGGTGCTGCGGTGCCCAGCTCCCCAATGGAAATCGATGGCAGAACGCAGTCTTTCCCAGTATGATGGTTTTGCAGAAGCTTGCGAATCACCTCACCCTTTTGGTTCCGACGACGACGGACCTCCAAGACAAACATGAATCTGAGCTTACAACGCTCAAGATATGCGTGCCGGACACATGGAAGATGCTCTACGACAACCGAGACCTCATCAAGAATTTGGTTAATCCAGAATTTTGTGGAAAGTGGAAAGTGCTGAAGAAACTTCTCAAGTTTTGGCACTCCAATGGAGACAAGGTGTTAGTTTTCTCTCACAGCGTACGGCTGCTTCGTATTCTTCAGCATCTTTTTACCAATACTAGCTATACTGTCAGCTACCTGGATGGGTCATTGAGCTATGAACAGCGCCAGGAAGTTGTTGATACGTTCAACTCCGATCCCACGCAGTTTGTTTTCCTCATTTCGACCAAAGCAGGCGGCGTGGGTCTCAACATTACGTCCGCCAACAAAGTGGTTATCGTTGATCCCCATTGGAACCCAGCGTACGACTTGCAAGCGCAAGACAGGGCCTATCGAATTGGCCAGACGCGGGATGTTGAAGTCTTTAGACTAATTTCGCTCGGAACGATAGAGGAAATCGTGTATGCACGTCAAATCTACAAGCAACAACAGGCCAACATTGGCTACACTGCTTCTTCCGAACGGAGATATTTCAAGGGTGTCCAGCAAGATACAGAGAGAAAGGGCGAGATTTTTGGACTCGGAAATATTTTCACATATCACAATGAAAGCGGCCTGCTTCAAGACATCGTCAACAAGACCAATATTGCAGAGGCCAAAGCCGGCGTGAATCTTGTTAACGTTGATATGGAAAAGGCTGCTAAAGATGATGAGACGGTTGGAATGGTCAAACAGGAGGAAGGAAACACAGAAGATGGCGGTATGAGTCAACTGGCAGCACTGTTGACGGCAGAGAACCAGAAAAAGACGGCTGAATCCAGAAAAGCCAAAGCACCCAAAACCGACGCGATCCAGGCGATCCTCACCTCGGCTGGTGTTGAATATACCCACGATAATTCGGAAGTCATTGGGTCTTCAAAGGTCGAGGAACAGCTATCGCGTCGGGCAGAAATGACGTCATACTCGGAAGGAGATTTGGAGGGTCAAAATACTTTGTTCGACAACAGCCAGAATGACTCGGGAGGTGGACTTCACGGCACTTATAACCCTCCGGAAGACGTTAGGCTGCGTCAGTTTTGTGAAATGGCACGAGAGTTTGGATTTGTCAACGCAACAGAATTTGCACTCGTGGTGGAAAATTGGACACAGGAGTCGAGGAGGAATTGCCTGAATACGTTTTACAAGAGGCGAGAGGCCAAACTGATCAGCCAAGGGCTTGTTAAAGAGGATAAAGAGAATGCCCCGCGCAAGATGACGACCAAAGCCAATGCGAAGGAGGATAGTAAACAAGAAAATATCAAGCGAGAGTTGAATCTCAAAGAAGAAGACATCAAAGATGAAAGGGTCAAGGGGGAGAATGGTAAGGATGAAAAAGTCAAGATGGAGAATATTCAGAAGACGCAAATCAAGGAGGAAGCTGCCAAGTTCGATGGCGTCGACGAGAAGAAACCTGTAACGGCAGAGGGGAAGACGGTAATGAACATTGAAGGGTCCAGCAAAATGACGTCTATATTTCTATCAGACGATGATGATGACGACGAACTTTAACGTAATATAGCGTTTCATATTAGATTTTCTCATTACGACATGGCCGGAGCCTTGGTGACTCTCATATGCTTCCAAGCAACATGTAGTTTCACGGCTGTTTAAAGTGAAAACTATTGTGGCAGTGGCGGGATGGTGAAGATTGCATCTATTGGTTCCCAAGCACGGCGTGGCTCATTTTGTCAAAGTTCCAAAAATGTGAGGGAGACAGTGATAAGATGGCTCGTCCAGGGGTTGGGCCAGATCTATCTTCTCCCATGCTCCGGCCTCTCTCAGAGTCTTGCCTGTAGCACGGCACAGCTCACAGCCACCGAGAAAGTGTGGCCAAAACAGGTTAATGAAACCTAGATAGAGGCACGTATTAGCACAGTGGTAGGCACAAGACGAAGTGTTTACCTACGCTGGTAGAGCCCCAAGAAGATGCCTCCTCGCTCAACCCGGACATGTTCATAGGCGTACCATCGGCCGCCCTTCTTGAGGGACTCGTACAGGAGGCGAACGTTCTTTTCCGGCTCTGGGATGCTGCACAGGCACAGGATTGAGACGATGCAGTCGACGCTGCCGGGCTCAATGCGGCCGTCCCAGGCATCCGGGTTGTTGAAGTCCTCGATGCCGACGGGCACCACCTGGTACAGGTCCTCCATGCCGAGGTCCTTTACGCGCTGTCGCAGGGCGGCGGAGGACTTTGGGTTCGGCTCGATGCCGTACACGCGCTTCAGAGGCGACGGCTTGCGCTGCCTGACCTCTCGGCTGCCGGTCTCGGCTTCGGCGGCGGCGGTGGCGATGCTGCTTCCCTTGCGGACCTTGGAGAAGACATCGGCCCACATGCCGGATCCTGCACCAATCTCCAGGACGATGCCGCTGATGGGCTCGCCAACCACTTCGTCGTGGACCTGGGCGTTTGCGATGCGGCCCTCGAGGAGGGGGATGACACGCCTCTCGGCGCCCGCCTTGACCTGGGGGCCGATGTAGGCCCAGAAGTTGCCGAACCAGGCCTCCTTCAGGGCCGGAGGCCAGAGGAGCGTGGCGAAGTCCCCGCCGCTGATGAGCTGCGCGAGAGTGGCGGGGATGAACTTGACCGACGAGAGCATAAAGGGCCACGGGTCAATCAAGTAGTTGACGACATCCTTGACCTCGTCCCAGGTCACCATGATGGCCGGTGTACGGGGGGCTGTGCCGCGCTGTTGAGAGCAGCAGCAGCAGGCTATTGGACGCTGGCAAACAAGGCGGGCTGGGAACAGGCAATTATCAGATGCGGTGGTTCGCGCCGTGTAAGTGAGAGGGGAGAGAGTGGGCCGGGCCGGGCCACTTATTTAACCTGTCCGCCTTCTCAGATCGGATTTGGCTGCGTCCTCGGTTCTGAGCAGACCCGATTCCCGGGTTGGCGTTGTGGGACATGGTGACCACCTTGCAGCCTCTCAAGGGATTGGTCACAAAAGTGCGCGACGGTCGTAAAAGTACGAGACAGCTGCGGAGTTTCGGGACATGTTCTGTCTTCCTTTCTGTCCTGCCCACCGTAAATACAGCACTACAACGTGACAGCGGCGGGACAGCAGTCAGCTAGCTGCCCACGGCTGCCCCGGGCCGCTGGACGCTACGCCGGCTGCTACGAACAGGAGCGGGATGTGGCATGCCCGACACAGAGGACCATTTTTCACATACACGATTTGCCAAGAAATTTCATCATCTCCATCTCCATGACTGCCTCACATTTCCATCATCAGCCTCATGCGGGGTTGGCGGGATGAATTAGAGGAAGAAGATGGCAGAGAGAATGCACCACAGTCGTCCTGGGCCTTTTGCTGATGCACCTAGATATCTGTGCAATTCAAGAACACACCCAAACCTCAAAATCACCATCGTACTCATCATCCAGCGTGGGCGCGTGCCAGCCGAGTCGCCATTGTCTGACCTCATCCCATCAGCCCGAGATGCGTCCGACGTACTTGATGATTTTGTCAAAGTAGTCCAGTGCCTTGGGGTGCGTCGGAAACATGTAGAAGCAGTGTGGCATCCCCTGATACGCGTGCAGCTCGGTCTCGACGCCCTCCTTCTTCAGCCGCTCAGCATAAGCCAGCCCTTCGTCCCTCAGGGGGTCATAGCCAGCGACCAACACCACTACCGCAAGACAAGCCCCAGTCAGCTTACAGACGAACGGGTTGTGTGTATGTGTGTGAACAATCAATCTTGGTATAAAGAGGGCGAAAAAAAAAGAGTCATCCGACTTACACGCAGGGGGAAGCTTCTCGAGCGAGGGTGCCAGCAGACACGAGAGCCGCCAATCGGGGCTCGGGTCGGGCATGTACTGGTCCAGGAACCACTCGAGGCGCGCCGAAGTGACGATGCTGGCGTCAAAGTTCTGCCGGTAGCTGCCCAGCTCGTACTCGTCTCCGGGCGCGAACTTGGGGTGGCATGTGACGGGGAAGCAGAGGACCTGAGCGACGACGCCCGTGATGCCCTCGTCGCGAGCCATGAGGGCCACGACGGCGGCCTGCGAAAACAAAACTCGGGTTAGCCTGGGTGTGTGCACAAAAAGTTTCCTCTTGTTTCATCAGGGCTGACCGACTAGGTTGCTGCCGGCGCTGCCCCCGATGACGATGATCTTTTCAGAGTCTGCGCCGAGAGAGGATGCGTTTTGCTTGGCCTTGTTTTGAGAAACCCGCCGTCAGCTTCTTCGGTTGAAACAACAGGCACACGGCCACTTTACCCATTTGAGACTGTCAAAGCAGTCATTGACCGCGTATGGGAATAGAAACTCGGGTGCCCTTTCCCGTAGTCCTGTTAGTCTCGTACGAATATTGCCGTGTGCGATTTTCTTTTTGGCGAACCAGGAGAAAGAGGCAGTGCGTACATTCTGTAGTCCACGCTCACAACCACCGAGTTTGTCTTGCCTGCAATCAGCAGGTTTTCCGAGTGCTCTGTGCAGTGCCCGCCGACGACCCATCCGCCGCCGTGATAGCGCAGCAGCAGCGCCGAGCCGGGCTTCTTCTCCTTGGCCTTGTAGATCTTGACCTCGATCTCTGCGCCGTCTCGCATCGGAATCCGCTGCGTCTCCGTCAGGACGTCCACGCCCTCCCTGGGACAGCCCTCTGGCGGTGCCGAATCGTTCTGCCACAGCTTCCGAAAGTCCGAGAGAGACAGGGAGGGCTCCCAGATCTGTTCCAGCATGGCGTCCGTGGCGTCCTTGACCTTGGCGAATTCGGGATCCAGCTCGCTGAGGTGGCCGTACTTGGGGAGTGGTTGAAAGTCCTCGCCGACATCCACGTCCACGTACTCGGGCTTGTCCTTTGCGATGACCATGGTTGCGTCGGTGGCCTAATTTATATACGTGTATTCTATACAAGTAGAAGCAAGTACAGAAGATTCAAGCCAAGTTTCATTACTACGAAAAAGAAAACAGCCAAGGAAAAGTGAGCTCAGGAGACGCCGGTTTGTACTTGTGTATATATAACCTGTGTATATATAACCGGTTTGTTATGTGGGGGATTATAACCTTGGTCTAAACTTCACCATTCGGAAAACGCTAGCCTATGGGACTGGAGAAGCACTGCGCGGCTTCAATTTGGTTGCCAAGCGTAGCTGGGCCGTGGTTCCCGGGCAGACCGGGCAGATCCAACGTCATTGCAGACATGCGGATTCAAGGAGCGTGGAGGAGTCAAATTGGAAATAGCCCAATTGAATCAATGCAAGATATTGCTGTACCGCTACCGAATCATTCGATATCCTCGACAATCTTTTTGTCGGCATCTTGGGTTGGAGCTTGGCCGGTTAACCTTCTCCGCCGTGATTGCGGGGGGGATGCTCACCTCACAGTGAGCGCCACCCAACGGCCCCGGTCTTTGGGATTCTACTGAGATCATTTGTGGACAGTAGATATGAAAGCGATGGTGGTAGGTCTCATGCATGTGTGGCGGGATTTCCCCTGGTCAGGCTGTGGTATTGTATCACATCGAGTTGTTTCCCTCTTCACGCCTTTGGTTCGTTGAATAGCGCTGGGTTAATCTATCAAATGCCGGATGTCCAACCGTGAGCTTCAACAGCTTCAAGGCAGCCGTAGCCGAAAGCCCATGTGCCCATTTTGATAATTGTATCCGAATCTAGTACTCTTTCCATCCACTACTAGCAAGCGGCTCGTCGCAGGTAGTGTAGTCTGAATCGCCCAATTCTTCAACAACATGCCTTGATCATTGAATATAATCCTGACCAACAAAGTCTTCTTTCCTCCCAAGCCCAGAAATGAATCGCAAATGCTGCAAACAATGCGACAAATCCCATTCCAAACAATGTTGCGCCGCAAACTCCTTGAACCGTATGCACATGTCGATGACATTCTTTCGTAGCCCGGTCGTATTTTGTTTTGCCCACCCCAAGAATTCTCCCATCTCCTTGTCCCATTCCACGCTTACAGCAACTCGAAGTCGTCCAGCTGGTCCCGGTACTTCATAATGTTTCGCTTAATCTTGCTGCCCACGGTCCAGGTCACAAAGTCCTCCATGCCCCTGGTGACGAGGTAGGCGGGGTCCGTCACCGTCTCGGTGCCGACTCGGACGTGGCCCTGCTCAATCATCTTGTTGGCTGCCTGGACCGTCTCGGCCATGCGCAGGCGGGTCATGACGACGGGGAGGCGTCGTCGCGCAAAGGCGCTGACGGTGACGCTGTTTTCCACGGCCGAGAGCTTGGACGTGGTCGAGAGAACGCCCACGTCGTAGAGCTTGTTGAGGAGGAGCTCCTCGTGCTTTCGGCGGGTTTCGCTGTCGGGGGGCAGGAGGGAGAGGCGGTGCGCAAGTTGTCGAATCGACTAGGGGAGAGAGTCAGCTAAAAAAAAGGATTTCGAGGTGCAGCAGGATGAGAGGAGCGCGTACACCACACATCTTGTTGTACTTGTGATAGTCGCCAGGGTTTGTGATGGCATATCTTCTCATAACAAGCTTGTCCCGGTGGCCATCATCGCCCTTGTATGTGATGAAGTCGGTCTTTCGCAGGAGCTTTTGCTCGTGATGCTTCAGTTTTCGGACCATGGCGAAGGCAGGTTGGGTACACCACAAAAATCGAAACCTCGAATCAAGGGGCTATTGAGAAGCAGAATTGGCGCAGCCCTTTTTTATTTTTCGGACGTCGTGCACGCGATCGCAATTTGAACGTCGCTGAAAATATGATTTGCTGTCGCCGTCGTCAAGGTTGATCTGGACGAGAAAACGATAAAGAAAAACCGAGTGGGGCTCCATCAAGCAGCGGAACAGCGCCGCCGGCAAGTTCCGTGCTCAGGCGTCGAAAAACCTACGACCAAAACCTCCAGCACCACTATCACGACATTTACGGTCCTCGACCCAACCGACGCTCCGCCCCCCAATTCGCCGGCAAAGATGCCTCCAAGACTCCCCACGCCCTCTACAGGCGCCGCTCTGGTGCGCAGCCTGGTCCGGCCCTTCTCCTCGACCGCCTCGGTGGCCGCCCCCCGCGAAACAGCACCGCCGCCATCGTCGTCTTCGTCAGCCGCCGGCTACAACAGCCGCCTCTCCAGCCTCAACAGCAATGCACCCGCCCGCGGAGCACCCGCGGCTAACCTGCGCGGCGATGCGGCCGCCCGCCTGATGGACCGCTTCAAGACCCGCTCCGCCAACTACGTCCGCGAGAAGACGGCCCAGATGGAGTTCCTCCGGAGCCAGAAGATGTCCAACGACTACCTCAAGCAGATGCCCCGCCGATGGGAAGTTGGCGACGTCTACTCGCCGCACGACCTGAGCCCCATTGAGATGCAGAAATGGCGCAAGAAGTCGCTGCGCAACAGCGACGTCGTGGATGCTCTGGGAATCAACCCGCTCGACATGTACAAGGTCAGCTAGCTCTTTTGCACCCCCTCTACCAATCAATTGCGTCTCGGGGCCTTCAGCTAACACGGCCATGTAGAACTTCTCTCTGATTGAGCACTTCACCACTCCCTCCGGAATGATTAACCACTCCAAACTCACTCGTCTCCGTCCCGTCAACCAGCGCAAGGTGGCCAAGATGATTCGCCGAGTCCAGGGCATGGGTCTTTACCCTACCGTGCATGCGCACCCCGAAATGCTGCGTGAGCAGTTCTTTACCGCAAAGCGATAAATGGGAGAAAAAAATAGAAAGAAAAGCAAAACGCGAAGAAACGTCGGTTCAAAGCCTGCTGGGCGTTTGTGTATGTGTGTATGAGGGATGTCATGGTCATTATTCCTGGTCATGTGTACAACAGCTTCGACCTCTACTACCTGTATAGATACATGTCTAAATGAAACTTTTTTTGGTACATCTCAAGCTCTCAAATCTCGGTCTATCTTGAATTTACACAGCGAATCCGCAGTCATTCGCTTGCCCTTTTGTTCCAAATTGGCCCAGGCTTCGGGGTATTGTGCCTTTGCCCAGCTCTTGAAACTGGCCTGAAGCTGCTGCCCGGGAAGAGCGTTAAACGCGACACCCAGTCTGTAAAATAGTCAGTAAGATCTTCATGATTTCCATCGAAGAGGTAAACTCACGTCATCAGGTTCGGCTCAATATCTGTAGTCCTCTGCATCATCTTAATAACGTCCTCGACCGCCTGCACTTCGCCGCTGCCGGCAATGGCGCCGACGTACGAGTTGTAAAGCCTGGGAGGGACATCCACATCCATGCTCTCAATTCGCTTCCAGACCTTTCGCGCCGTCTTGGCCCCCCCTGGCCTGCGCTCCAGAGACCAAAACACGGCCTCGAGGCTGGCGTAGGTGGGCCCCTCCCTTGATGATGTGATTTCGTTCCAGAAATCCATTGCTTGAAGAGGACGGTCGCAGGCCGTATGGGCGAGCATTAGAGCCGTGTAGAGCTTGGTGTCGGGCTGAACGGTTGTATCCATCTTGAGCATGTTGAAAACCATGTCGAGGGCCTCGGTGTCGGCGTTTTTGCTGAGGCATTCAAAGAATCGAACGTAGTTTTCGTGTTTCGGGTGGTAGTCGCTATTTCTGTGCTGTCGCATGTGCCCAAAAACATGGGACGCCATGTCTGGACGTTTTCTCGCGAAAAAGGCATCCATGAGGCTTACCCGGCGCTCAAAGCTGAGATCTTGGAAGAATTGCCGGAGCAGTTGATATGTGGTCCATGCCCGGGATGTGCTTGTTTCTGGATTTAAACAAAACTGCGTAAATGCCTCCTGGATAACTTCTCGTTCTTCGGCGCTAAACTGGAAGGCATGAACTGAAAGAGTATCCATCACATCGAATGGCTGCTCGTTTTCCAATAACCCCACGCAGAGCGTAGCAACCGTGTCTGGATCAAGCTGAACTTGGTCTTCCTCGGCAAGGTGTACAATATCAACAATTAGCTTAAAATCGGGCGTTTTCTGCGTGCAAAGAGCATTCAGATATTTGTTGAGAAGCTGACAATACTCCCACCAGCGGTCAGGGTTGGATTGCCACGGCTCAAACTTCTTGACACTCTTGTACGCAGCTTGTACACCAGGTAAGTATCCGGCATCCAAGCGCAGACCCATCTGGATGAGATGCGTTTCGCCGTCCCGTCTGATATCATTGTCCGCAGCGAGTGAAAGAATATCCTCGGCCAATATTGTGTCCTTGAGACTGACAGCAACTCGCAATAAGCCATTGACAGTGGCAGTGTCCGCCTTAATAGGGCCGTTAGAATCAGCCATGTGCGACATCATGGTCTCAACCTGTTTCAAGCCCTTGCCCATTATAAGGATGGCCTGCAACAAACCATCCCAGTATGGCTTCTCCGGGTTTGCATCCCCGAGCTTGAGAAAATACGGCACAGCCCATTCCGTCTCATTGTTGCGGGCGGCGAACAGTGCCACCAAGGGGTAGACGTCGGCACTGCGCTTCCCAGCAGCTGGGAGTTTGTCAAACCAATATTTAGTTTCCGCGACCTGGTTTCGCTCAGCAAAGAACGAAACAATGGCCAATTGCGTTTCTTTATCGAATGGAATACCGTTCTTCTCTGCATAATTGACAAGAGCTACCAGATCGGTTTCATGGCCTTCTCTTCCAAGGCCAACCGTCACTGGAGTAGTCAGGTTGAGGCCGCTCTTTGCAAGATCCACCACTTTATCCCAGTCAGAATAAAGCATCTGGAGAGCCTCCTTGGACCCGCCATACAGGCAGATGGTTTGGATATATTGCGCCCATAGGTTCGAGCCGGGCTTCGCTTCAATATTTTGGAAGATTGAGTTGTCGGATGAGAGGATGGAGTAGATGCGCTTAGAAAAATCCAAGTGTTGCGAGCTTCGTTCGCGGGGTCGGAGGGTTAGGAGGGCTGTGAGTGCGTTGGTGAGATCCTTGGCTGTGAGCTGGGGAGAAGCTTTCGCGGGCGCTTCGGATTCGGGTGTCTGCTGAATGAAATAATCGAGAAGCCGGTGGCATTGAATTGCTTGCGTGGCATTCAACGGAACCCTGCTGGTGAGCTTTGCATTGAAAAAGACATTCCACGTTTTGACGAGTTCGTCGTTTGGTGGGGGTCGCAGGTTGTCGAGCATTCTACTCCTCCAAACCATGATATTCATCCATCCTGGCTCGACG
Organism: Calonectria leucothoes; assembly: GCA_002179835.1. Classification (NCBI taxonomy): domain Eukaryota; kingdom Fungi; phylum Ascomycota; class Sordariomycetes; order Hypocreales; family Nectriaceae; genus Calonectria; species Calonectria leucothoes. The sequence goes on along the minus strand of NAJI01000167.1, from coordinate 328,333 downwards.
TCGGGTTGGCGCACCTCCCGGGGGGCTTTCGAAAATATCCCGTCGAAGAATGTCCGGCTTGCAGCTACGGGAGCTATCGGCCGGGACAATTGTCGTTGTCGAGTGGGAGCTGAGTAGAGAGCGCAAGACGGGGAGCGAGAGTGCTGGACCAGGACCCGTCGAGCATGGCGGGCCAAGTGTGCCCTCATGTTGGATAAGTCTATGGGATTGCGGTCCTACGCCAATTAGCAAGGATCTCGTGCATTGTCCGCTGCAGCTTCAATCGTACAGAAGCATGTTTGAGAACTGGCGCCACTCAATTTGCACCGACGCAGCGTCTACAACTCAACACGGGAATTCTGGAGCTCCGAATCCAATCGCACTTCTGATTTTCGAGGTTGAGCGTGGAAATACCACTAGCCGGCATTTAGCCGCGCGGGCCTAGGGTGTGCGGGTCGTTGACATGCTCCCCGAGTTTGCTCCAGAACTCCGGCGGGATACAGTGGCTCAACTTCCCTGAGCTGGTCAACAAGGTCATTCTTAATTCCGAGCTCGCCTTAATTTCATCGCCATTCCAAAGTGGAGCGACTATGCGTTATACGTTCGGTGAATGAGTCATGTGAAGCATCCCCATTTTTACGATGAATCAATCAGTTGCCTTGAGCCGCTTTCGTTTGTATTACCCGGAGCCTGCTTAATGCTTCACCGGCTCTGAGACGCATGACTAGCTAGGGTATTGAATCTGCACACTCCTAATGTAGATTTGTAAGCCCAGTGCAATTAGCTTATCGTCCTATTTGAGAAAACAACGAATCGTAGAGGAGAATTTGAGCTGGCATTCTGATCCGAGGTGGGGAACTTGCAGAGCTGAACCCTGCGTCACTGGTACTGAAGGACGCCTCGGAACGGCATAGCAAAACGGCACACTAACTCATCACGGTTGTCAAGACGAGTGGATTTAAGCAAAAGCCGAAGCAGGCACCATGCCGCTAATCGGCATCAGGCCCGGTCTGATATCGTGAACTTGTTCCCCGCTCGATTTCGCCATGCATGGTGGGGCATTGGAGCTTTGGAGCTCCTCTATATATGCTCCATGCCTGTCCTATGTAGATGCGGCCTCTCTTTTTCTCATCCCACCAAAGCCCAAGGCCCTTATCATCAGTACTTCCTTAAATATGCCTCTCCTCGCCCAAAGCCACAATAACCGTATCATCCTGGGTCTCATGACCTTTGGACCCACGGTTGAGCAGGGTGCTCGTATCACTGACGTGGATGAGTTCAAGAAGAACCTTGATGTCTTCCAGTCGAGGGGATATAATGAATTGGACACAGCTCGAGTTTACATCGGAGGCCAGCAGGAGGCCTTCACTGCCCAGGCGGGCTGGAAGGAGAGGGGTTTCACTTTGGCCACCAAAGTCAAGTACCCAGCTAACCCGGGTGAGAACACGGCAGAGAAGGTCTTTGAGTCGGTCGAGACGAGCTTGAAGGATCTGGGCACCGACTGTATCGACGTGAGTTGTATTCATGGGTGCAACTCATCATTGCTTCGTTAGCTAATAATGTTTGCTAGCTTCTATATCTCCACCGACCCGATCGTGGCACCCCCTTTACTGAGACTCTCGGAGCTGTGGACAAGCTTCACAAGGCGGGCAAATTTGTGCAACTGGGTGTTAGCAACTTTACCGCTTTCGAGCTGGCCGAGGTGGTGGCCATCTGCAAGCAAAACAACTGGATCCGGCCGACCGTATACCAAGCCATGTACAACTGCATTACCCGAAGTATCGAGCCTGAGCTTCTCGTCGCCTGCCGTCGATATGGCCTGGATGTCGTTGTGTACAACCCCATCGCCGGTGGTCTGCTCTCAGGCAAGATCAAGTCCAAGGATATCATTCCCGAGACTGGCCGCTTCTCTGCCCAAAACAACTCGGGCAAGGCGTACCGCGAACGATACTACCGCGACAGTACTTTCAAGGCCCTCAAGACAATAGAAACTGCGATCGAAAAGCACAACCTGACCATGGTCGAGACGGCACTGCGATGGGTTGTGCACCACTCAAAGCTCAAGATCAAGGACGGCAACGACGGTATTCTTATCGGAACTTCAAGTGCCGCTCAGCTCGAGAGCAACTTAACCGACTTGGAAAAGGGCCCTCTCCCAGAGGATGTCGTCCAGGCGCTGGATGAGGCTTGGTCCTATGCCAAGGCTGACACAACCAACTACTGGCACGGCGAGCTCGAGTACGGCTACAAAGGCACGGGAGAAAATTAGGGTCATGCAGTGCCTGGATATACGCAGCCCCCAAGGCCGAGGCTGCGCTGCGGGAGTGGTGCATTAGCTACCATGTGGTAGCATCATGACCACACTTGGGAGGGTGCCATGGGCACATGATGGCTGTCGTCATAGCTGCATGGGCGGGAAGAATGACGAAAATGGAGGGACTGAAGGGGTTGGGCAAGAATAGGCGCACAATCCAATAGATAACATGTTACCAGAAGCTGCAGCATGCATGCATGGACCACCGGAATGTCTCGAACACTGTCATCTGATGCCTGTCGCGCATTTAATGAATCCGTAACTTGACACCATTCCCCGACGCCATTCCCCAGCCCGCAATTGGACCCTGTCGATTCCATATCTGCGAACGCCACAAACTTGACAAACGATGATCATTTCGAATTTGGGACAGGCATCCTAACACAATAACTTGGTTAGAAGGAAGAAGAAAGAAAAGAAGAAAAAAAAACCCCCATCAAACAAAATGTGAGCAAGATACAGTTTGCGGGGTTCGAATCATGTCTGAGGGTAACAATCAAGGCCAAGGGGGAGCTCCTCCCACTTCAGGGCCGGGCTTGACCAAGCGCAGGTTCCCAGCAGCAAGGCTTGGCGGGGTCGCGCTAGCGCCTTTCAGGGGCTAGAAACCCAGTGACAGCTGGCTCATGCTGCCTGTAGGTTTGCCCATATGCCGCGGCTGACGCCCCTGGCGCCCTCCATGATCGCCCTTTTAGGCGGGCAATGGTCCCTGCCTAACCTGCGTTCTGGGAGGGTTCTGGTACCCCGGGCCCGCCGCCGCGACCCCGACAAGCCGACGACATGGTCTCCGCGACTTGCGACGGGAAGTAATGTGTACACGAGTCCTCCAACACAACCACGACTGCAGGCTGATCCCAATCGATACCGTCAAAAACTTGGCGGTCCCCAGTCGCCGGCATCTGTTTTCCCCCTTTACATCGTTTGAACTCCCCGTCTTTCAAGTTTTTCAAGATCCAGACCTTCCAACTCCATTGACCCGCCCTGACGTCAACGTTAACACCACATGCACCCGCGAGCCCAATCCTTTCGACAGACTAAGCAGTGTTGGCGCCGCCAGCTCCAATACCAACCTACCGAACGACGCTTCCGATCCTGACAAGAGGGAATATCGATTGAGATAGCAGACGGGATAGAGGTTAGAAGTGGCAGAACCCGACGACATGGACGCTGAACCCGAGTCCCCCCGCCGTCCGCAGTATAATCGCCATTCCGATGGACGATCAGGAACCCCTTTGCTGCAAAAGCAGGTAGACGATGCAGAACGCGGCCGCGCTGGATTCTCCCCCGACAGCAACGACGATGAAAGATCGAGCATGGCCTCGAGCCGAGAGGATGCAAGCCTGTACCGGCCCGAAATGACCCAGCAATCGTCGTTTGGACGAAGGTCTGAAATGCGCAGCCGCAGCCCCGGCCACGCCGTCAACATCGAGACCAACGCAACCCGCAAGAAGTACACATACGCCGCCTTTTTTCTTGTCGTCAGCCTCATCTCCTTTTGCGTGCAGACGGAGCTGAGCGCCTACATCCAGCACGACCTGGGCTGGGACAAGGCGTACTGCATGATGTACTTCACCCACGGGTCCTGGGTCGTGCTCTATCCCGTCCAGCTGGCCATCCTGCGCATGCAGAAGCGCGACCTGCCGTGGTCCGTCTTCTGGAAGCGCCACCTGCACCACCTCAAGACGACGGCCATGATGATTGAGATGCAGACGATCGACGTCTTTCGCCCGTCGGTGCAGCGCCGCTCCCGCCCTGTCCGCTATCTTATCCGCTTCACCGTCATGATCACTTGCTCCCTGACCGTCGCGGGGCTGAGCTGGTACATCGCCGTCAGTCTGACGACACCTTCGGATTTAACCGCCATTTACAATTGCTCCGCCTTTTTCGCCTACGTATTTTCCGTCCCGCTGCTGAAGGAGCCTCTGCGCCTCGACAAGTCCGTCGCCGTGCTTATCGCAATTGGTGGCGTTCTGGTTGTCGCATATGGAGATACAAAGTCTGGAGTCAAGGATCAGGAAGCCAGCAACCGATTTTTGGGAAACATGGTCATCGGCATCGGTTCCGTCCTGTATGGCCTGTACGAGGTCCTGTACAAGCGTTTCGCTTGTCCTCCCGAGGGCGTTTCGCCGGGTCGCGGCATGATCTTTGCCAACACGTTTGGGTCGCTCATCGGTCTGTTCACCTTGACGGTCCTCTGGATTCCTCTGCCCATCATTCACGTTCTTGGCATTGAAAAATTTGAGCTCCCCGTGGCTTCGACCTGCTGGTTGATTCTCCTTGCAGTCTTGTCCAACGCCATCTTTAGCGGCTCATTCCTCGTCCTCATTTCTCTCACCTCGCCGGTGCTTTCCTCCGTCGCCGCCCTCCTGACCATTTTCATCGTTGCCATTGTGGACTGGCTCCTTACCGGAGAGCCCCTCAGCTTTGCTGCCATTGTTGGCGGCGCAATGATTATCGTTGCCTTTTTGGGCTTGACCTGGAGCACCTATCGCGAGATGAAGGAGCACGAAGCCCTGGAGCCGATTGTGGACCTGAGCGACAGCGACAAGGATGGCGACCTTAGCAGCGACGAGGATTAAGCGCCACGTTGTGCTTGGATTTCTATGTATCTCAAATTTCATGTTTTCTTTTACTCTCAAAGTACATTGGTCGGGCTGAGGTCAACGGGTTGCATCGTGCACATTTGGTCTAGTATTCGTGGGTGGTTTTGGTCTGTATTTAGAAGCAGGGACGGGTGTGCATCACTGGGAAAGGTCACGGGTGTTTGTCATTGGGCCAAGCGGCCAACAAGTATAGATGCGCGTGTAGACGCAAACATGCTGCATATAGAGTCTTGAGTGATTTGCTCTCTCTCTAATTATTTCTGTCTCGCTATCAGTGTCAGCTGGTAAAATCAAGTCTTGGAGAATTGTCACAACTTCGACCGTGAAGCAGGAGCGATATGACAAAAAAGAAGAAACGAAAAAGAAACACCCCTATCACGCGTGAGAATCCATGATCCCAAAACAGCAGGGTATTTTTTTTTCTTTTGTGAGAAAAGAAGTAAGAACAAGAACAAAGAAAATAGAAAGTCAGCATTGGGTAATTAAGTTTCTACATTCACAGAATCGGAAGCAACAGCAACTAGACCATTTCACTCCACTGCAACGAACGAATGTCTTGTTGGTACGACGGCTAGAGCCAAGTGAGCCGTAGATACAATTATCTAGGCGAATGTCTGCCAAAGCCATCAATCAACTAAATGGTTGCAAAATAATTCACACCGTGTTTGCCGGGAGAGCTTAGACTTCCACTTTAGTGCACATCAAAACTCGACAAAAGAAAGTCTGATCAGCCAATTGAAAAGTCACGCCAATGATAATTTTTATCTTGTGAAAAATAACTAGGCCACGCCCATACCGGTATATCTATCTGAATATTTAGCGTGTATCTAATGGTTCTTTACCCATGAATGGTGCGATGACTCCTTCAAGCGCCGTGCCCATGCGCGTGATGTGTGTGTGAGCAGTGAAGCACCACACCACATCACAACTCTCATTTCATGATGCCGATCGACGAAGCGTAAGATTTCCCAGCAAAAAAAAACTAAGCCGCCATGCAATGCGCAAAAAAAAACGAATCGTCTTCATGGTTGTCCTGCCCCGTACTGGAATCGAACCAGTGATCTTATCATTACTAGTGATACGCTTTACCACTGAGCCAACGGGGCTTCTTGGACTTCGATGTCCGGAGTCCCTCTCGAGCAACCTAAGTGCTGGGGGTGTCCCGAACAAAGTAGCCCGTCTGCTTCAGCTTCCAACCTCGAAGCCCATGCATGTACACGTACTGCATAGCCATGTTCCAGGCCTCTTCAGAAGCAGAATCCCCGCTCTCAAAGACACGAAGGCTTTCAAAGGCCGGATCCGCATTCCGGTCGAAAATCTCGCGCATGAGCAACGAGTAGGCAGTATCGCATTCGAGCCACAGGTCGGTAATATCGATGTGGGAAAGCTTGCTGCTAGACCAAAAATCCATATCGCTAGGCATCAGTTTTATGAATAGGTGCTCGACAGGCGGACAGCAGGGAACAACAACATCCCGGATATGACGAGACAGAGGAAAGGTACCGACATAGGAAAACGAACGAGCCGTCTCCTGCAGCCGAGTGAAGGATGCATCCGTCGTGCTTAGAATGACAGGTAAAAGCGTCGGAGGCGAATAGTGAAAGAACTCGTAGGTCGAATACACGGGCGCAAATGATCCCTCATTCACCAGAAGCGATGTCCACTCTCGGATACTAAACAAATCGCTAGGAATCGGGCCCGCCGATGTTCCTTGCTTGTGGGACGGCAATAGGCAGCTAGAGTGGCCCGGACATGAAGTGGAACGTGACGTCCGTGAAAGCGATAGGATTTGGTGGTGAGAATTGAAGGCCCACTCGCTCGTCAAATCCACGGATCGACTCAATAGTGATGAAATAATATCTGCGGAACTGACAAAGGTTATTCGAAGCGGGTCAATCTGTGCGAATAGCGTATGCCAGAGCCAATTGTTATCCCAGAGGCGCTGGACTGGCGCATTGGTCTCGCTTCTGGCCAAGCCATCGGCTGAAGCTGGCCGTGGGCCTTGGGCGGACGAAAAATGTTGCGATTCGGTAGAAAAAACGTTCCAGAGGATGTTGGCAGACTTTGGTGGCTGAGGGGGGCAATCCTCAGGAGGCAATAGCCCCCAAAACTGACCGTCGGCATATCTCAAATTGCCCGATTCCTTGGGGGGATCAATCAGGACAGTGAAGCTCTCTACATCCTTCGACAGGCCATTTCGATTCAAGAAGTCGAGGACGCCAATCTGCGACGCGATGTCACCATGTGGAGGCTTGTAGAAGCGCTGAAAGGACCACACAACATGGCGAAAGAGAAGCTGCAGAACCGACCGTCTCCACAGGCGGCAGACCAGTGACGCATTCTTAACAGGAGTCTTGGATCCGGCATGAACTGGCCGGGTGATCTTGGATGGGTCTCCTCGTAGTCTCTCCTGGCTATCAGAAGGTGAGTCGAGAAAGCTGAGAATCTGGACAAGAAGCTCATTTGGGAGGCGCTGGATGCTCGAAGCGGGTGGCAGCTGTGAGGGCGACATTTTTGCGGTTTTCGAATCCGGTTTCCTTCTGAAGGGACAGAAAAGGGGTGTTTGTAGGTGAATTCGGCCTCGCCCAAGGGTCGATTGAGGCTACAAATTTCCAATTTTCCCGACCGCCTTAAGGAGAAATGACTTGTATGAGTCTCGGGTTAGAGGATGCAGTACCGACTCAAGCTGATGACGAAGGCCCCACGTTGCACAGTCCCACGCATAACGCTAGTTTCGGCAGATCGGAGACGACGCCACTGGGAAGCTTATCGTCCAGAGTTGGTTTAATGCCATGCAAACACTCGATGACCGCCTTGTTGTGGCGTGTATTTGGCTCACCAGAAGAAAAGAAAGTTATAATGAAAATCTCGTGCAAAAATGCGGTTGGGGGTCTTGAAGCCGATTCATCATGGGGCAGCACACCGACATGGTCCAGGTTGCTTGCATTACCCAACCAACTCGACGGGCCGCACACCCTGCATGCGGGCAAATGTCAGCCGGAGCAGACACAGCATCCAGGAATGATACCCCAAACTGCATTTGCAGAAAGGCGGCCTCAAATCACGTCCGCAAAGAGCTCACTCGCCGCAGGGTTACATTGGAAGATCGGTGCCCAAGTAGTTCTTGTCAGGGTTTTTTGGCTGCAAGTCTTCAACGTCGGTCGGACACAACTTCCGAATCTTCCCAGTGGGTTAAAATACGAGTTGTACCGCACCATCCAAAGTTCTAACCAGGCTGCGTAAATCGGGCAGAGCAAGAAACAAAAAGAGGCTGCGGTGACACGTCGCTCGAGCATGTGGCTCACGAATAGAAAACGCCAAGACAGCCTAGAAAAAGCAAAGATGAAATTGGATAAGCAAACAAAAACACCTGTCAAACAGCCCATGAGATAATTATGGGTGCATCCTTGTTTTAAGTAGTTCATGGCAATGTTTATGACACTCTGACGACTGTGGCAGCGCAAAATTGAGAATCATTGATCGCAGCCAAGGTTTCCTCGGTTCCAGGCCGGTAGTCGGAACTACATCTCAGAGAACGACCGGGGGTTGCCGGGACGTCATGTCACATCATCATGGGGCAGGTTGTCCACAAAATTTGCAATTGGGCGCAGCAAAGGCCACCCTTGAAGGCATTTCGGTTGCAATCTCTGTGATTCTCCGAGGCTTCGCGTCTTTGTCCAATCGACGCCCTGGGTTTCCAAATGCCCGTAAGCCGTGTTTGAAGTAATGGGCTAGTTAGGATATCAGTGAAATGCCAAGATTACAGTGCGAGGAAAGTGGTCAGACACTTGCGTAAGTGTGATTTTCTAGGCATGCGCAAGCATATCATCGCAGTGCTCATCCGCAAACCAAGTTTGACGCCATAAACCGATCCGGATCCAGGTGGCGGTTGGCAGTTGGCAGTGCAGCGCAACTGCCACAACTGTCACGGCTGTTTGCTCTTTCCTTGGCGCCTCAACTCAAACATTTAGCCAGAATCCTAGCAAAGTTCACCGTGAATCACAATTCACGCATTTGCATCCAACTTTCGTTATTCCCGCTAGTTTCCGTCTTGGTTCACATTCAACTGCCTTCACGCAACCAATGGCCACTGCCAAGGATGACAATGACGGCATCGCCGCTTATTCGCCAAAGCTACTTTCCAGCGTGAACGAGACCAGGCATGAAGTTCTCGAAATAGCTTACGATTACTACCTCCAAGGCAAAATTCTACCTGTTCATCCCGTCATGCCTCCGACACTACAGCTGCTTGCTGCTTCAGAGCTCTCGATCAAGTCAAGTCGCGACCCAGATACCAATGAAGTCACTGAGCTCCAGATCCAAAAGTTGTCAGACCCGAATGCATTCAACTTTATGGGATAGTGTCCCAAAGAGAACTACGTCGTGTTCAAGGGAGAGACAAGTCTGTTTGACCGCTTTCTCGAGCTTGCCATGGGGGTTGTTGGGAGCCAAAATGCGGTTGGGGGCTTCAAAGCACCATCGGAAATTCGATTTCCATCGACAGGATTAGAGCCAGGACTGAGTTACGAGGTGTTCGCCAGTCGAGTCGAGGTGGTTGAGTATATTATGTGGGTCTTGGACGTTGAGGAAGACCAAGGTAAGCGGTGAATCTATGATGTCGTGGGAGCTATGGCGCTAAGATTAACAACCAGAGCAAAAGTGTCTTGTTCCAGATGACACGTTCAAATGCCTGACCCCACCTCATGCTCCAGATGTCCCTTTCCAATGCATGATCTGTCATCCAAACGACATGATGGAGACGATTGCCTCAGCATCTCCCACTTGCGGATCAAGTTCTACGCTTTCCTCTCCTCCAGATATCATCACAACACCACCTTTCATGGATTGCAGCACTGTGGTTAAGTCGAGTTCTGCTACAACTGTCGACGAGGATTCTCTCCGAACTCAGAAATCGCCAACACCAGTCTCGCGAAGAACTAGGCGAGGAAGGCAAGGGATGAAAGCATGAGATACCAGCAGTGAAATTTGTCAGTGCGATTTTGCCAAACAACACTCCAGTGGGATTCCTGAAAAAATGTGCATCTAAGACAAATCATTAGTGTTTGGAGGGAGAAGCAACACTAGAGTCAATTGAAGGGCATTGATGACGATGCCAAGGTGGATCGATTGCTGCGAGCCATGATGCAGCCCGCTTTTAGTGCGGCCAATGGTCTTGAATCTAAAACCATTTCACATGGCAAGCTTTAATAGAAATGGAGATGTTACAGTCACAATTGTCAAGAATTCCATCTTCAAAGTATGTTCTGAGGCTGCTAGGAAACCTAGCACCTAATAGGAATAGATTGATGTATATCTATGTAGTTGATCCGGCACGATCGTATTATAAAGCGCCCATTTATGCGTATTAAAATATTAAGGAGAGAAGTGGGGTAATTCTTCCGTAAAGGCAATTGAAGTTTTCCCGTCATTAAATTTTCATTAAGGTCAAGTCGTTTACAGACCGCAGAACTTCTTGTCGACACGGGTGACGCTGGTGTCGATGCGGCCAAGCTGTTCGGCTTGGTTGCCGGTGAGAGCGTTCATGGCCGTCTTGCCAACGTTGAGGCCGTTGGCAGCGTGGTCGATGGCGAGGACGTAGATGGTCCTGCCCTTGTAGGTGGCCTTGTAGCAGAGGCCGCAGTTGGGCGAGTTCCAGGTGGCGATGGACTGGGCACCACCGACGTAGGGGAATCGGGGGATGTCGCTCTGCTTCTTCCACTTGGGGTACTTGGTCATGAGGCCGTTGGCACCGTCAGAGCAGGAGACGGTGGACAGGGAGCGGTTGGGGTCATCGTAGCCAGTGTCGTAGGAAACTGAAGTTCACATGTTAGTCGATATTGCCGGTATGAATGGCGAGATGGGGATATGGCACTCACCAGAGATGGCCGAGGCGGCGGTGGCGAGGGCGAAGATGGAGAGGAAGTTGGACAACTGCATGATTGCGGTGTGGAAAGCGTGGTAAAGGGTGGAAGAAGTTGGCGGTTTGATGTAGAGGAGCTGGGAGAAGGCTTGAGAGTGTTGAGGATGTGAGTGATGATGAGAGTCGACTTGAGGGAGGGCTCAGCAGTCCTCTTTATACTCAAGCTCGAGGACGACTCTTGGCCAGAAAGCTCGCTCACTCGCTCATTCGCTCTCCGGTAAACTTCAAAACAAGCATACACCAAGAGTGACTTCCCTTGGACGGCGAGCCGATGCTGATGGCACGCCCCCATACTGACTTCCGCGAATAACACCAGATGCCGGGCCCCGGCCGGGAGTGGCCCCAGTCCCCCGGCGGAGCATTTAGGTCTATTTGCGTTGCATGCCTTCTACACGACCCATGCCTCTGGCCATCTCCCGCTGGCAATCTCTAATTCCACGACCCTATCGGCAAGGACCACCAGGGCCATTTGGGCCAGCCACCTGATCAGCCCCCGTCTAGTCCGTTCGTTGGGTCGAATGTGGGGTAGCCCTTCTCGTATTCCTGTTAGCTCCCCGACACCGATGGTCCTCCGTATGCTTGGTGACGAGATCCACCCCGATGCGCCCGGGCCTTTGCAAAGACCCAAGAGAGCTGCAGGGAGCTCTTCCGAGTGCTTTCCGGAGCTTCTGGGCCCTTTTGGGTCCCAGCTTAGGAGCCCTTACATGATCTGCCGGGAAAGTGCAATGACCTCGATGATGGTGCCGGACCGCCTCAGAGGCCATGCTGCAGCTCGTGTCCTGCCTCAATTGTACACGGCGCGCAGGACCCCGTGACCGCGAAGCTTGAGGAGGCGTTTTTTTATTTACATCAGTCTAAGTAAGCGAGTGCCCAACACGACAGTAGTGGTTTTTTTTCTTTTAGCTTGAGTAATTGGTATGTAATGGATGATCTTGACGTGGTCCTGCAGAAGTGCTCTCCCAATGTGGCAGCAATGAGGTAGGTTAAGCCTAAAAATGCATCTCGTAAAAGAGAACGCCGAAGGGGGGTTCAGATGCAAATGGGATCTAGCGGAGGGTTCTGACCAAATCAAGCATGCGGACTGCACTGCCCTTAGTCAAACACGAGAAATGGTTGTCCGCCAACGTCTGTCTCACCGGGTCACGCTGGGTGAGGCCCGAGAGCGTACTTCCGTGGCAAGGCGGGTATGGCCGACAAGGAGGAGCGGCGGAATTGCCACGATGGACGGAGGAGAAAAGCTGTAACAGCAATCTCCAGTAATAGCCACGAAATGATGGAGTTTCGGCTGCTGGCTCTGACTGAGCTAGCCGACAGCTAGCACCCATGTGCATTTGACATCATATGGCGAGAAATAAGTAGCGTGCCTTAATCTATTTTGGTCCTGCCGACATTGTCTGTGCGTCTTGGGGTTCTTTTTTGCCTTCTTCAGCCCAGCGGGAGCACATACAGTACGTAGTGCCAGAAAAAGAAAAGAAAAGGAATGGTGTTGCCGGGAAAAGTCGTGAACCTTGATAAATTGTTCCACCAAGGAGAAACAGACTGTGGATGAACGGCATGGACGCAGTTTACTCGTGCCCCGGTGAATAGATGTCTTGAGGCATTAACAAGGGATGATTTGATGTTTTGTCTTAACATCTGGCAACGGATGAAGAGAGAGCGTGCGCCATTGTACAGGAACTGACTCGCATGTTTTCTTTTGGCGGTAATGCACAACTCACCACCCTAACCCAGCCTTCGCAGTGGCGCCGTCGGCCAGGCCGCAAAACCCGATGGGCAGCGTGACCCGGTAACGTTACCTGTTACCTGCAGGAGAGGGGGGCGCTGCGAACACGAAAGGGACGAAATATTCCGCAGCAGGTCATGGCGCGAACAAGATGGCGGCGTGAAGACGCTGGTGCTCAGGCCAGGCACAATGCGACGACCATGGCAGGCGATTCTGACAGACGAGAGATGCATACAAGTGCCGTCTCGCCTGGCACGGCGCATGGATTTACTGGGCGCGCACATGCCGGAGGAGCGCTGATGCGTTGCGCGCATGGCCTATCATCAGCCACCGTCACATCGACAGTAGCCGGCAGATCTCCCGGGCCAAGGGTCGGCTGTTAAACTAGATGCAAGACACTACAGAGCGGCGATTGGTCGCTGCGCAAGAGGCTCTGGCGTGGTGCTCGCCCGCTTCGTTTGTTACAGAGCGAGGGTTTCTCAGCCTCTCTCTCTCTCTACATGACAATCAATCGCAACGCATTTCCAGCCAGCGGGAAACGCTGGGCGCGGCCAATGACCCCGATGGGGGAGAGTTTGCTAGCCAGTTGGTCCATGTATCAATGACTAAGTTGGCCATGGACTCGTCTGGTCGGAGGGCTCATCGGCCAATGGACAGAGGTGCAATAGCTGACCCCGCTGCACTGTCAGCCGCTGTGCGTTAGCGACCACCAGCCGGGGCGCGCAGTGAAGCAGAGCAGTGAGGGGCACTCAGCGGTGCCCCGCCGCGAGGGCTTTGCTTTTTGGAGCCTCCGTCATCGGCTTGAGAGGCTTCTGTCGCAAAGCGAAAGAGGAGCAGGCAGCGCGATACGCAAACTTCTCCCAATTAAGACATCTAGAGAGCCGTGAGTCTCGATAAAATAGCCTCAGCTCGCGTTGCGCCACCGCAAGACTCGCAGCAAAGAACCAGCCGCCGCCGCTCCACCGATCCTCCGCAGACGCATTGGTTCCCTACTGTTTCAACCACAGTCACGGAATCGCCAAGTCATGGAGTCGTTCGTCATTAAGACGCCGTGCTCGAGCGCCAACATTGGCCCGGGATTCGACGTCATCGGCCTGGCCCTCTCCGTCTACCTGGAGCTGCACGTCACCATCGACCGCTCCAAGGCCAAGTCCGACGAGCCCTTGAACTGCCGAATCACCTACGAGGGCCAGGGCGAGGACTCGGGCGACATCAGCCTCGACCCCCAGGTCAACCTCATCACCCGCGTTGCCCTCTACGTCCTCCGCTGCCACGACCAGCGGGACTTCCCCGTTGAGACTCACGTCCACATCAAGAACCCCATCCCCCTCGGCCGCGGCCTGGGCAGCTCAGGCGCCGCCGTCGTTGCAGGTGTCGTCCTTGGCAAGGAAGTCGGTGGTCTCAACCACCTCAGCCTGGACCGGCTCTTTGACTATTGTCTCATGATTGGTGAGTCACATGTGACATGTTACCAGTCAATCAACATCCAATCGCTCTCACGAGAGGGGCGACAAGAAACCAACCAGCTAACCTAACCTGTGCTCGCAGAGAGACATCCTGACAATGTCGGAGCCGCTCTCTACGGCGGTTTCGTCGGCACTTACCTCAAGCCCCTGACCCCCGAGGATGTGGCCCGCACCGAGATTCCTCTCAGCGAGGTTCTCCCCGCGCCCGCCGGAGGTGAGGACACTGGCAAGAGGCCCCCGGAGCCTCCCCACGGAATTGGTCACCACATCAAGTTCCCCTGGGCCAAGGAGATCAAGGCCATCGCCATCATCCCCGACTTCCAGGTTGCCACCCACAAGGCCCGCGAGGTGCTGCCCGAGAAGTACCCTCGAGTTGATGTGGTGAGTTTCGGAACAATGACAGGTTAGAACGGCATGTGCAGGTCTCGCTAACCTTTGCTCGCAAAACGTAGACATTCAACTTGCAGCGCATTGCTCTCCTGCCCGTTGCTCTCGGACAGTCGCCTCCTGACCCTGAGCTCATCCACCTTGCTATGCAGGACAAGATCCACCAGCCCTACAGGCAGACCCTCATCCCTGGCCTCACTGAAATCGTCGAGTCCATGTCTCCCAAGACCGAGGATGGCTTCCTGGGCGTCTGTCTGTCCGGCGCTGGGCCCACCATCCTGGCTCTTGCCACCCACAACTTTGAGGAGATTGCCAGCAAGATCATTGCCAAGCTGAGGGAGCACAACGAGAACAAGAACCTGGACTGCCAGTGGAAGATCCTGGAGCCCGCCGAGGGCACCCAGGTTATCCGATGAAACCTCTCTCCCGCCAAGTCTGTGATTTGAATTGACTGGCACTAGGAAACTCATCCGATTCTGGTGCAAAACTGTAAAGATCCACTGCAGGGAGACGCCGCGTTCACGGCGTTGGAGGAGTTGGCATGTGGGAAACCACATTGTGGAAATTTAAAAATAACATATGCATTGGATATTTATAAGCGAAAAAAGGGATCACTGGATATCGAGAAAAACTGTGTTCGGGGGCGTATATACAAACCAGTCGCCTTCAGCGCTACTACCCATACAGATACTATCCTGGAAATTTCAATGTCAGATACTCCTCCAAAGCTATCAGCGAGCACAGATGAGCTAGTGAAACCCCAGGCTTTCCATGCAGTCTCCGAGCTGGACAAGGACCAAAGTTCAAAGTCCTAATCAATTTGTCCGGATTAGACACACAAAGACTGATGTCATATCCTCTAGTGTATTGTTGAATCCAATTGACAATCACACATAGCATTGGGTCGGTTTGGGGAAAGTGTGGCCGTCTGCCCGGTAATGGATGTATGATTACAGCACGTTCTTTCAAATCATTTTCAAACTGTCAGCACGAACGAGACGAGTCATGATGACAGAACAGGCATGATTGATGATTTGCGCAGCATTGACGGTTGCTAGCGAACCGCAGATGAGGCCAGCTAGATAAGGAAAGAGAGAATAACAATATAGCAAACGAAACAAACCCAGATAAACGGCGTGGCCTAGCGGTTTGCACTGGCAATGGTCGCAGGCCTTCCATCTAGGGTAATCATGATGGCGGGGCAAGACAAAATTTTGTCGCCCCACCCCACATGGCCAAGCCCGAATATACCTCATTAAGAGCCAGGACTCCAACAATAACCGGGCGAATGGTTTAGTGGTATAATACTCCCTTAGCATAATTCGCCCGAATCATCTGGGAGTGGTCCAGGGTTCGATTCCCTGTTCGTCCATCATCGGTGGTTAGAATCCATCAAATGTCCTTTCTTTTTGCAATTTCTTCATTTTAGGTTGTCGTTCTGCATGCCTCACTACGAGGCCACTCTTTTTTGCTGTACACAAGCCAGTCACGTCTTACCCCTGGTCTATAGCTTCAATTAGTTTGTTTGGTGGATATGCATCATTCAAACCGGGTCATGAGACTTCACAATGGACTGCAGTCGCTGATAAAAATTGTACAATTCGTTTAAACAGGCATTGGGATCTAATCCGTGTTAAATATCCGACCTGTATGCAGGTCCATATCCAAAGGCAAGACCCTCGGTGACTTTCTCCAAAGCTTGTAGCACAATATGTTGCCGAGATACAAAACAATGCCGATGTACGAGGTGATGAATGTCGATGTGGTGAATTTTATTACGAAGGCGCCGATGCCTGCTCGGAACGTTAGACATGCAAAGGCGTAACACAGTTTTTTTTTTTTCATATCAAACTGACCATTGAAAAGCATAAGAAGAATTGTGAGAATCAGAGCAAACCAAGCGCCGTACGGCTGGAACATGCCGCGATACGGCATGGCGCTCCGGGGGATGCCCTGGGCCTTGAGCCCCTGGACGAAGAACAGATAGGTGGTGAGCACGCTGACCCAGTTGAGGGTGCCGAAGACGGTGACGAGGCTGACGAGATAGCCAAACACCTCGGACGAGCTCTTGGAGGCGTTCATGTAGGCGAGGGCAGCGAAGAGGCTGGTGCCGAGGACGCCGGCGAGCGGAACGCCCACCTTTGTGGTCCTGCCGAAGATGCCCGGGGCCTGCTTGTCGCGGGCCAGGCCGTACAGCGTCCTCGACCCGATGTAGATGTCTGCGTTGGCGGCGCTCAGGACGAAGACGAGCAGGCACGCGTTGACGACGTCCGGGAAGTGGGGGATGCCGGCGAGCTGGATGGCGATGACAAAGGGGCTGGCGCCCGCGCTCGTCCTCTGCTTGGTGCCGCCGATGAGCCTGTCGTTGGTGTAGGGCACCGCCATGCCCAGCACGGCGGCCCCGAGGACGTAGAAGACGACGATGCGCCAGAGCGTCTGGCGGATGGCCCGCCGGATCGTTCTTCTCGGGTTGGGCGCCTCGCCAAATGCCACGCCCACCACCTCGGTGCCCGTGTAGGCGAAGCACGCCTGGATCATGGCCGCCAGCCACCCCAGCAACCGGCCCTTGGGCCCCTCCACCAGGTACTCGCCAAAGGCGCCCGGGTCCTTCCAGTAGTGGAAGCCGATCCTCTTCCCCGACGGCTGGCCGCCCATCGAGATGACGAAGCACGTCAGGATCAGCGTCAGCATCACCAGCAGCTTTATCGCCGACAGCCAGAACTCGGCCTCTCCAAAGAAGGAGACGTGGAAGAGCTGCGGGAGGCAAGTTTAGTAGTCTGGCTTTGGCCGCGAGGGCACGGGGGGGCAACTCACATTGGCTGCGACGATGACAATGGCAAAGACGGTTACAAAGATGGAAACGTTCAAGTCAGGTCTCCAATACTGTATGATGATGCCTGCTGCTGTGAGATTGTTTGGAAGAACGACGGCGTATTTGAAAAAGTAATTCCATCCGGTTGCGTATCTGCGTGTAAGTGGACGGGTTGTTAGTTGCAGTACTGATTTCGACACGACCAGCCTACGTACCCCAGTGCCGGGTCGACAAAGCGAGTGGCGTATCCGGAAAACCCTTTGCTCATGGGGAACATGGTGGCCATTTCGCCCAGGGCCGTCATGACGAAGAAGACGACGGCGCCCACAACGCAGTAGGCTATAAGGAGGCTCGCAGGCCCCCCGCGAACGAGTCCCGTGCCGGTGCCGATGATGAGGCCCGTCCCAATGGCGCCGCCAATTGCAATCATGGACACATGGCGCTCCTTGAACTCGCGCTTGAGGTTGGACGACTGCTCGTTGGTTTGTTCAGAGACTCCTTCGTCAACCGTCGTGGACTGGTGCAGATCTGGCCCATCAGCGGTTTCGCTGTCATCTTTCCCGCCATCATGATCCTTGCGAAGGTAGTCCATTTCCGATGTCCGATTTTCCCTTTTTACAACGAAAAAAGAAGAAAAGAATCTATTGGCGACAACTACATGCATTCGAACATTCACATCGGCGACGACAATCTTCTTTATATAAATTCGCCAAGAGCGGAGTTACCACACTCCCAGTTGCCCTTCACTCGGCTTTTGCATCCGACCTCCCGTCGAAGCCATTGTTATCTGTAAGGAAGCCAAGATATCATGCTAAATGATATCTTCAGCTTCTATCTTGACCAGCATCATCCTAGCGCATGAGGCTAATTTTGTGGGGGAAGATTGTGCGGGGAGATAAGCCACGAACCATCCTCGTCAGTCGCGTGCGACTCTGACGACGCCGGTGGGATCCACATGGAGGTCCAACCCCGTGGCTGCAAGGCGCTAATCGGAACAAGTCCCAGCCATTGCTTCTCGGTGCTCAATACGGAGTTGGACCTCCATCCCCGCAGCGTCGTCGTATCTTACACGCATTGGTTATGGCAGGCTTCAACTTCTTTGCACTATCCACGGAGTTGACACTCCATTTTGCACTTGACAACACAATGCGGCAATGGACATGTGCACAAGACTCCAACGAGGCGGGCCGAAATCGCTTCAAACAAGAATCGAGAAGAGGATAAATTTGGCTTGTATCCGAGATTAGAGTCCTCTTGTTGTTTTCGTATCTCATCATCACTCTAAAGACATCTTTCCAAAGAGATTCTGAGTCAAAACATCTTCAACATGCCTGCAACCCAAGTTGAGACCAATGGTCACGCCAACGGCCATGAAAAAACACTGGCAACCAAGAACGCCAGTGGCCCCAAGCCCGATATTTCCGCATTTCGTTGTCTGGTCCCATTGGTTGCCGACGAAGGCAGGACGTTTCTCAACGCGGCATTCAACCCCCCCTCCAACTTGATTGTCAACGATGCCGTCTCCAAATACTTGGCCGAGGCTCTCCATGAAGAATATCCCAAGAAGGAGAAGTGGCACGCTGCCGTTGAGACGACCCGCAAGCTGTTTGCGCGATACATCAACACCGATGCTTCCAACGTTGCCTTTACTCGTGACACGACCGAGGGCCTCAACTGCTTCATCCGGGGCCTTCGCTTCCAGCCTGGCGACAACGTCGTCCTGCTTGACGGCGAGCACCCGAACCATGTCTTTGCGTGGCTGGCTCTGCGCGAGGCCGGACTTGAAGTTCGCCAGGTGCCTACTATCCCGGAAGCTGAGAAGACGGGCAAGGTCACAGCCGCCAATGCAGCCACCTTCGCACCCTATGTTGACGACCGAACGCGTGCCATTGGCCTCAGTTCGGTCATGTTCCACAGCGGGCAGTGGAATGATGTTGCCGACATCTGCAAGACCTTCAGGCCTCGAGGCATCCATGTCTTGGTGGATGCTTCGCAGCAGGTGGGCTTCGCCCCCATCGACGTGACAGCCCTGGGTGTGTCAGCCGTGTCCTTCAGCGCCCACAAGGGTCTCAACTGCCCGATTGGTCTCGCGGTTTACTATGTCGATCCGGCCATCATTTCAGAAACGAACCCAACTCCACCAGTCGTTGGAGCCGGCGCTGTAACAAAAATCAGCCCAGATCTCGTGGCCCCCCTTGATGCCTTCGAGTACCACCCGACTGCTCGACGCTATGATCACTTGAACGTGAGCTATATTTCCATCGCGGCCGCCAGGGCACAGCTCGAGTTCTACCTAGATACTCTGGGACCAGCTGAGGTTGAGGCGCACCTGTACAGCCTAGGTGACGCTCTGAGAGAAGAGTGCAAGCAGCTTGGTATCCCAGTCGTCGGCCCAGAGGGACACGAGGGACATGCGCCTCACCTGTACATTATTGACCTGCATGACCCCAGATGGGTGGAGCATTTTGATGAGAACAGAGTAGTCATTACACCATACCGTCTTGGTGTGCGTGTCTCGTTTGGGTTTTACAACAATGTAGGGGACGTTGGAAAGCTTGCAAAGGTCCTTCAAAGTGGCCTGCAAAAGGGCCTCCCCACTGGCAAAGTTTAGTTTCGAAATATTCCTTGAATAAATTATCTCGCTTTATTAGCAATGCGCTTCATGGACGCTGCAGATTTTCCATGTAGATGAACACTCGTCCAGGGCTCGAATTAAATATCGTGACTCCTCGCTTGTCCCAAACAATTTTAAACACCTAGCTGCTTGGGCTAGGCTGTATCCCATGACAAACGGCGCAAATCGGATTCCATATTGAGAGCGGTATTTTCGTAGAATAGACGTAATATCTTGGGCTGAGGTTATACAATAATCGCGGTATGGCTGGAAGGAGGGGTTTTGGTCGTGTGACATGGCCGTGTCGAAATTCAATGCGATACGGACCGCATGAAATAAAAGACTGCAAGGGGTGGGTGAAATTAGGACCCAAAAAGAAGAATTTGAAGATGTCAACCAGAGAGGGATGATATACTCACTGCAATGGTATGACGCCTGGAAGCATCACGCTACTCGGTGGCTCCCATCTGTTCCACTTGGCACAATCAGGAACTGAATCGTGCCATCGGCTTAATTCTAGGTTGAGATCCTCGAGCTGTGATTTATGCGACACCAAACTGCTGGATTTTGCAGAAAATACCGTAGAAAGCATCCGCTCGACTATTTTTGACAGCTTGATTTGTTCTTTGAAACAAGGGACCAATGGCCAAAGATCACCTTCAAGGCTGTTGAATCCAACGGGGTGCCAGGCAACCATTTCCGGAAAGTCTCTGGACATGGAGATTAGCATCAAATAAATAAAACCACAGGAGCGGTCTGGATTACGGAAGTCTTTCGAGAGCCTCGACCTCGCCGCTGTCAAAGGAAAAGTACACGGGTCTTCCAAGGGTTAAGCAAATCAATTTATCAGAGTTGTAGCATCCCCAGTAGATGCGCCGGCGAATTTCAATATCTTCTGTTGATGCCAGCGATGTGTCATGTGGCACCCAGTACTTGGGGTCCCTTTGGAAGCCAAGATCCTGCGCCATTCGAAAGGCGATACCTTTCCAGAAAAACAAGTCAGAATACTCGAATATCAATGTTGGCATTGGCACGCTTACCTGAAAATCCCCAGCCCTTGGATAAATTGCCTCGCCCAATCTCGTAAAAAGCCAAGCACAAGAAGGCCTGGACAGTGGCTATGGATGGTTTTGCAAGTCCAAAGATGATCAAAATAGTCTCAGCAGCAACAAAATATTGCTCACTGGTCTGTCTTTTGAGACTATCGGGTGACATGAGCATACCCAGGGCACAAATGGAGAGCAGCAAAGCTGATGACCAATATTTGCAGTTCTGGTGATCCCCAAAGTGGTCGCGCAGAAATGCTTCTCTGTAAATAAACATAAATTGAGTGTATTGCCACTTAAAGAATAGCATGAGCGCCTCGGTGATTTGTGCATCCTCCATGTTGACTCCGAAATGCTCCGCCACTACTTGGAGGTTGGTATCGTATTCCGACAAGCTTAGAACCGGTGGGTTCTGGCCCGTGATGGACTCCAGGGCGTTAGATGGCGTTACGACCTGCATGGCATAATGGATGCTTGTCCTGCCGTGATAAATGAGGGAACCCTCAGGGCCAGGCTCAAGGTTGGCCTGTTGAGGGGTAAACACAGCATCAGCTGTGCTAGACTCTGCATCGGACACTGCGGCACCGGGGGACAAGTGATCACCAAATTGCGTAACCTTTAGCAACGTCTCTCTTTCTTCGTGGCTTGCAGCTTGCAGACGCTTGATGAAAGATTCAAGACCCGCAATCCTGTTCTCAAGGCCAGCGACATATTCGGCTGACGCAGGCCGTCTCTTGCGATCAATCTCACGGTATTCACATGGCTTACTTGCCTCTGCGCAGCTTGTGCAAGGTTCCGTGCGTGAACATCGCAGCTGAGTTGGTGTAAGTAACCCTGCCTTCCATACGTAATCCCTGAGCAAGTTACCTTTCTGTACTGACACCTTTTGCACCTGGTATCGCCAAGATTAGCATCAGTCCTGTCCAATTACACGGCAAGGGGCTATTACGATATCCTCTTTTGAGTAGGCGGAGGCATGATAGAATTGGCTGAGGGGCAAGAAGTTGAACTCGGTAGCGGCTGAGGGGATGGCCATGAATGCGCCTTGTACTCTCACGTGACAAATCCGGCCATGTTGACGCCCAGTTGGACTACCTTGCCACCATTCCCAATCAGATCATTTATCAGTGAATTTCACCCATGGTCATGTGAAGGCATTTTTACTGTCAATATAGGATGGTGTTGATCAAAATTGTAAAATAGTTTGTCGAGTTATGGTGTGTTTGATTGGATTTGCGCTAGTTTCGTCGAGCATGTTAGCTACAGGAATTTTTGTTCCCCCTCTCAGGTCAGCGCAGGTTGCCCATGTCGGCCACCTGACATGTCCATATGTGTCCGAGGGTGTGAAGCCAAGAATGAGACAAATGATGTAAATCTTTGTTATTCAAAATGGGCGGTCGCACATTCAAGCGCATCTTGATCTCAATTATACTTGCTTTCATTGTCTTCTTATTGCAGATGCAGAGTATGGGTAACTTGGTGTGTATTGGTGTATTAAATCATCGACCAGCATGAGGAAATGGCATCCTGGTCACCGCTTGAACCAGCAAAACTAAGAAAATAAATCACATTGTCTCAAAGAACGAGAGTATTGCTAAATAATTGGCGTCTATAAAAGTGGCGGGCGGTGGCTAAAGGTGGGACGAATTAGAAGTCGCGGGGAATCAGCCGCTCTTATCTCACCTGGCGGCTGTCAGCCATCAAACTACTCCGTCCACCATTATTTAAACCAACGGCCTGAACCCACTCCAACATCCAAACCACCGAATACAGCCCGTTTTACAAGACAAAGAGGTTTCCAGCAAGGTCCAACCCCGGTCCTTACGCCTGCTAAATCCGAACAATCCGCTCTCACCCATGGCATTCCAGACAGGCCCCCACTGATAAGGGGGGGCCGAGGTACGATAACGACACTTGGACATTCCTCAGCTGTCTCAATTTCGCAATCAAAGTTTCTAGATTTACTTGGGATTTCATCGCTGTGCCCAAATCTCGCTCCTCAAGCTTCATCGGCTCCCGAGTCGTTGTACTAGCGCAACAAAACTCGGCTACGAATATCGAGGCATCACTGCTTGCCTTTTCCTCCCTTCGCTTTCTCTGACCCGCATCCTGGGTTCAAGGACGACGAGCTCCGATTGCGGCCCCTTCCCCCACGAACATCGCATACACACCTTCAATATGGCTTCTTCCGTGGCCAAGCTCCCGCTGCTCCTCTTGGGCATTCCCGCGACTGTCGGCTCCGTGGGTTATGCTGCATGGCGCGTCAATTGGATCAACCTCGTGCAAAACTTCGCGACGGGTCCTGGCCGAACCTCGCGGATTCTGCTTCTTCTGTTTGTCCTCTTCAACTGGAAGAACATGCCATTTGCTTGGACTGTGAGTAGATTTGTACATGACATTACGCGATGCATTATAACTGACAAGATCCCAGTATCGCGTCTGGTCGGCCATGATCTACCACATGTTCATTCGCAGAGCCCCCATCCTCGGTCCCAAAGCTCTTTTCAAGCCCATGATCACCCCCTCGCACGCTCCCCTCCTTGAGATCGATTACAACCTACACAAGTCCAACTCGACATATTTTGCCGACTTGGATGTTTCTCGAACGCACCTTGTCTCCTACCTCGTTGGCGCCTCTGCGAACACCCTCATGAAGAATGCCAAGACCAAGATCGTCTTGGATCCCAAGACAGACAAGCCTATCAAGGGATCTCTAGGCATTATGCTTGGTGCTGTCGAATGCAGCTTCAAGCGTGAGATCCCTGCCTATAAGGGATTCGAGATGTGGAGCCGAGTGCTGGCCTGGGACCGCAAGTGGCTTTACATTGTCACTCACTATGTGCCCAAGAACTCTGCCCGTCCTACCGAATGGCTTGACGCACGATCCGCCAAGCTACGCACGCGTGGGCCCAAGGATGCCAATGGTGACTGGCAAAAGAAGATTTACGCCACAGCCATCAGCAAGTACGTTTTCAAGATGGGTCGATACACAGTTCACCCCGCCTACCTCCTTGGTGGTGACTCGGGCCTACTACCGGAGCGCCCTGGCGGCTGGATGAGCGGCGATGAGCAGTTGGGCGATCTCTCTGTTGACCTTTCCGACGTGGACCTCTCCGTCGAGGGCGAGTGGGATTGGCGCCGAGTTGAGGCGCAACGACGCAAGGGTATGGAGTTGGCCAGCAAGTTCCAGGACCTCGAGGGACTACATGATGTTTACGACGGAGGCAGCAACGGGGCCCTTGCCAACTTCGGGCCTTAATTTCCCGATACTCTCGGATTTAATGATTCAAAGACGGAATTTGGCGCGAGAATAAACAGGTCATGTTTGAATATGAGGAGATAAAACAAGGGAAACAACGGCCTGGTAATAGAACGGGGCGGACAAGCCTCTAATAGATTAGCCATAATATCTTGTGCCAGCGAACATGCTTACTACCATGCAGATAAACTGGCGGATCAAATATTTTATATGTGATTAAATTATACTCAATTATGGGGGAAATACTTTTCCAGGGGATATATAGAATCAACCAACCCTAAACGCCCATTATTATCCTGGTATCCAACTCCTTGCGATGCAAACTTCCGACCCGATATCCGTTCCTCATTTTTCGTTCCTCGTGTTTCTTATTAACCATAAACTTATAGAATGACAGCCACTACTGCAGCAGCTGCAGCAACAGCTCCGGCCCAAGCCATGTTTAGGGGCAGTTGAGACGTGGCGCCGCTAATCGCTGTTGGAGTGGGGGTTGGAGTGGCCTTGAGTTTGGCGATTTGGCCGGAACATAGTTCGCCGACGACGTTGGCTACCTCTGCAAAACCGTGTCAGTGCTGGGATTCCAAAGCGGCAAGAGGCTAAGAGGCAAAGAATTTAAGCAGAGGGCGTGCGTACCAGAAAACTGCTCGAGCTTGCAGCCGGCATTGACGAGACACGGTGATTGAGATTGGATAATGGCTTCCAGGTGGCTGCATTGGCAATCGACATCAAGCATTGTGCAGCCGAACTCTGCGGCGCCTTCGGTGAGACAGTTTAGAGAACATTCCGGGAGCTTTTCTCGGAGTTTCATAAGTTGCTCGACATCCAGAGCGAAAGTGGTTGACGTGAGAAGAGTAGTGGCAGCGAGAAGCAGTAGGCTTCGGAACGAAGGGCTGAGATTCATTGTGCGAATTGCAGGATGAGTGAAATCGACGTGAACAAGGCTGCGCTGCAGATATTCGGACAAAAAGTGCGACGGAGAGACGTTGATATGGGAGGGAGCGGCAGTTGAGTCGGAGGTGCCGAGAGGGCCGTACCAGATTCAGGTCGTGAGGCGAAAGAGGAGTCACGGAAAAGTGCCACGGTCGTCAGTGTCATATAACAAAACAAAAAACAAAAAAAGCAAAGGCTTTGTTCGTATATGTGACGAGCGGGAAAAAGAAAAAGAAAAGGACCCGATGTCCTCCTGCAGATGGCAAAACCCGTCATACATGAACCCCGTTCAGTCACCCACACTTTTTTTTCATTTAGGGACTGGAAGGGGGGCTATGGACGGGAGAGGTGTAGGGACTATCCCATTACGCATTCTCCATTGCCCGATTCTCTAATTCATCTCGTCGTCCTCCCGCCGGCGCCACGGCAGCATCGCCGGGCTGCCCTATCAATGACAGCATCCGGCTCACAGGCCAGAAACGCCCAGGCCTGGCGCTGAGCCGGGCCACGCCAACCAAGAGGCCGCTACTCAACAATGCTCCGCGGCCGCGCGGGTGGAGGCGTCGGGTTGGTTTAGGTCCTCCTGCGGCAGTGTCCAGGCTTGCGAGAAGTTTTTCCCCAATGTCCAAGCGCAGCAGGCCCTTTCCGAGCGAGCTGGGTCAACCACCAGACCACCAGTCAACCGGTCAGAGAAGGAATGGGGATGGAGAGCGAGCTGATGGATGCGGGACCCGAGTCCCACAGAGCGAGCTAAAGGTCAAGATGCAAGGGGACACCCTGGTCTCCACGTTGTGACGACTGAGCGTTGGGCCCTTTTACGGCGGCCACCGCTGGCGCCATGTTCCCATCGTCGGCTCACACAACACACCCATTCTGCAGTCTCGCGCCTCGATTCGGACACCCTAAATCACGCGGGCTCCAGCAAGACGACGTTTGGCTGTCCCCATTGGGACGAGCTCAGCAAGCCTCCTTTTGCAAGCAGTCTAGGAGAAGGGTGAATGGGGGGGGACGCCGCGGCACGGCTGGTAGTATTCGCAACTTTCGTCTTCGTCATGCCAAGCATTGGCCTCTTCACAGTGTTATTCGCCCAAACGAACAGAGTGTGGCGTTGTGCCGGACTGTTGGGGCGCCCCTCTTCAGTGCTGGATGTCGGCTGTTACAGGCTGCCTGCAGCGGGCGCCAGGGGGGGTCCTGACCTATGGGGCTGCGGTGCCTGGGAGGCCTGGGGGGGGGAGGGGAGAGGGGCGCCCAGTGGGTGGCGATCCTTGTGCGCTTGTGGTGGAGGGGAAAAGTCCAGCCCTGCCAGGCCCAGGCCGTGGTGGTGGCACTGGTGAGCCTGTGAGGAGCGGGCACAGGCGCTGTGGATTTCAACGAAGCCATGATGGCGCTCCTGGTTGGCTACCGCAAGCTTGACAGTCGTGACGGGCCTTGGTCCTGGACGACATTGGCCTGGCTAGCTGGGCCGGCTGAGATGGGATAGGTAACTTCTCATTTACTCGCAAATACGACTTCTCTGTCCGCCTTTCATTTTGCTTCATCTGGCTCAGACACGGCCCTGTGATGTGCCGGGATGGGGTCCCCCGTCCACCCGAGTTCGGATGGCATAAATGTCCAGATGGAAGGTGGGCACGCGGTAATTGATAAAAGTCATTTGCACGGGGCCGCGTGTAACAATTCTTCCGTCTTCTGCCCCGCGGTTTATTTTCTTCCATTCATCCAACCTAACCTAGCGCTCGGTTTCGGGCTGGTCAAAAGTCAAAGCCGGCCTTTACAAGGTTGCCATCGCCATCGACCAACCCCCCGCATCAGATCACTCATAGGCTTCCGGAACCCCAGCCGTACGACCGGCATTGCTGGGCCCTGGGCCAATCCGCTCGCTCAGCCCTACACCCATCCAGGCACGAAGCCCATCGCAACGGGAAGCAGCCTGGCTCCAGCCCGTGATGCGACCTCGGGGCACATTCCCCAGAGGGAGAGATCGCGGGGTAGCGCTGAGCAGCCATGGTTTTGTGATGCCATCCATCCGTCGTCTTCTTTTCTTGTCGGCATATTTGCCCTGGGCCGTCTTTCCGAGCGGTCGTTCTTCGGTCTCTCGCACCCGAGAACTTGAGCCTATGGCGATGCGGAACTTGGGACTCATGTTTGTTGGCCCTGTGTAGCAGACCACTTGCCGCCAAAGAAAGTCGTCAAAGTCAAGTTGGAAATGGTATGCTTAAAATAAAGACACCTTTGCTGCTTACTTACACCCTTGGGGTTGGGC
The DNA here is from genome assembly GCA_002179835.1 of Calonectria leucothoes. Lineage (NCBI taxonomy): Eukaryota > Fungi > Ascomycota > Sordariomycetes > Hypocreales > Nectriaceae > Calonectria > Calonectria leucothoes. Next base: position 301,023 of record NAJI01000167.1, on the reverse strand, counting down.
TCGTCCGTCGTATCCAAACTCCAACTCGGGCATCGTAAAGAAAACCAAGTCCGTTTCTGCTCATCTGATACACGGCTGGCTGCCCCATCAAACAAAAGTGGCACGGATATTGTAGGATTCTGGAAAGGCGCTGCTGCTGGGTGTGATTCGCGCCGTGTCTGCTACACCACCACGCGGCGTCCAAGTCCGCAGCCCCTGTCCTTTTGGCGATCACTTTTTTGATTCGTAGAACAGCCATCCTGCTGCTATTCCTGATGCCTATAGTGCTTCATGCTATACCCGGGCGTTCTCGGTCTCGGGCTAATTCAACCGCCACCATCAAGCTTCCCCGATGCTACGTGTTTTAGCCTATGACATCAGACGAGTAAGCGTGGGCTGCTTTTCATACAAGCTCCGGCTTGGTCTGTAGGGCGGGAGCAACTAGCAGGAATTGAATTTCCCTGCGAGTTAGCGTTTGCTGCTCTGGCGTCTGGAGATTCGGGAGCTTTGGGATTGCCTTCCGGAAGCTAAAGCTTGCCCTTCTACTCAGATACCTTGCGAACCAAAACGTTGGCGCAAACATATCTGCCGAGGAGAAGTTTGCATTCAAGCCAACGTTTCATCTTCCAACTCAGGACCCGTTCGCAGCCAGGCGGGTCCCAGAAAAGCACAGCACACATCCATCGTCCTTGGTCTTGGGCCAGTCAAAAGCGAGCACACGGAGTGGGAGGAGAGGAAACACATGTGACAGGTTCTTGTTGTACCACTGCTGGGTATTCTCGGTACTCAAAGACCAAGCTCGATACTCGGTTCTGAAACGGCGAGTCGGTCATGCGACCTAGGGTTGTGTCCGGCTTCCTCGGCTTCTCGCAGCGCCCATTCTTCCTTTCTACTGCGGACATATCGGCACATTTGGTCTTTTGGGTAGCATCAGACCGAATTTACTGCCAGTTCTTCATGTGAGGCCGAGTTCGTTCTTGAGTGGATTGGTGCCCTGCATTGTTAACCAGTCATAACCATGCTAAACGCGGATAATATCATTTAATTTCAGCGCATTGATGTACGTCTGTAGATATGACAGTTTCCTGTAAGGACAGTCGTGTTGCAAGATTGACAGGTCTCCATCCTTGTTTCTACACATAACCATGTACGTGGATTGGTCCCGCTGGCCATCACTTACATCTAAATGGAGATAAAAATGAATTTCGTTTGAGTGGCAAACCAATATCCGAGTGGCTAATAGCACGCGCAGTTTTTTTGTCTGTATCAATGCTAGTGAAAGTTATATAAGACGCCAAAATCAATGAGAATTTGACAATGTGCCAATGTTGAATTGACTGCCTTTACTTGATTACTGATCAAGTCGCATCTCGTGCAGAGGATGCTACCCTGGACCTCACATCACTGGCTGACGTCCTGCAAAGGTAAAACAATCTCGACAAGGCAGTCAAGACATCCTTTGAACAAGACGTATAGCCAAGCAAGATCTAAAACTGTAGAATCTTCTTTCGTCATGTTACGTTGGGATTGCAGGCTTGGCTAAAGACGACAACCACAAAGTTCTGCGGGCCATACCGGAGACATCTCAGGCAGGCAAGGCCGATTAATGCCTATCAATCATCATGGCACTTAGTCCGAGCCGAAGCACAAGAGTCACAGACAATTCGAGGAAAAGACCAAGTCGCCCTCATTAGGAAACGATATGGCTATGAGTGCTGCACGGGCAATCGCTCCCTACGGAGTCTATATACCAAAAGAGAAAAAAAAAAAAAAAGACAAGGGTTGAAGTTTGTCAGTTGACATAATAATATGTTTATCAGCATCGGCAGGATTTTCCTGCCTCAGTGCTTGACTCTAATATTGGTCATCATCATGTAAACTTCAACCCTGTCTCCGTTCAGGTTCAGGCTCCCTCAGGTGGAACTTCCCATGAAGTTTAGAGTGTAAAAGAGAGGGAACCATCATCTGAACATTGACGATGGGACCCCCCTCGCATCAAGAATGAGCCCCATTGAGTAACTCAGCTTTCGCCGAGCAATCGCATACCTATCGACCTTGACAACAAGTCCTCTGCGCCCGACACCACACTCACAGGCACCTAGCGGATCTGCCCACCTCCCTCACGCGCGAACCGGGTCGAGTCGACCACCTCATCCCACCGGCTCGGACTCATATCTTCATCCATAGGGTCCGGGGGGTTGAGATGGACTGCTCGGGGGTCTGGAACGATGCGCAGATATAACGGCAGGCAGGGCCGGTGCAAAGAGAGGGCCTAGGCGCGGAGGTCAACCGCAGTGCTTTTATGGCGGCGCGTTTCCGCAAGCTCCGTGAAGAGCCGTCCGGGGACTTTCTCCCAAAGCGTGGAATGGAGACGCTGTAGAACAGTGTCTCTGTGTGTAAGCTTCGAATAGCGATTTTTTGAACGAGGAGGGTGGTGAGGAAGAAAAGAAAAAGAAGATGAAAGTGGATGCAGCAAGCAAGATGAAGTCAAGAATTTCACCATCACGTGACGCTGGCAGATTCTGTGGAACCATTTGCCCACTTTGCGATGGGCAAGAAGAGCTGCGTACCGAACTCTGAGAACGCCATGTATTTCGGAGAAATTCGCCAAGTGATGGAATGAATATTTAACAGAAGCCTTAAATTTTCAATTTTATCCAAGTTAAAGGACCTTTTTCAGTATTTTTCAAGTGAGTACTGTTACGATTACTAAGCTGTGATAGGGGTGCTAATATGAATATGTGGGGTGCACCTAATCTATTTTTCCCCCAGGCGCGTACCAGACAGAGAGCCAATCCGAGCTCCGCGTCAACGAGGCTGGGTAGCTGCCTTCGTGCCTATTCTTTTGACTTAACATACATAGGACCTGCGCATCCATCGTCAACGAGCCGCTCGACCTCGAACCGCACCAAGCAACTTTTCGGATACTGGAGAGGGCGACCCGCCATCGAAATCTACACGTCTTAGCGCGCGCTGACAGCTGTTTGCGTTGAGCCCGACCGGGAAGAAAAAAACTTCGTTGTTTTGCCAGAACACCTTTGCGGCCGCAACAATGTCGGGACTCTTTGGCGGCGGCACCGCGAGCTCGGCCACGAGCAACACCACTGGCGACCTCAAGAACGATGTTGCCCTCAGCGACCCTCCATCCGACTCCATCTCCGACCTTGCCTTCTCGCCTGCGCAGAATGGCCCCGACTTCTTGGCCGTCGCGAGTTGGGATAACAAGGTCCGCATCTACGAAATCAACCAGACCGGTCAGAGCCAGGGCCGACACGCCTACGAGCACAGCCAACCCGTGCTGAACTGCGACTTCTCCAAGGTAAGACAGCCCTCAGCGCCCCCGATGGACCCTAGTGGATTGCGAGGGTCCATGATGGATTAGTTGAATGGCCTGAGCTAACGATGACATCCAGGACGGAACCAAAATCGCCTCTGCTGGCGCCGACAAGAACATCAAGGTCTGCGATCTTGCTTCGCAGCAAGACATTGTCATCGGCACCCACGATCAGCCCGTGCGAAACTGCCGCTTTTTCGACAGCGGCAACGGCCCAATGGTCGTGTCTGGATCCTGGGACAAGACGGTCAAGTACTGGGATCTCCGACAGCAGGGTCCTGCCGCCACTGTGACTTGTCAGGAGCGAGTTTACACATTGGATGTACGGGATAACCTCTGCGTCGTTGGTACCGCCGATCGATACATCAACGTCATTGACCTCAAGAACCCAACCAAGTTCTACAAGACGCTGCAGAGCCCTCTCAAGTGGCAGACTCGAGTTGTGAGCTGCTTCACCGACTCGGCCGGTTTTGCCATTGGCAGCATTGAGGGCCGATGTGCTATCCAGTATGTTGAGGATAAGGATGCAAGGTATGTTATGCTTTTACTCGAGGGAAGATGTGACGGTGTACTGACGCTCCCAGCTCCAACTTCTCCTTCAAGTGCCATCGTGATCCTCCGGCCAACAACACCACCAACGTCTATGCCGTCAACGACATCTCCTTCCACCCCGTCCACGGCACCTTCAGCACTGCTGGATCTGATGGCACATTCCACTTCTGGGACAAGGACGCCAAGCACCGTCTCAAGGGTTACCCCAACGTCGGCGGCAGCATCACGGCGACCACGTTCAACAAGAACGGTTCCATCTTTGCTTACGCTGTTAGTTACGATTGGGCCAAGGGCTACCAGCACAACACCCAGAGCTATCCTGTCAAGGTTATGCTGCACCCTGTCAACAGCGAGGAGTGCAAGCCCCGACCCTCGATGAAGAAGAGGTAAAGCGGGCAAGCAGATATTCGGGGGAATGTGGATGAATTCAGTATTGGAAGGATGGGGGGAGAGCCGCGGAAGGCGAAAGTGTTCTGGAGTTCAGTTTGTATCTGGAAAAGGAAGGAATTGAAACAAACGATGGATGGGATGGAGCCGTTGAACAAGGATTGTAGGACATAGGTGTTATGAAGAGATGATACCATAGAAACAACAAACACACAACACACAATCACATGGACACATGGCACAAATAATTAGTTAGCACACAGGTTGGGAAATTGAGCATTTAAAGTCACTTGTCAAAGTCACTTGCAAGAAAATGTATGTGTCTGAGCAAATCAATCAATTTTTGAATGTTTGAGTGACCTGTTCAAGAGAGCGAAACCTTGATGGTAGTAGCTCAATTCCGAGCAAGGGTAGATAGAGATAAATTATAACAGTGGGCGCATCAGTTTTGATTTTGCGCGAACATAAAAAGACAATTACAACGCTGATACTCCCCCATTCCCAGGTTGGTCGCTGATCATGAACGGACTCTGACCTGGTGTAAAACAGTTTCGCTCCTCCTCCTCATTCTCCTCCACATCCTCCTCATATTGTGACAAAATAAATGCTGTGAAATGGCCTCTCTCTTTTGGGGTCGGGAGTTTTCCCTTTAAGAAAATTTTTTCTTGATATTCTTTTTTTTCTCTTTGGGTGTGCCATGTTAGAGAGCCTTCTTGGGACCGCCACCGATGACATCGGCGACCATGCCGCGCCAGATGTCGCCGATCATGCTGCTGTGGTCCTGCTCGGCGGGGGCCTCGTGGGCAAACTTGAGCTCAACACCGTCAATTGAGATGCCCTCGACGTCAGCCAGAGGAGCACCGGGGACGACGGCGTCGGGGTTGGAGGCGACAATGGTGCCGGGCTGCGAGGCCAGGTCGGCGGCGTCGGAGAAGGACTCGTACTGGGTGGTGTAGTTGTCCGGGAGGAGAGGCATGCGAGGCATGGGCTCGTTGGACGCAGGGACGCGGTGAATGGAGGGCAGAACCATGGCGTCGAGGTGCGAAGTGGGGGTCTTGGAAGGGGTGGAAGAGTGGAAGCCCTGCATCAACGGCTTGGTGCGGTTGGCGATGGAGGGCTGGGGAGTAGGGCGGTGCTTGGTGGTGATGTGACGAGCCTGTCAAAAGGTATTAGCGAGAGATCCAAGACGGATTGATGGTGAATCGTGAACATACCTCGTCGGTGCGACGGGAGCGCAGGAGCTCATCGTACTTGGGCATGAGAACAGCACCGGCACTGCGCTGCGACTCGAGCAGAGTGCGGGTGAGTTTTGAGGCGGGAGCAGTGATTCGCGACATGGCGATTGAATGTGGGATATGTGAATTGACGGAGGGTGATTTGTTTTGGCTTTGATTGCAAGGTCGCAAAACTAGTTGGCTACGGAAACCAAATGGATGTGTGTGTGTGTGTGCGTGTGTAGATAGGTATAAGCTGAGGGCGAATAGCTTGTTACTTTATAGAGCAGCGCTTGGGGATGGAGGGGGAAAGGTGAGGTGGGCGGGAAGGGAACGGGGAGCGATGCGGGAGGTCTAGATATAGGTTGGGTTCATAGGCAATCAGGGAGCTATGGTGGTATATGCCGACAGGATGGGGAGAGGGAGGAGTGGGCGACGGAGCTGTAGAGTGAGTGAGGGTGAGGGTGAGGACGAGGACGAGGACGAGGAGGGTGTGTGAGATGTCGTGTCACACTCACACCTCCAGTTCGAGAGGGTCATTTGGTACACACACCCCCCCGCTCGTCCACGTTCGGGACATGGGATTGCCTGATGGGATCCATCTTGGCCTTGGTCACTCGCAAGCCTTCCAGGATGGGGAGGGTTCACAGGGGGGATGGAAGTCCATGTCCGCTGGACGCACTCATGGCCTGCTCTCTGCGTTGCCGTCTGCGCGCCGGCGCCGTCGCTTGCTCGCTCTGCCTCTTGCGCCAGTTGCGCTCGCTCTTTCTCACAGCGGGCGACCTGCCATGCCGGGTCTCGTCTCGTCCGCTGCAGCAATCCCACGAGCGGCCCTGCAAGCCATGATCCGCTCAGCGGGGAAAGCTAGGCCGTAGGCGTAGGCGGTATGTTGAGGACCAATCAGGTGTCCCCAATGCTGACGCCGCCCTTGTTTTCCCACCCGCAAGCCCAAGCTTACCCAGCTGTGAGCTTCACTTCTGGCCCCCCGCCTCCCACCCTCTCTGACACTCCGCCAGCTCGCTCAGCGGGGGGAACAGCCGGTCGGTCTCAGAGTTTCCACCCCCGAAGCTCCAACTAGTGCCGTCCTCCCACCCCCGGAGATCATTCAACCAAGACTGTTCGCCGCCTCACTGCCAGCCGGGCCCCCTGGAGCCAAACCCGTTGGACCCCCGGTCTTGAGGGCGGGAAAGAACCTTGGAAGCTCGAATATGATGAGGAAGAAGGAAGAAGGAAGAAGGAGGCAGAAGTTGCCACGTGCCTCGCAAGCCGTCTTCCACGTACAAGACCAAAAACAGGGCGACGGTGGAGGGGCAGATCGCAGCAAACCACAACCCACACAAACAAAAGCAAAGAAAAAAAATCATAATCAATAAACGGGTGGCGTCACTGTTTGGCTGCTATGGCTAGGGTGGCGTCACTGTTTGGCTGCTATGGCTACTTTTGGACGGGATGCGTGCTGCTAACAGCGCCTAAAACCTTGCAGACCTGTTGTATATGTTACGTACATGCAGCGCTGGCACCTCCGTCGGGAACTGGAACTCGTTGAGAAAGCTTCTGGAGGTGCAATCACCACCACCGGCCAGCTGGTGTGGAGCCACCGTCGCCGCTTTTAGCTCGACGCAGCCCCCCATGTCTCGGTCGGGCGATCAATCTGGGCTCGGCAGGGGAAAGAAGAAGAAGGAAAAAAAAAAAAACCACAGCGAAATACGGAACCAAGGGGGGGCGCGGCGCAGTTGAGAGATCTGGGGCAAGGTTGTGCTGGTCTCGGGTTTGCCTCACTACGGCATGCTTAATGCCAATGCTTCAGATGTTCAAGATTCCAGAGCAGGGACGCGTTTGGGCTCAGCCACAGTCTGGGGACAGCATAAACGCATATGATATCGAGAGATGAAACCCGTGACTCAGCTTTATTTCTGGTTGGCAAGGATGGCATGCTTCTGTTCTGTCACTGTTCCAAAAATGTGGCAATCAAGCTAGCGATCGCTTGTCGGCACGGCATTGAGGGGAGGGAACACTGTGTACTGACAGGACAGTGTGCAGCGTGGCGAGGGACGGGGAAAGCTCGAGCTTCAGGGCGACCCGTGGGACCACCGAATACCGAATCTACAACGCAAGGGCTCCAGAGTGCTAGAGGAGAGGAGGAGAGAGGATAGGGCTCGGTCGGTCGGTTGGTCGGTGGCCGGAAAGGTTCCCCCTTCGCCCCTTTTGGCCGGGAGAGCTGCCACTCTATTCACAGCATCGGCCAAATTCCCCGACGGCAGTCAATGGTTGTTTTGCAGGGCAATTGCCGCGGGCGACCGGACCACAGCCAGTTCCTGGGCCTCGTCGGCAACGAGGAATGAGTAACAGGCGGCGTTTTTATCCGATACCAGTCACGAGACTGTGGGAATTTACGGGGAGTTGCTCAAACAAGACTCGATCCGAGGTTGTGACGGGATTCAATGACCGCGAACTCTCTGTGCCTTCTGTGTTTGCAACTGCCTGTCTCTATCAGATCGTGTTCTTAGATGGGACGCCCACGCGGGAGGGCTGCACACGGGCAAATGCTGGCACCTACACCAGCATTTACACTTGCGCCACCGCTCGATATAGCGGCTCGTCCCCGTTTTCCCAGGGGTGCGGCCATGTGTTGCACTGCACTGTACACTGCACGCGTATTACTCATGCCGTGCCCACGCCTGTGCGGTGCGGTATGGATGTGTGTGTGTGTGTGTGTGCGTGTACGTGCGTGCCATGTTTGTTGAGGAACCAGGCTTTGGCGTTTGCGCTGGACGGCTTGCCATCTGTCAATCCTCCTTTTGGCTTCTTCTCAAGGGCCCCGGAAGGGCTCGTGCAGGAACAATAGAGCGCCAAGCGAGAGTAACCCAATCTCAATCTCACGGCAAAGCAAGTGATTGTGCTATTTTGGACAGGCCTCACCGAATGCGCTGAGTGGCGAATGGGGGCCCGTCGTTACGAGGTGAAGGCTGGCGCTTCACCGGGCTAGTGTCCACCCTGCGAAATGACGACGTCCTCAACAGAAACAGAATGCCGGTACGTACCACCCGGCACCTTCACCGATCCCAAGGAGTCGGGACTATCCGATGCGATGATGGCTGAAGATGCCAATTTCTCTTTCGTCTTCGGAAAGGCCTCCGTATTCTTTTTTGGCCCCTCGGGTTGGTTTGGCCAATGCTACAGCCCAAGCGTCCTTCTCTTTACGACTCTCTGCTCTCTCTCACTGTGGTCAATTTACGGCGTCGGCCGGCCGCTGACCCTCCCATACCATACCATGCCATGCCATGCCATACTCCATGCTGTCTCTTTTCTCACACACCTCTTCCCTTTGTATGCGCACGGCTCGTCCCATCCCATCCCATCCTTCCCATCAGGTGGCACATGGCACAACCATTCCCCGGTTTTCTTGCCTGCTTGCTAATGGATATCCACACATTGCCCATTGGGAGGAGACAAGGCTTGCATCCGTACTGTAGCATCGATCGACAGGCTCTCTCTCTCTCTATCTATCAAGGACGGCCCTTCACATGCTCTGATTACACGACACAATCCGCCATGCACACATCCGTCATGCTCTGATGTTTCAACCGGACCGGCACCGTCTCCCGGCGGTCACTGCACGTCCACCTGCGCATTCGCAGTCTCATCCTCATGCAACCTCTGTTTTGTCCGTCTTGCGCAATTGACAAGCCTCCCGGCTGATCCGACCTGTCTGTATCTGTTCCCCTCCCGCTGCGACATGCGCGGGCTTGTGAGTGGCTGATACTAGCTCCTATTCGTGGGTGGGTGATACAACAGTAACAACGCAACACACACGCATACACACTCGCTCATTCACGCACTTGCGCACGCACGCACGCGGTCGCATCTCCCCCTATTGGGGGAAACCAGTGTAGCCTTTTTGGTTGAGCGACTCCCCATACAGACAAGTCCCCAGCAGTATCACGTAGTGGGCGGATCTGTCCCCCTGCATCTTCCGGCCGGTGGTGCCACACTCCATCAATGGAACTCTGTTATCCATTTCTTGAAGAAGCCTCCAGCCGCCTACTAGCCGGCCGCGAGCAACCGCAAAGGGAAGGGGGGCAAAACGGTTGATATCTCAAAAAGCAAGCAAGCAAAACTCAAAAAACACATACGTCGGCCGAGAGAGAGACATGCACATTGCTCGGCTGCTGGCTCAGCCCCCGGGAGCCAATTACACGGACCCTCTTGGTAATCTTGCAGTGGTCACGTTGCGCCTCGTCAGAGACAGCAGCAGCGCCGACGACATGACGATCATTAGAATGCGATAGGACCCCATCCCCATCCCCCGTTTGTCTTTTTTGTCCAAACTGTGACTGACTACGAGGCTTGGCACTCGGTGATTTGCATGACACGAAGCCTTGCCATGGGACGCCATGAAACGCCCGATATCTTGTCGCGCATGAGTCAAAACCTGCCAAGATCGACGGCCCAAAGAAAAGAAAAAGAAAGAAAGGCCAAAAACAAGAAAAGGTATTCGTTTTCTTCCATCATGTAGCCTCGCAATCGTGACTCGTTTGTCTTTGGGGACCCCCCCCCCCCCCACGGTTCGGATGGAGGCCCTCCACGATGCCGACCGAAAGAAACCTTTCCCATCTCCTCCTCCCCCCGCTGCCCTTGATTTAGCCTGAATCAGTTGCCAATCGCATTACGTAGTCTATCCCAGCCGCCGGAACGTATAGAGTCCCATCGCGTTCCTATTTTCGCATCTGCTTGAGAAACAATAGTGACAAAGTCGTGCCAGCAAGCGCCCCGTGCGGTGGAACAAGGCAAAGAAAAAGGAAGAAGACAAAAATAAGCTTACACGGACGAGACACGTCTCCTTGACACTTGGTGAAACCACACACACAAACACAACACGTAACTTGAATGTCATTCTGGATAGGTATCATCTATGCCTTTGCCGGGCGAGTCCCTCCCCCTTGAGAACACGAAACCGTGAAAATCATCCATCTAGTAATAGCAACATTCTGTCCTTGATAAATCAACTCCTTACAATAAAACACACATTGCCTGCCTGCTCCGGCGTCTGTCTATCCATGTACATAATCAGGAGGCGTTGCATTCTTTTTTTTTTTGGTTCGCCATTCTATCATGGATGGATGCGTGACTGTACTTTAAAACGACGGATAACCCAACCCAAAAAACCCGCTGTCTGTGCATGGAAACACGATTGAAAACAAAAAGATTGACTTGTTTCGAACGACTGAAAAGAATAAAGAAAAGAATAAAGAACAAAACGGTCTTGTTATGATACGTTAGACTGGCGCTCCGTCATATGTTCATGTCGTAAATAACATCCATCCTCTTGGACGTGGATTCTCGCTCGTAAGTGTAAAAGGTCAAAAAATATCATATCCGAGTTTAGTACGATTTGTATTTCTATGTCTTGGTTAGCACACGACTCGCAACAATGGTGCAAAAGGACATTGCTTACCTCTTCAATGCGACGACGATTGTTTGGATCCATCGAGTTTGTGGCTCCCATCAGAGTCTGCCCGATGGCCTTTGTGACACCCACTGCAGGTCGGAAGATGATGGTTGGCGCACGCTTCAACACTGCCCTGGCCGCTCCGCCCGCCGATTGACTGCTCATAACCTCTCCCGGCACCGCAATAATGGCATCGCGCGCCAGGTTCACGTCCCGCGTCAGAGAGCGGTATCCGCCGCGGATGCCAGAAATGACGCCCGTGGGCTGGTCGGCATACAGTGAAATCTGCCTCTTCTCCTCTGGATCAAGGTCATCTTCTTCCCATGTGCCCTCGGGCTGCTGGGTCTCAGAGAGCATGCCCTCGGCACCCTGGAGAGCGTACTGGGTTCCCACCGCGAGCTTGGCGCCCAGCTTGACGAGTTCGGTGCCTGTTGTTCGTGCAAAGGCCGCAGCGCCCTTGGAGATGCTGCGGATGACACGCCCATCCTTCTTGTATTCGCGAAGGGGAATCTCGACCAGGTCCTTGAATCCGCTTCCGACATTGACAATGGAGCGAACAGGAGCCAGGCCGGCCAAGACTCCCGGGAGTTGATTGGCCTTCACGTCGGGCATCCAAATATCATTCAGCGTCTTGCCCAGGCGATCGAAACCTGACACACCGTAGATGATGACATGTCGCATAACCATTCTCGCTTCTTCCAGCACGATAAAGTTCATGAACTCGGTTGTGTGCCCAGATCGAAGACCTGCATAGTCTACTCTCTTGGGCTTGAAGTCAAGCTTCACTGGAACATCGTTGATCTCAGCGCGCTGGAGGAAGGGAATATCGCTTGGAGAAGAGTGAACTGGCACCTTGTCATCCTTGAATTCGAAGAAGCGTGTGATGAAGTCGAGAGCATCCTGGTCAACGTGGAGCCTCAGTGGGAGCAGTGTCACTCTGAGCACAATTTCCGAGGCCTCAAGACTCGGCTGTGGTTTGACGTTAAGCAGCTCTAGGTGAGCCATGCTGGTGCCCATCTCACGCTCTCCCATGTCTTGATCATATGTCATGAATTTCTTCCAGGTCGAGGTTGGGACATGGTCGAAAACATCAATATTTCTCACCCTGACATCAATACTGCTGAGCGTCTCCCCGGAATTGGGCGGGAATGCAATCAGATCCACATCAACGCCCTGAAGCTCAAATGTGATCTTGTGGTGTTTGCTACGCTTGAGCCTGAGCTTCTTTGACCGAGGCTGGCGAGTTCGCACCGTTCGGTTGGTTGACGACGTGAAAGCTGTTGTAGCAACAGACTCGGTTTCTGTGGCATTATCATTGAGACCTTCGTTGATGGCGCGGGAAAGCTCCTGGGGATCACGGTTCGCCGGGATGCCAATGTAGATCGAGTTGAAGAGGAAGTCTCCAATAGCCTCCTCGTCCTCCAGCTCCTCCTCGTACACGTGCGCCTGGCCAGCCCGTGCCTGGCGCTCATATGCCTTGGTCTCGACTTCCTGGACAGCTTTGGTGATGACGTCTCGTGTATGGGCCCAGTCGTAACCGTCAAAGAGGTTCCAGATGACATGGACGTCTCGGACGCACACTTTCAGGGGGCTTTTCTTGACAATTCCAATGGGGGCGTTGTCGTACGTGTTTTTGTTGGAATTCCAAACCTTGGCGGTGCCATCGCCTGTTGCGTTGCGGCCGTAGTAGTCATCATGAATAACCAAGTCATCCATGTCCTCGGAGTCTTGGCTAGGATTTGCAGAAGACTGACTGAAGCCAGTCAGCAAGACGCCCTCATTGGTATCCTTCATTGTCGTTTCGTGAGAGAGGAGCGAGCTGCTCGTCGCATCAAAGAGCTCCTCGCCAACTTCGTCTTCGTCATAGAACTGAGATTCGACTTGCAATGGGCTGTCAGTTGCAAAATCGATATCTGAACCACTGCCGGCCATTTCCTGGGCGCCAGCAAAATCCTGGTCAAAGTCGTATTCGCCCTCAGGTTTTCCGAAAGCCTCGGCCGAGATAGAAGCCAGGAGGTCCTGCACAGGGATGACTTTGGTTCTGTACTTGTTTTCTTTGCTGGGCGGCGTAGGGGGCTTCAAGGCATTCGTGAGAGAAATGAAAGTTTGCATAGAGTCCGCGCAAGTCTCCAGAACTAAAAGATCGTCTCTGAGTTCGACATTGACTTGCTTCTCCCCGTCCTCGAGAGCCTTGACATCAACCGCCACTTTGGCGGAGGAAATGTAGCAAATGTCAACGTAGCCTCGTGAACACATATCGGTCACCTGACGAGACGCGGAAGATGAAGCGCGAGGTCGCTGAGTGACCGAAACATCGCTCTCTGAAAGCTGGGTAATGTCATCAATCAAGAGAATTGAGGATTTGTTAATGCTGAACACTGCATTGGTATCAACATCCTTGGGCAGGACTGCGACCAAGTGCGCATCTGTCAGAGCAATTACCATCTTGGAGGGTTGTCCAAGAGGGTTCAACCCAATAAGACAATCGCGGAATCCAACATCTAGAGTCATCGGCTTCCCAGCCTTGGATTTGATTGAAGGAGAGCTTGGTGATCTTGAGAGCGCTTGGTGCGCCTGGTCTCCAAGATTTGCGACGGAGGCAGCGAGACTTGCTTCAAAGTCTTGTGGGGTAGCGTCTTCGCTGAGATCCAGTAGGTCCATAATAGTTGGAACTCGATACTCAATGTTGACATCCTGCATCTTCAACTTTATAACTGGTTCAATCTCATCTCCAATCATCCTTGCCATGATAACGGGTCCTCGAGAAGGAATTTCCTTTGGGCCAGATTTTGAGGATCCCACAAGCTCTTCGGATCTGTTCCTTGTGACGGATATTCCGTGGACTGCAATGGCAACAAGGGACGGCATTGTAATGTGGCCAACGTGAAAGTCCTTGATCTCCGTGCCCAGATGTCCCAGCTTGCCGCCAAAGTCAAGGCTCACGCCCACTTTCTGGATACTGGCCAGAGTAAGAAGACCTGGCCGGTCATCTTCTGGGAGATATTTGGCGACTGTGGATAACTTTGCAATTTCTTCTCCAAGATTGGGGAGAACGGAGAGCTGTGACATGTTCTGGACGCGAACATTGACCGTTTCAACCGATGTCCTCAAGACTGAGCCCTTTCGTCGCTGGCTCAAGAGTGTATCGACCATGATTTCATCATCGCCGTGGTCAAACTTGACCTTTGTAGGAATGATAAGCTCCAGAAGCTTCTCAAGGTCCGAGTCTTGGGGTGCTGAGAGAAAATCTAGGCGCACACCCCCAATCTCTGTTGTAATGGGTGGATCTGAAAACCCGTCCTTCAAGTTTGGCCCGGCAATCCGCATCATGCTACAAGCGATACCAATTCCTTCTTCTCGGCTGACCAGTTTCAGTGCTGTTGATTCGGCCGAGACGCTGCACTCTCTTCCGAGGAGTTCTAACAAAGCACCACCAATTCTAAGATTTACCTTGTTTTCTGAGGCTGCAGACTTATCACTGGGGTCGATGGGGGTATCAAAGCGAACACCTCGGGGTTTCTGTTGGGGAGTGGCTGGTAGTTTAGGGGTGGTGGATGGACTTGATGCGATTGAAGCACTCATGTTGAGGAAGCTGCTTAGCCCCCCGAACCAACTGAAGGTCTCGTCCAATCGTTCCAAGTCGATCTGAACAACCAGCGGGAGAGTTTCAATGTCGGTTTTGACATTGTCGCCCGACTGAACAATCTTGATGCCGATATCCGTCCCGGAAGACAGGAAGGTATCCCTCACTGAGGTACTCATCGGTCGACCGCTGTCAAATGAAATAATATCTCCATCGGCGTAGCCGAATCGGAACTTTTCTAGCTCAATCTTTGTTAATGTGGCAGACTGAGGTTTTGGATCTCGACTTGTCCTCCTTGGAGGAGTTTCAGTGGGAGAGATGGCAACCGATAGGTTTTGAAGTGTGGTGGTTAAAAGCACCTCTTGCTCGAAAATGAAGGCCGTTGGGTCCATATATCGTTCAGGGGTGTCAGAAACACCACCTAGTCTATTTAGAAAATTGAGTTTAATTTCCTCAAGTTTGATGTTCAAGTTGGGACCCTTCCTCGCCAAATCCTGCTCGTCGGGTTGCGTTGGAGTGGTGCTGGACGACTTTGGCTTAGAACCCCCATCCTTAATCGCTTCAAGCAATTTGCTGGCCAGCATAGCCAATAAGAAACCAAGACTGGCGTCAAAGTTAATGCTGATAGGCGAAAGGGTTACTTCGAGCGTATTGTCCACGGCATCAGCATGTCCCAGAGGATTCCGAGGCGATGTAGAGGCGGCTCCGTGAACCGAGAATGCACCAGGAGCTTGTGGATACATGGAGCGACCTAGGGTTTCGGATAGTTGGGCCACTGACTCGGATGTTGCATCGTGAGAGCCTTGGTGCTGAGCCGGCACGTAGAGCGAAATTGTCTTGAGGCTGAATATTTCCTTGACAAGTCGCGTGGGACCTTTAGGAGTGGGCACATCATCTTGTTTGGCGGATGACTGCTCTGATTCACCCTCAGCAATAGATGCCCTGGAAAAGGCAGGCGAAGATGAACCGCTGTCCAAGGTGTCTCTTGACGCTGCCAGGTCACGAGAGCGATTTAAACGGTATTTCGAAGCCAAAATATCTGCAGTACTTTGCACCGGCGAATCATATGCATCTTCGTCCCAACCACCAGGCATGACAGCTCGGGGTGTTTCCGGTCGATCCTCAGCGGTTACAGCGTCATCCACTTTCTCGGTTTCCTGGCCAGGGGCTTTCACATCATTATTGTCCGTTATTTCACTTGATTGTAGCTTTGTATCATCTGTCACTGAATTCTCTTCTGTGATTGGCAGTTCCTCAAAGTCAGGCTTACCATCGTCCCCAATTGTTGATTTGGCAAGGTCAGTGGTTGCGTCAGTGGGCGGGGTAATGTGCTGCGAGGCGGCAGGAGATGGTGCTCCTAACGACTGCTCCTCTCCCTGCGAAAATGCGCTCATGTACATGCTCTCGGCGTCTTCGTGGGTGTAGACGTGGGATTCAGCCAGGTCTTCGGTAGATGCAGCCCCGAAGCTCCCCCTGGACGAAATAGATTGCTCTAAGTGGTCGCCTGGAGACGGTGGTCTAAGTGATTCGGACATTGATGATCGGAATGGCAAGTCGAGTGTAGGAGCCGACCTAGCCTCTCGTTCGACGCTTGCCCATTGTGGTCTCTCATCCCCGAAGGCGGTCGAGTGGGAAATATGGTCAGTAGGTGCTACGGTTGAGTGAAATAAAGGCTCATCAATAGCCTCCTCGACAAGGTCTCCAGTCGGTCTTTCGGGAGACGGGTTGTTAAAATCATGGTACAAGGAGGCTTTGGGAGTAGCCGGGCTGTCATCGTGCTCATCTTCAGGATCGGAAAGATCATATGGAATATCCAACGCCTCTTCG
Source organism: Calonectria leucothoes (assembly GCA_002179835.1). Classification (NCBI taxonomy): domain Eukaryota; kingdom Fungi; phylum Ascomycota; class Sordariomycetes; order Hypocreales; family Nectriaceae; genus Calonectria; species Calonectria leucothoes. Next base: position 284,698 of record NAJI01000167.1, on the reverse strand, counting down.
CTATCACCAAGAGGGAAGTCTTGTTCAGAATCGTCGAACTGAGACAGGTGGTCTTGAAAGCTCCCCTGCATTGACCCGGCAGGGTCTTCATGGACGCTCGAGTGAACGCTCGCATCGATACCCGGGTGTACACTTGAGTGAATGCTTTCTTGCATACTCTCCTGGATGCTTTGCTGAAGACTGCTCTGAGACAGGCCTGTGGTTTGTCGCGATGGCGGATTCCTCGTCATCACCGGAGAAGAAGTCACTGAAGGAGACGTCATTGACGGAGATCGTGCCAGTGCTGAAAATACATTTGCTTCCGAGATGAGATATGCCCGAACATTTGATAATGAAATATGTCGTTTGCCTTCCTTGGGTACTATTGTGGGAGAGCCATCCGGGTCTTGGGAGTGAGCGGTTACGCCTTCAACATCGATATCCTCCAGGGCGATCTGAAACGATACAGGCTCTGTGGTTGTTGTGCCTGGCTCCACGGGGACCTCAACATCGAGTTGGAATTTGATGCCCTTGATTTTTATTTGCATCCGATCAATAATCCCCTGCAAGAAGCCCGCCAGGAAAGCGGGTAATGATAGCGGCTGTCCGGTTCCCACAGGGAACTCTTCTTCATCCTGACTTGCCTCGCTGAGGATGGAAGAAGTGAGGTCTTGTGTTTCCGCCGCCAAGGCATCCTCGAGTTTCCGGCGCTCAGATGATGGCTGTGCTTCTAAAAATGACTGGGCAAGATCGGCTGTGTTGGGAACAGCGGATGTCTCTTCGGGTGTCTTCGTGCCGGGAGTGCGTGAGGATTTGGGATCTGATCCTAGCACCTGCAAGGCGATGTCGACGCCATCAATCTCGATGATTATGGGGCTCGTGTAAAAGTCCATCGGCACGGTTACTCGGAGCAGGAGCACTTTTGCTCTTTGAAGTTTAAATGCAGGCGGGAGCTGGAGCAGCTTTTCGAGTTTCTGTGTGTTGCGCCATGTCAGCTACCAGGGTCGTGGTCGTCATGATGGTGTCTTGGGCGATGGTTGCCTGCCTACCTTTACTTTGATCCCCACATCGCGGAACTCGAAAACGGTATTCCTGCCCAGCGCGAGGTCCAGGTTGTCCATATCCAGGGCCTCGGAGTCGAGAAGCTCTAGCCTAGATAAAGCGTACCGGAGCAGCCTCTTAGGCATGGAGGAGCTCCGGAACGACTGGAAGAGCGTCGCCATGGTGTCGGCGCTGGCGTCTCGGGTCGACGAAGGGAGATGGAAGGGTGGCGATGACTGCCCTCGCAGCCAAGAGGGGGGGAGAGAGAGCTCGAGATGCTCGTAATGTTGGAGATGTAGCGAGATTCAATATTTCGGTCGACAGGTCGGTAGCTGTGGTTGTAGACGGTGTCGTCCTCTAGGCAGAGCCGGCGTCGGCGTGCTATCAGTTAGACCCCCGGCCAGCCAGATGCGGGGCCGTAAGGCATGATTAGAGGAGGAGAGAGGCCATGAGCAGGGCGCAGGCAGCGATGGAGAGGAAATATGGAGGTTGGCGTGTGCGTTGGAGGTGGCTAAGGAAGGAAGAGAGAGAAAAAAAAGTACGGGACGGAATGCGGCAGCTGTGGCGAGCCAGTGCCGAAGATGGGGTGTTGGTTTGGAGAAAAGATAAAAGTCGACCCAAGTTCCCAAAAGGTCGGGTCGTCACCATGAGCATCACGACATGGATGGTCGACGCTGCGCAACGCCGTGGGAGGTGGGTGGGAGCCGCGGAAGAGAGGGGGCGGTCCTCTCGCTAGCGGGGCCCGCCCAGTGGATTGCCTGGGCTGCTGATGCGCTGGAACTCCACCGCCTGCACCGCTGGAGCGCAGGCTCGTGACTTGCCTCCAGGGGTCCGCGCATGGTCTGGGACGGTGACGTGAAGGGCCAGCGCCTTGCTCCTCGCGGCCATGATGGAGCATCATTTGACCCGTGCATTGGCCCATCAGTGGGCGGCCATGATACAATCGATAAGAGGCATGCCGGATCGAGCATCGAGCTGGCTGCCATGCCGTCCACCCCCACCGTATTGAGTTGGCTGGGCACGGCGTTTCATGCACTCCAGGGCTGGGCGCGCGCGCCGTGGTATGGGTTTTGAGTCAACCGAGCCATCGGCCGTCTGCTCTGCTCTGTTTGCTCAGCTATGCCCTGCACCTGCGCTTGTGGCTTTGTGGCTGCTGCTGTCGGCCGCATCGCGGATGCTCTACTGGCGGCGGGACAGGGCTCCTTGTTGGGGGTTCACTGGACGGCTATGATATGCAAATGCGACCCTCCTATGACTGGGTTGGTGTCATGCAACCACTAAGTCGCAGCCCATCTTGGCGTTCCCCCATGACAGACGAGACAACCCTCCACATGCCTCAGGGACCACGTTTGGCCTGTGCCCCAATGCAGCTTAGATGACGACCGGAAACCAACTCACGCGAGCATTCACGCGCTACGCATCGGCAGTGTGCCAGCACCCGACTCGTCTGAGCATCCATTATCATTATCCTCGTCGCCAGTCCGACTCCATCTCACTATATGCCTTGGGTATCTCTTGGCCCTGGTCGGGCAGCTTAAAAACAAATGGCGTGCAGAAACCGCCCCACAGAAATGAATCGTCCCTGATGCTCAGCTGTTGTACGCAGGAACCTCACAGGTTCTCCAATGTCTTCTTTGCGCGCCCATATGACTCGGCTATCCTCCTGCCGACTGACTCGCCGCTCCAGTATGCCCCGGTCGCCGTTCCCAGGCCGACAAACGGCGCAGTGTGCTCGCCCGCGAGCCACAGACCTTGGTTCGGCAAGCCCTCTCGCATCACCAGGATGTCATCGTCGCCGTTCTCCAGGCCGACCTGAAAATTGCTGTAGCTTCCATAGCCGGAAAACTCGTCGCGAACCCAGCTTGTGGCCAAAAAGTTGGATGGCTTACAATCGGGGTTGTTTTCTGAATAGTAGGGTAGCCGAGAGAAGTAAGGCTTGAAGAAATTCAGCAGGAACTCGTCCTTCTTGTCTTGCGTCGGGAGCTCCGCTAATTGCGCAGTAATGTATTCCGACTGCTCGCCGTACGTGTAAAAGAGCAGGGTTGGGTGAGACACCGAAGGGTCGAGACTTGAAAGCTCGACCACTTCCTGGTTCCACTTGTTCGGATTTGACTCGGAGGCGTAGCTTGGCGATAGCCACTGGACGAAGCCCTCGACTACTTGCTCCTTGCCTTCCGGAGAACGCCAGAAAGCGTTGGGAAAGCTAACGTAGACCTGCGTATCATATCAGAACATGAACATAGGATATGGGGGAACAACATCGTCACAGCTTACCTTTTCAAGGCATCCGTAGCCGATGGCGCCGATTGCCTTTGTCAGTCGAGCAGGAAGTGCGGGCTCGAAGGCATCGAGGTTTCGTTTTAACCATCCAAGAGGGTTTGTGATGACCACCTCGTCAAACTCAAGCACCTGTCCATCTTGTACTTGAACACTGGGCCGCTCATCAGGGCCTCTGCGGTATGATATCCTCTCGACCTTGGTCTCCAGCTTTATTTCTGCACCATCCAGAGCAGGCTGGGCAATTGCATCCAGCACCTTCTTGTATGTACCAGCACATAGAAGATTCTCTGCAACGGGGTCAGCAACGAATCGAGTAATTTTTTTTTTTTGCTCACCTCCTTCAATGCACTCTTCAAGCCAGAAGAATTTCAAACTTTGTCTAAACACCGGGCTTCCAACAAAGGCACCCCAGGACTCGGCCATTTGCATAATAGTTTTTCGCTTCTCCTCAAAGCCTTTTTCGGTGCTTGGCACCCTTTCCGTCACCTGCTGGAGGAAGAAATCGTGCAGGCTCTCGCCGGCATCAATATCCTTGCAGGACTTGTTTGAGTGCTTGAAGGCCTCCTGGACAATGTCCCACATGACTGTTGCATGTGCCTCGCCTTCATCGACATCGAAGAGCTTGCCGAACTCGTCAAAGATGTAGGAGCGGGTGTCCCAGCTTCCAACAATGGTACCAGTCTGCTTGGCCAAGTCGAGCATCGGGTTTTCCTTTGTTCCATGAATCCAGTTAGGACCAAGGTCAACAAGGTGGCCGTTGGGGAGCATCTCCTGGTGCAGGCGGCCACCAACACGGTTGCGGGCCTCGATGACGGTGACCTGGAAGCCATGCTGGATAAGCATGTCGGCACATCGCAGGCCAGAAATGCCTGCGCCAACGACGGCAACGTGAGGTTTCGTGCCGATATCACCGATGTTACGCTACAAAGAAGCTTGTCAGCAGATCAATAGATCTCACTAGTTGCGGGGCAAGATAAGGGGTAGCTCCAAAACAGCCAACGAGCGAGCATCAGCATGGCCTCAAAATAGACATGGATGAAGCTGGGGCGAAAAAAAGATTACAACCCGGCAAAGAAAAAAAAACGCCATCAATCCAAGCGACACAAAAGCAATGTCTCGGCTTACCTTGTTGAAGGCCTCCATGGCAGTGAAGCGCTTGAGGAGATTATCCTGGTCGAGATCAACCAAGTTGTTCAGGCGAGTTGCGTGCAGATCTTGATAGATCCTGGATGAACTTCGATTGGAAGGACTAGTGCACGATATAGAATAAGCATCCATGATTGGCAGGCAAGCGTTGAATACGGGTGTAAAATGTGTGTAAAACTGAGCAGTGTCTGAGAATAGCAGCAGTCTGGGCTTCCAGAATAGATGGTAGTGGTTGGCAGGTAGCTGTTGGGCAGGGAGACGTTTCTACACCGGACAAGAGAACGGAGGACGGGGGGATATAAAGTTGGGGGCTTGATCGGTCGGTCACCCGGGTGGCGTGGCCGGGCTAGCTCCCGCAACAGAGGTGAGTAATAACAACTCGAAAAGGGAATAGGATTGATATGGCGACGGGGGACGATCACGAGGCAAATGCACCAAGAAACGATGAGCATGTGTCGCGGGAGGGGTGGGCGTTCCCAGCATAGCCAGGCGAGACCCGGGCAGCCGGTCGAGTCAGAGCCGCCCGGGGCACACACATGGCAGAGGCAAAAGGCGGAAAGGCAGGAGAAGGCCAGGCCAAACAAGGCCTAAGCGGCGGATAGATGCACGGCATGGCGACGAGGGACACACGCCGTACCGTACCGCTGTTCCACAAACCATGAGTCGTGGGGCCGGCGAGATAAGGAGGGAGCTTGGGAAGCTTCCGAGGCTCAACAAGCGGCGAGCCAGAAGAGCGTCGGCGCCAAGTCCCTGTAGATCTCCCAAGATCCGCCCAATCGTGGCCGCGCCAAGTCGAGGCCTGCATCTCATAGGATGCAGCTGTCGGGGAAATAAAGGCTCATAGCCAAAGTCTGACGGCCGAAACCACAGGCCAATCGCTGCTGCCACAGCCTGCTCATGGGACACGGGGACGAGGGACGACGTGTCGTTTGCCCGGCGCGAGCGAGGCCCAGACCCGGACCCTCAGTCCTTTCGGAGGGGGGGGGATCCTCTCGGGGTTCCTTTGCAGCTTTGGAGGGTCCTCGGAGGGATAAAAAAAAATAGAGAGAGATGCGGAGTCGCGGTCCGGGCGAATGTGTCTCATGAGGGAAAACTCCCACCCCAAAAACCAGGTGCGGGGGGAGGGAGAGAAGTGAGAGTGCTGAAATAAGGGAAAACCCCAGTGCTGGGACAAACTTACATTGCGAGGATGCGTCGCGGAGAGAGGATGGGAAGCAACGGAGCTAGCAATCGTGGCCGCATATCGGGAGAGCGAAGGTATTGTATGTATAAGTATTCGTCAATCCAAGTCTGCGAGCAGGGTGCTCGCTCAGCTCCTCGGGATCAGGCGGGTGGCCAGCACCGGGCAGGGATTTGTCCATCTATCTATTGACCGTCTGTCTGTTGGATGCCGCAGCCGACTGGCTAATGGGCCCAAAATCCCGGCATCCAGGCGACCAGGGCGAATCTACGAACCCACATGGTGTCGACGACAGCGAGCTGGTCCCCGCACTACCCCGACGCGCTGAATGAGGGGAGGGGGCTTGCAGGTCTAGGGTCATGGAATTCGGCACATGGTTGTTGTCATGATGTTTGATTTTGGGTTTCTATTAATACAAGGTTTGAAGAAAACTGGCAAAGGGCCAAGCCGTGATGCCAAGTCATGAAAGAAGCGGAAGAAAAAGAAGAAGAAGAAAAAAAAAAAGCCACGTGGTAATAATCCCTGAAACCTCCTCCCACCATCCCTCCCGCGCCCATCTCTCCATTTTCATTTCATCACCGCTGCTGCCATCATCATCACAGGCTCGCGAGCAGCAGCGCGAGAACGGAGCCACCCGCAGCCGCCATGACACCTCCTCGCCCAGCGACGGTTTTCAATGCTGCGCTAGTGGTGTAGGGGCAATCCTTGGACCCAGATTCGCAGCCTCCGCCCGCCTGCGGTGTGTTTTTGGGGCAGTAGGGCCCGGTGCCGTTGCTCGGAGGAGTAGCCACGGGGCTGGCATAGTCGACGGGGGCGGGCGTGGCGGCAGCAATGGGCGTGGCGACGGCAACTGGCTCTGCTGTTTGTGCAAGGGCCTGCTTCTTGATGTAGAGGTTGTGCGGGATGACGAAGATATCCTTCTCGGCGTTGTACTCGGGCTCGCCGCCGCAGTAGCCACGGTCCGCGGCCTTTCCGCACTCGGCCGAGCATTTGCTCTCGTCGATCCTATACCACCCCGTCATGGGCGATGCGACGCAGTGGCATCCGGCTCCCACGAACACGAGATCCGTGTTTGGAGGGCAGGCCTGCTGACACGTGATGGGGGTCAGTGGTTCGACGTCGGGGTTGTAGGAGCGAACTGGTGTCAGGTCGGGCACGGCAACACAGCCATAGTACTCGTAGCCCGGGATGGCATTGTTGGCCTGGGCTGTGGCGCCGATGGCCATGAGCCCGAATGCAGCGATGGAAGTCAACATCATTTTGGTAAGATTGGGGGGAGTTCAGTAAGAAAGGAAGCTTAGGGGGAAGAAAAAAAAGGGAAGAATAAAAAGAAAAGAAGACAAGGAGTGAGAACTCAGAATGCACTTGGTGAATAACTTGGTAGATCATGATGGATAGACCGTTGGCGAGTTTATATACATGAGATGGCTCTCCTGTTGGTGGTTTGGGAATCGAGGCGTTGCCATGGGCTTGACTTGTAACTGCCAAGGCAACGTAAAAGTGGTATATCAACGTTTCCTGCTCAGACATGAGATCATCCGTCACATTGAGTTATACAATGGATTATCCAAGGTAGGCATAGCAATTGCCACGGCCGATTCTTGGGCTGGAATGATGCCCCGGCAATGATGAATGGGCAATTGCGTCCTGACTGGCTCTGTTTAGGAGTCTGTGGAGAATATAATCCGTTGCTACCCGCCATATGATTCACATGCCTATGCGACCAAGATACACCTGTCCATTGGACGGTCTCTGTGGGGTGTCTCACAACTGCTTACCGGCCGACAAACCGGTAATGTTTCAGGCCTTTACCAATTTTCTGTTGCTGTCCTGGCAATACACTGTCCATATGGTCCAAGCAAACACTATGCATGTCACATTAAAACAACGAGTTACGTTGTTACATTCCAATGAGTATGGAAGATATAATACAAGCACCTGTAAAACATGGGCCAATAGATTATGAACGGTCAAGACGACGCTGCAGGGTACGAACAGGCCCGATCTGGTAGAGTCAACTCTCTATGAAGGATATTTATTAATGAATCATGTGATAAGTGAATTTTCCAAAGATTATTTCATCAATAATCGTAGAATTGTTCTTTAAAATACCCAGAACGATGTATGCTTGTTAGTCTTTGATGTTGTCAGTCGGCCAACACTGCACCTTATTATTTCTAGTTAGTAACCTCAATTTTATTAACGAACCGCTGATCAAACCCAACTATGTGATGTATAGATTTAGCTATTACTCGAAGATGTACTTGTGATATCATCAACTTCCGGTGAAAACAGCGGTAGGCTCGACCGGGTGATCCAGGAACTTGGCTACTACGGTGGCCTACAACAGTGTTGAACAAAAGGTTCGGTCGTGTAAATCTTTTCACCCTGAAAAAAGAACAATCAACTTGAATCCAAGATTCCATATAGTCTATCTCTTCATTCTTGTCCAAGTTTGTGCTTGGCGAGAACATGTGGTACTCGGCTTCGACCAGCTGTTGAATTTTCATGTGGTGGTCAATTCGTGGGGCACGACGCCACGGCCACGTCACACAAAAACAAACATCGAAAAACAGGCCGTGGACATTCGCAGACATTTATCCTCTGACTAGGCCGATTGATCGTTATTCTTTGGTATGGCTGGTGTACTATACTAGCAGAGCCCAGCTCGATCACAATCACATCACAATCAATCATATCACAAGTCTTGTGGCGGTGCAGGACAGGCCATGTTGCTTGTGAGAGCTATAGGGTTGTTCGGGTTCAGACCGTATAGTTGGCTTAAATGATCCGTCCATGTGACCAACTGGTCTTGAGATCGAGGTCAGATGCGGCTCAGCTGCTGAGCTGTGCGTACGTTCTACAATTCAGTGCTCGCGCGCCACAGCATAGGCGTTTGGGTGGGTCTCGCCAGCTGACAGAAATCATGATGCAGAGGGGCCAGACGTGCTTTGGAGAATAATGTGGACTCGGCGTTTTCTTGGAGTATTTGGGCAGCCCTTGGTGAATGGGGCCCGCACCGCGTACACAGAGGACAAGGCGCAGAACCAGGCCAGCCACTTGTACCTGTTTTTCAAGCCAAAAAGCCAACAAGAGCCTCAGAAACGATTACCGAGGCTTGGTGAGCACGGTGATATGTGCAATTGAGGACCAAATCAAGGCTACCTCTCCGTATTCCCAGACATGTAATGCAGATAAGAAGAGTCCGTACGCCGTGCTCCGTTCATAACCTCGTTGAGCCGAGGATAGCTTTTTTGGGGGGAAGATGACCCCAGTCCAGACTTGGAGCCCCGGATTGTTTCCCCACTCCTCGTCGTTCGATCACATGCCGCCCGCCCAAGCAAGTGACAGAGCGAAGCATGGCATGAGCCGATAAACCACGATGAACGCGCCAAAGAACGCGGAGATGAAGCAGAAAGAGATCAAATAGGACGGGCCAAAAGACATCGTGAAATACGTCATTCATACATCATGATTGGGATTAGTGTCTTTTTCTATTTATTCTTATTCCGTCGCAAGCTCGCGCCTCACGCCAGGGATGCTGTCACCCACAGCAGAAACGTCTCCACCTTCCCCCGCCATGCGGGAGCAGACTTTCCCCGAACCAATGACGGCGCTGGTATTTCATTTCACTACGCCCCCCGAGATCCACTGTGGAGAAACCGAGGTACCGATGTCACTCGCAGAGAGCCGAAGCAACAAGGACCGAGAGCTCTCTCTCAATAAGCACGCGCCCGCGTGAACAGCTTTGTCGGCTTGTTTTGAGAGTCCTTTATTTTTTTTTTGTCCCTTTCCCCTTTGCAGAATATCTGATACAGTCCTGGCCCGGGCCTCTTTTGGTGAATATATTTATTGGTTCTTCGTGTGCTTTGCCTGCTTTCCTTTTCTCCTTCTTCTCCCTAGCCTCAGCTCAGTCGCCAAGTTTTGCCCGTCATGAGCACCCCAGCCAAGACTTTCTCCCGCGACGAGGTCCGCGAGCACACGTCCGAAGACTCGCTCTGGTGCATCATCGACAGCACCGTCTACGACCTGACCGAGTTCGTCGATGCCCACCCCGGTGGTGAGTCGGTCCTCCGCCAGGTCGCCGGCCAGGATGCCACGACGGCCTTCTACAACCTGCACCGTCATGAGGTCTTGACCAAGTACTCGGATCTGGCCATCGGCACCGTCGAGGGTGAGACAGCCCAGGTCATCACCCCCCAGCCCGGCGACCTCAGCAAGGTGCCCTACGCCGAGCCGCTCTGGCTCGCCGCGCCCTTCCGCAGCCCCTACTATGGAGAGTCGCACCACCGGCTGCAGAAGGCCATGCGCGAGTTCACCGACCGCGAACTGTACCCCGAGGCCCAGGAGTGCGAGGCTACCGGTCGCCACATCAGCCAGGAGATGATTGACCGCATGAGCAAGCTGGGTATCTTGCACATGCGCCTCGGCCCCGGCAAGCATCTTCACGGCGTCGATCTCATGAACGGCGCTGTCAAGGGCGAGGAGTTTGACTACTTCCACGACCTGATTGTTTCACAGGAGAGCTCTCGAGCCATGGCTCGAGGCTTCCAGGACGGAAACATGGCTGGTATGACTATTGGTCTCACTGCCGTCCTGAACTTTGCGCGGGACGAGGCCTGGAAGAAGAAGATTTCGAGCGAAGTTTTTAGCGGCCAGAAGAAGCTGTGTCTGGCTATCACAGAGGCATTCGCTGGTTCGGATGTTGCCGGCCTACGGACTACTGCTGAAAAGACACCGGATGGCAAGCATTATGTAAGTTGAAAAAAAAACCCATTCTTGTACGCCCCGGACATTCATCTAACCCTCGGTAGATTGTCAACGGAACAAAGAAGTGGATCACAAACGGAACCTGGTGCGACTACTTCGTCACTGGTGTCCGTACGGGCAATCATCTTTCTGTCCTCTTGATTGAGCGAGGCGAGGGTGTCGAGACCAAGCCCATCAAGACCTCTTACTCTGCCGCTGCAGGCACTGCTTACGTTACGTTTGACAATGTCAAGGTCCCCGTAGAGAACCTACTTGGAGAGGAGAACAAGGGAATCCACGTCATCCTCAGCAACTTTAACCACGAGCGTTGGACCATGGTTTGTATGTGTTTCCAGTGCGACATGCAGTAGTCGAGATCAGCAGCTGACAAGAGAAATAGGCGGCAGTCTTCGTGTGTCAAGATTTATCGTGGAGGAATGTTTGAAGTGGGCGAATCAGCGTCTCGTCTTTGGCAAGCGCCTCGTTGACCAGCCCGTCATCCGCCAAAAGTATGTGATCCTTCCATGCGCCATGTCGTCACACTAACATCATCCAGGCTTGCCAAAATGATCGCCCTAGTCGAAGCCAACCAGTCCTGGCTTGAGACCATCACTTACCAAATGTGCCACATGCCTTATAAGCAACAAGCGCAGCACCTAGCCGGACCCATTGGCTTGCTGAAGATGAGCGCCACTCGTGCGGCCCACGAGATTGCCGACGAGGCGGTCCAGATCTGGGGTGGCCGTGGCCTCACTCAGACAGGAATGGGCAAATTCATTGAAATGTTCCACAGGACATACAAATTCGATGCAATTCTCGGTGGTGCAGAGGAGGTGCTGGGAGATCTCGGTGTAAGACAAGCCATGCGAAATTTCCCCAAGGCTATGCTGTAAAGGCGGTTTGGATAATGGAATCCCCGTCGTGTATTTTTACTTGTCTTCATGGGCTTTTTGGTTAATAAAATTTCCCAATTGTCCTCTGCTACCCATTGCCTGTAATGATTGGTATTTTTCGAGCATCGTAATCCAGTGTTTGGCTGGTTGTGTTGGTTAGTGTGTTGTTGGCTTCGGTCATTTCCGATTCGACTTGTCGTTGTTTTAACTGTAAGTCTGGATGATTCATGGTCAATGAATCTGACCACAGCGCTCGCCTACTAATCTCTCGCTCTCGGGATTTGACTTACGCTAAGAAGCCCGAAAGCGCAGGAGCGAATCGACAACACCAAGACACAGAAGCATTCACACCAATATCAAATTCCCATCAACTTCGGGATCAACACAATTCATCTCGTCCTGACTACCAACGGGGCACCCCCCAGTGCTTTCGGGCTCTGGTCTCCACCCACCACCGTGGATGGATCACAGAGACACCCGAAACGTTCACAAGCCGCCATATTTCTTCTCGCCACTCTTCAACCGTCACCGTCCGCTTCTCCCCTGGATGTCAAGCTGTGGACTTTCTAGAGTCCCTCATTGCGTGACGAAATCCAAAGCTGAGTGAAATGTTCCAATCCGGGGCTGAATGCTGACAGCCCTTGCCGAGATCTGAGCAACGCGAGTTGCAGGCCGGCGAAATTATGGTCATAATGGTCGTGTACGAGATGAACTTTTTTGCCAGATGCCGGGAAAAACAAAAACAACCGCAAAAGAAAATTTTCGACTGTGGGTATCATGGAGCTACCACGTCAACCTTTCCTTGGTTGGTCAACCAAGGAAACACTCGTCGCCATTTTAGTTGGGGCACTGGGCCTGGACGTGGCCGGTCTGCTGGCACTTATAGCAGATCTTTTCGCCACCAGCAGACTCCTTGGGGCACTCTCGAGAGTAGTGGCCAGACTCGCCGCAGTTGTAGCACTTCATTCCGTTGACGCACTCGCCTGATTCGAATTAGCTTGACCCGCCTAGTTATATGTGATTCAACATACGAGACATGTGGCCGTATCCACCGCAAGAGTAGCAGGTCTTGCCAGCACCGCCAGCGCCGCCGAAGCCACCGCCATAGTTGTTACCGAAGGAGGACTTGTTGCAGTTGCGAGCAATGTGGCCCATTTCGCCGCACTAGGCATATTAGTCGGCCAATCTTATTGCCGTCGATGGAAAAGAAGATTACCTTGTAGCACTCGGTAGCCTGACCGTTGCCGCCGCTCGTAGGGCAGTCGCGAGAGATGTGGCCAGCTTGGCCACACTTGTAGCAGGACTTGTTGTCCTTCATGGGCTCAGAGCAGTCACGGCCTATCGAAATTGTTAGGATGGAGCTCTCAGTCGGTGCTTGATAAACTTACTCATGTGACCCTCGCCTTGAGGTGGCTACATGTTAGTTTTGCGATTAAAACACATGAGAATCGGGGGGCAGCATACCACCGCAGTTGTAGCTAATGCTGTTAGCTGTGATAAACCAATTCGAGAGGAAGGGGATGCATACCACTTAGCAGGTCCCTTGGTTGGGCAGTCACGGGCCTAGAAGGCATAGAAATGAGTCAAATTGAACAGAAATTGTAACATAGAGCCATACCTGGTGACCAGGAGCGCCGCCTACATCATAACCATGTCAGTAAAGATGAGCGATTCGACCAAAAGATAAACACGGAAGGGCAAGAGGGGATTGGGCAGGTTCGGAGAAAAAAGCAATGCAGGAAAACAGCATCCGCCAACCAAGCAAGAGGCTCGATTCGTCAACAAATAGGAGGTGACCAGAGCCAGCATCTTTGCGATTACTGGTTTATCCGATGCCCCTCAACTCATCAAGCGACCACAGAGGGCCATGGATGAAGCACATCTGGCCCGTAAAAAAAAAAAAGCATTGGCCAAGCTCAGATTTGCGGTGTGATTGTTGACGTTGAGCGAAATGCATCGTGAAGTAAGACAGCAGGCCGTTGGGGGATTTGGAATAACACGGTAGGACTGCAACAAAGGAACAAAACTCACAAGAGTAGCAGGCGCCACGGGGAGGCTGCTGGAAACCGTCCATGATGTCGGATTGAAATTTGAAGGGTTGGTTGAGAAACTGAATATGCAGCCATGGTCAGTACAAGGTCATCAACAGCGCAATGCCAGCATTGCGGTACGAGAGCCACGGCCTAGCGCGAGAGCCCATACCGAGATCCGATAGTGGTAAAAGATTAGCGAGGGGCCATAGACCGCCGGTATTTGGTCGGGTGATGAGGGGTGGTCTAGACCAAGCCCGGTCGAAATTTCAAGATTTGTGACCTTGTTCTCCGTGCGGGGGAAGTTGAAGGGAGGAAGGGAATTGCGAGGAAAGGAGAAGAGGCAAGGATTTTTTTTTTCTCTCGTCGCGAGCATCTCGGTGGGTGATGCTCTGACCGAGAAGTTCTGCGCCCACTGGGGCTCGCAGTGCCTGCCAGCTGTAAACGGCAGGCGGGGGCGGGGTGCGGTGCAGAGATTTCCCAGCGGCGCGCTTGGTGGGCAGGGCAGTAAAGTGCGAGCGAGCGCAGTGCGTGCGTTTGGCAGCGCAGGGCGCCCAGCAACAACGGCGGCGGGGGTGGGGTTTTGGGGGGAGCAGAAGCAGGGGGAATTGGCGGGGACGAGGTCGAGGAGCAGTAAACCAGGCTACTTACCGGGAGGATCTGGGTCGTCGGAGACTGGCAGCGAGGTCAAAAGGGTGCGCAAAAAATGCAGGTGTAGGTAGAAGAGAAGAAAGTTGGGCTGGTGGTGGTGGTGGAGAGGAGGTAGAGTGGGTGGTGGTTTGACGCGCCTGTGCCTGTGCTCGAGGAGAGCAAGTGCGAGTGCGGGCCCGCTGAGGTTGATGTACCAGGGCCTAGGCCTCTCTCACGGCACCATCGGTTTGCTTCCTTCGCTTACAGGGCTAAATCCGTGGCCAACGCTCTCCACTAATACACCCGTCCCTTGCAGCTGTTACAGTCACAACCTCGTGTGTGATTGCATCGTTCGACTTTGGCTCAGTTGATCCGGCATGGGACCATCTGCGCAGGCTAATCTTTGCCCGCCGCCCCAAGTATCTTGTGTTTCTTGCCTCTGGTGCTCTTCCATTTCCTATGGTGCATGTACGACCTCTCCATTGGACCAATTCCACCTGCTAGTGAAGCCAAAGCGTCATCCATATCGACAGGGTGAAGAGTTTTTTTTTTCCCACTCCGTGTCAGCTGCCCAACCACTGCGCACCAACTCAGCTACAATGAAAATAGTGTCTCCTATTTTATTGGCTAGATTTTTTTTTTCTTTACAAATAAAACCCAGCTGCTCGTTTTCAGGTCGTTCTGATATTTTCCCGTGTCTGAGGTTGAGACAAGAGACGGGTCATCAGTGTTGCCCAGCTACAATAACATGATGCTCGTCTCCATGCAGGCTCTCTTCGTCATCATGCGAGGCAGAATCCGGCTTTGAGCATTGTAAACCCTTAGCATACGCTGTATGCTTTGAGTCCTGTAACCAAGGGAGACTCTTTGTGCTTGGGGCTCTTGTAGAAAAAGAAAACACGGCCACTTGCGGGACATTACACGACGATGAGGGTTGTACAGCGCTGCCGTTCCCTATGGCACAAAGATGCTGCAAGATTCCATCGGAGATTTGGCCAATTAGGGCGTGTTTGTCTCTCTACTCCAAAGGGCACTGTGCATCGACGGACAATGTGGGTTCCGCTAGCGTTTTATCAAACCATGGGACGACTTCAACCGTCCCTGGTTCGCGGCCAGGCCTATCAGATGAGCGGCAGCACCCCTCGGACCTCCGCCCACGAGTCATCCAGCACCTGTACATGGCGGTATATCACGTCTCTCTAGTTTATTTTCTGTTGCCCCTGCAGCCGTGGTGAGTGCACGCATCACATGGCTACGCTGTAATTACAATAGCGAGCCCCAGCCCGCCCTCGCTACCTGCACCCTAGTCGCGCGGGCTGGTGCAACGCCACGAACCCAGGCGCTGCAGACGGGGACAGCGCCAAACGAGATCTTGAAGCAGGGCCGTCGCACGGACGGGGCAGCGGGGTCCTAAACTGGTTTCAGTTTAGGCCCTCACTGCGGGGCGCCCATTCACAAACCACTATCAAACGCATGCCACGACGTTTTCAGTCAAGAGACGGCGATCCTGTTGGCCTCAAAGCCTGCGCTGCTGCGGCCACAATCAAACTGTTTTAAGCGACGGTGGATCTACATGAGAGATTGATGCTGCACAAAGCCCACTGGTCACATGCCCTGTTAATTTACTCAGCCAACCCCAGAGCCTCCCTGCGAGAAACCGAGTTGGGGTCCAAGTACGGCTTCTCGCCCAGTGACACCACGCGATTGCCCTGTCGCTTCCCAGCATAGTCGCTAATTGCATCACAAAATCAGCCCGGTGAAACCTGCCATCTCGGGGCCTTTTTTTTTTTTTTACTTACTTCGTAGCAGTGTGGAACACTGAACGGCTGCGTAACGTTGAACATTCATTAGTGATTGCTGTACCACAACTTTGCAAGGCATCCACTCACTTGTCCCAAATTGCGAGGTCATTCTTGTTCCATCGAAATCGCACCTGCAGGTCATGGTTCTCGGTGATTATCTGGCGGACTGTGTTTCATCAGTTTCATCACAGTCGTTTGAGAGACATGGGAGATCAATTGTGTGTACAGTAGTTCTTCAGTATCTCGCTCTCAACTTCGGTCACGCCGTTAATGTACCCGGCCTGGAGCTGTCCGGCGGCTGCGAACAAGCTCTTCCACCCGGTGACGGGATTGGTGCGAATGACAGGGCTATTTCCGAATTAGCCCACCATATCAGGATCAGCATCTTATCTGGACTCGTACTGCTCAGCTTTAAAATCGAGCCCATTGTTTTCCGGGGATCCACGTTCTTTGTCAATCAGCTCTTCTCCAAACTCGTTCAAGACCTTGACAAAATTGGGTTGATGATGTGTGGCTGTCAAACCCTCTGCCAACTTCTGAATGGGCGCTGAGAGGCGATCATAGGCCTCGTATCCAGAAGCCCACAGTGTGTCACCCCCAACGTCCTCGGGAGGTTGGATAATTTTCAAAATTGCGTAATCGGAAGGAATCTTTTCAAATGTGATGCTGTCGAACTCGTCAATGGTGCGGGAGCCACAGCCTCAAGGGGTAAACTTACTCCGCGTGCCACCCAGCACCGGCTAGACTCTTGGATACAGAGGAAAAGCGGTCCTTGTAAAATTTGCGGTTTTGTTCAGACGAGATTACAGAGACCTCGTCATCAAGTTTACCATTCTCGTCGACTGCGATTCCCCGCTTGCTGTTCGAGAGGGCATGTCGGTGGAGCTTGTTCAAAATTCAGTGGCATGCATTGGCGCAATGAGTGAATCGTACCTTCGAGGATTCGGGTTTACCTGTTAATTCCCCAAGCTTTTGGCCCAAGTATTTCTGGTTGTCAATGTCGAGGTCTTGGTTGCGGAAGAAGAGCACGCCTCTTTGAGAAACTGTCAAACCATGAGCATTCTAAACAAAAGAAATTTGGAGCGCTTGGTTCGAGTACCCACCAAGAACAGCCAGATCCCTGAGCTTTTGTTCATCCTTCAGAATGCTGCTGAGCTGCAATTTTGGAAATTCTCTCCCAATTACGGCTGTTACATCAAATTGCTCTTCGGCGTCAAGGCTGCCACTGTACTTCAAAGGGCCATCTAATCGATTGGCAGTGTTGTTCTTGAGCTTCCCGTCAAATTTGAACTCGGGTTGAACAGCTGAAGCTGAAACTTCAACTTCCACATCAGCAGTAGGAGGGTACATGGTTTGAATTGTGGATGAATTATAAAATATGTTTACCCTGTTGCGAAAAAGATGCGCTTTGAATGTCGACCGGTAGAACTTTTGTTGAGTGTGAAGAAGTTAGCATTTTGGGTGATTTGTCGTTGATATTTATATTTCTTCAATAATGCCATCGCTCAATGTACTCGTCAATTTGCCCAAGAAAGTAAGTAAGTATTGTAATCAGAACGGATAAATCACATGCCGATTAGATGGTGTGCGACTCATTCTCATTTGCGTCAATAGATGTGCAGTGCACCATATCACTAGCTGAACACCAAAGGTATCTTATTGCCGTAAATTCCGTCCGGTATACTTCAGTCATGTTTTCAATACTCCTCCATCTCAGCGCTGGTATACAACATATCAAAGATGCATCACCTCATCTTGCGTCATCGGCCGCTGCATACCTGGTCGCACACCCGCAGGTTTAGCTTGTAAGACGCCTTAAATCCGTAAAATACTCTATTAAGCAATCACCCGTCACTTATTTCCTATCTTAAACAAAAAGAAGAATTGGATCGTATCCTTGGCTGTTGTGTTCGGAATTTGAGGTATTCTGGCCTTCCGCTCAATCACGCCATGAATAGGCTTGGGTTTTTCTTGCAAGTGGCTTTTTGGAGCAGGTTAAAAAGTAAATAAATTCTCATCCGCACATGTGGATTGGTTCTTTCATAACGACCCAACTGAGCTCATCTCATTTCAATATGGCAGGTCTTTACACACTAAAGAACAGTCATTCATACATTGCGTTCAAGCGTTATGAAACGTCGTACTCAGTCTCTCGTTGCTACATTTTGTCATAAAATTTCCTAATATTCCAATGCAGTGTTGCATTTTCTCAGCTCTGCATAATACTAGTCAGATGATATCTCTCGATTCTTTACCCCACACACCCCCACGATGCGGTGCAATGCTTGGATGGATGTCAGGTTTGGGATCTCGACAGGATGGTAGTATTAGCTCCTTGGCAAGATCACAGCCAAATTCTACCAACTGCGCCATAGCTACACGCAATTATGTCATGGGTTCACCGAAGAAAACAGTTCGTAAAATCGGGAGTGGTGTTGTGAAGTTCATTGTGGTTACCGGTTTCTAGGTTGTACGCACCAAATCTACGCCCGATGAAACAATTTAACAATGAATACACACATTGAAGTTTGGAATAACTGGTTGATGTCCTGGTGTGAGTTCTCCTTGGCGCTAACTGCAGGAAGTGGCTCATAATCCCACATTCTTACGCAATACGATTGCAACCTCCTCATCGCCAGGGTGCACCCAGTCAAGAGGGTCAGTCCATATCATGTTCAGTACTAATATATCGTAATCTAAAAAGTCCCAAGAAGCCAACGCCTCAAGCTGCATCATTGTTACCACGCTCACAAAGACAATAACACATACATAGGGTCATTGCTCTTGGAGTTTTCCAGGGGGGGCTGAGTTGTTTTGGTACCATTAGGCAGATTCTGAATTTAAATAAATTAAGCTTAAAATGGCGTCTTTCTTGACATTGTGCTAGGTCAATTTACGTGGGATGCGGAAACGGGGTGTTAAACCTGACCCCTTCAAGTCCGCGGAGATACTTCAAATATTCAGCTATATTCCTTATCAATTTGGTTCCGAACTATCTCTGAAAGCCTTCTTAGTAGCCCTGTATGATGGTTGTTCATTCTCGGAAATGCTATAGCCTAATGCAGTCTCATGGCCGATACACGTTCTTGGCACTCAGCCAACATCAACACCTTTAAACCGTCCCCTGGACCGCCAAGACGATTGCGAAATACTCTTCAGATCTTCTTCATTGATATAACCAGCATTTTCTACTTGTTTTTAATAATTTAAGAGTAATCTTGCTTAAACTTTTGTAATACAAGGGCCACTGTTCCTTAAGACAAGGCCATTGTACCGCCCAGCCTAGTTTTGTATTCCTAGAGACAACTCAAACACGGTAAGGACGCAGACTGTCTCTTCATGGAATCGGTTACTCAAACATTCATCGTTCCGACCATGCACCTCCCTGTGAGTCCTCCGATTCGTGAGAGATGATCGCATCTATTCCAATTCCATATCGGCGCGGTAATAAATAATTAACGGCATTATGTGCTGGAAACATTGTGCTATATGTTCTGACAAAAGTTTACTACATTTGGTGCAATAAAACACGAGATTGTGACAACGTGTGGCCATCGTCATACCTAAACCACTTGTCTCACTATGGTAAACAAATGGAATCAGAAGGAGACCGTACGTGTATAGCGCACTTAGAGCATATAAATATGAAATTTATATTGAGCAAACATATTTCAATAACTGGGTACTATTACAATTCCAGATGGTGGTGTAACATTTGCTCCACACTATAAAGTCGCGGTTGGAAGAAATAACTTTATTTCTGCCTATATCCCAACTTTCCATGCATGACTCCCACAAAGTTAGCGCAGAAATGACACGGTTTCAATTGAACTGATAAATTCAGAGTCATTTCCAAGTCAATCCAATTGCCATCGTGTTCAGGCTAGTCAATGTTTGACACGTTGATAATGATGTCACGTGGCGCGGTACGCCACTAAATGGGTTCCAGGCCGCCGCGCCGCGATGTGGAGACGCGTTTTCGCTCATCATTAAGCACGCCGCAATTAGGCACTTGCCTCTGACCAATTCATGGGAATGATTCCAGCACATTGCAATATAATATGACGAGTTGGTTTCGCTCCGGGCGCCCGGAAATACTTGAGGCCCTCAATGCAGCTTGTGAGCGTGTCGATGAGGCCATCCGGCAAGGTGGGCTGCATCTACAAGAACACGATTGACCATGAATCCACTGACAGGTTGCAGACCTTGACAAAGCCCATGACGAGCTTGTAGAAGCCCAACATGAAAGAGATGAAGCACATGCAAAAGCTTCGCAGCTTGAGGTCGAAAATGATCGCTTAAAAGAGCAATTGCGGGAGGCACAAGCAAAGGCCACCACTACCCACAGCAGCAATACGCTATTCTCATCTCGAGCGGGCAAGGAAGAGCCAGACTGGAAAGCGGAGTGTGCCAGAGTGAGCTTGAAGTTCAATGCCCTGGCAGAAAACTTTAAGAAGGCTAAAGATGCTCTGCGGAAACGAAAGGATGAACGGGACAAATGGATCGAACATGCTACCTATCTGGAAAAGAAGATGAAAGCAGCGGAGGAGCAAGAGGCTCATAACAGGACAGGACGATCCAGCTTGATGCCTGAAGTAAAGTCTGAACCAAGTCCAAGTTTGAACACCAGTTTTGCGTCCGACACAGGCCTGGAACAGGCCGACTTGGAGTTGCCGCCCCTAGCTGCTGCATCCCTCAGCTCTGACAAGGACTCGAACGAGGGTCCAAAAGCGGCCAACCCACATTCAGAATCCACCCAAGGAGAGTCTGACGCGACTCATTCGGACGATCTCCCCGAATTGTCAACAAATGACAAACAAGATGGTGTGCAAATTAAAGAGGAGCCGTCATCAGATCAACCCGTTGTTGTGTCGGAACGAGCAGTGCGAAAAAGAAAACGAGACGAGCCTGAGCCCAATGACACACCCATTCGCAGGATCAAGGTGGAACCAGGCGATGGTTCAAGCCCTCTCGCAACTGGGCATGATGCTCTTGATATACAAGAGAGCATCGATCTTGATGTGGTGCCGAAAATGATGACGCCGAGAAAGCGCAAGGACATGGAGAATATGAGGAGAGAAGAGCAGGCCCAAGCCAGACTTTTCGAGGCAGCGACGACAACCCCGGTTCCATTATACGTGAGGCCGGACCCAGACGCCCAAACAGCTCGGCCTTTGAAGCGAACCTCAGCTCTCACACCAATGAGTGTCAATCAAAGAATAATTCGATCGGGGGGAGACAAGCCAAGAGAGAACAGAGAAGTGCCGCCCTTAAAGAGAGGGTTGAGCAAGAATATATCCAGTCTCGCAGAGGACGGTGGCATCTACAGCAGGGAATCTGTCGATGGTCAGGTCAAAAAAGGACTGAAGTCGGTCCCTAAGGGTAGACTGGACAGTCTTCTCAACAGTCCCTCTGTGCGAAACGAAGAGCCTCTCACGCGTTCGAACCCTCGCACACGGGCAAGACCCAGCCTCGCCGGAGATCTACCTATTCCAGGCCGACGAGAGCTTCCATTCGAGCGAGAGAAGCGGCTCAGGGGCAAACCAGCAGACCAGCCAATGAGTACACCCAGTAAGATGGGTGTTTCTGGATCCAGGTTACTGCCCCAAGACACAAGGTCGCCCCTCGCGCGCAAGAGCACAAACTCGCTGCTACGGCAAAAACGACCATCAGAGCTACGGGCAGATGATTTCAAGATTAACCCGCTCGCCAACGAAGGTCACGACTTTGCTTACACAGAAGTTGTAAGAGACAAGGATGAAAGAGCATGTCTGTCGGGATGTACAGACATGCACTGTTGTGGAAAGCAATTTCGGGCTCTTGCGCTATCGCAACGTCCTAACCCGCCTCTTACTCCAGCACAACGACAAGAGGAACAAACCCTGTTGGAAAATTACCTCGGCGATTTTGCTTACAGACTAGCAACAATGAACAAGGAGGAACGAGACGAGCTTTGGGTAGAAGCCAAGACACAAAAACTAGCAAACAAGTACGGCAAACATCGACAGCGATACTCTCGTATGCGATCCCCTCCGGGCTTCTGGAATGCCGATTTTCCTGATACGCAGGAACTCGAGGCCGAGAAGGCCGAGGCGACCAAACGTGAAAAGCAACTGGTTCAGGATAGGTATCGCGAGGCAATGCGACCCGGAGGCAGATGGGTTTTTAGGGATGAATAGAACTGAACCGGGTCTGCGAACGGATTGTTTGCTTTGAACGGAGTTATTTAAAAAGAAGAGCGGGTAGCATGAGACAGGATTTAAGACAAGCAAGGTGTGTAAAGGAAATTTACTGTACTTGGGTAAAACAAAGCGTGTGGCTATTCCAGAACAATACACAGAGTACAAAATAACATGAATTATTTTGCTCTTATGGGACAATATTTCCCTTGTCTTACAAGAGCTTTTTTTAATCACATTGTTTGTCGGACAAAAGTGAAGGGCACATAAACGAATCGTCCCGACTTTGTTTATTGGTAAAGAAGGAATTGGCCCTTGTTTATACCAAGCCCGCAGTGGGGCAATAGGCCGGGGGTGCATGGCCAAATCATCTCGTTGGACGGATTAGTACTTAAAGGGACAAGCAAAGGTACAAAGTCCCGCCTAGAGCCCATGGCTGCGATCATGACATGGGCATGTACCTCATGTGGCGGCCAAGTACTCAAAGCAGCGTCCTAGTTGTGCGTTTGTAGCGCCATCATCGCCCACAGACACAGACGGATGCAATGCGCACAGGCCAGTATATGGGCCGAGCGCCACAATGTCAACAGGGAACAAGCAGTTTCTGCCTCAGACAACAACAACAATCTGCCCTTGTGGAACCACTGGCTTCTCCACTGAGCTGCCAAGGTTAGCGCCTACGGCTTCTATAGCTATAGCGATCTCCGAGCGTTAAATGTAGGAACGCAGGTGCCAGGCAGACCAGGCCACCCACACTCTCCCTAGGCTACAGGGCCCAGGTTCACACCCACCCAGGCCATCCTGCCGGGGGGCGCACTCTTGGCTCTGGCTCGTGTGCTTCCTTTGTGGCAGCGCGCCTTGTGTGTGCAAGTAAACTCCGAGTCGAGTCCCAAATTTTATTTCCATCCACTTCTCTTCTCAACGTCAAGCACCAGCCTGACGCAACTCCCTCCGGTGCGTCTCTTCTTCGACTTGCGTCCTGGGCGATTTGGACCACGCCGCTCCTTATTCGCCCCCTTTTTTGTGCTTCTGCCTTGTTTGTGCCTGTCCGTTTTCCGCTTTGGTTTTCCTCGTGGAGCAGCCATCGGCCGCCGCCCCTCTGCCCTCCGGTCATCGCCATCGTCGACTTGCGGCATTCAGGCGCCGCTCCAGTGTCGCGTCGCGCAGGCAATCCCCAATCCGCGCCTCTTGACTCTCTCTTCGCCTCGCCCCGAATTCGACGCAGCTTCAACCCTGAAGCCCGCGCCCGACAAGCCGCCGCACCATTCCGCCTTCGAGTTCCAGCACCGACGTGGTAGCTGTGGGAGTCGCGCCAACTGGCCGGCGCCCGTCATCATCCAACCCCCAAGCCGGCACGATGAGTAACCGCCATCTGCCGGCTGGGCAGAACATACAGGGAGGAGCTGGTGGAATTCCCGGTGTCGACATGGCTGGTGGTCCAGGAGGGCCTCGCAGGAGGCAGCCCCCTCCTTACGTCCCACAGTATCACCAGCACCAGCATCAACACCAGCATCAACACCACCAGCACCAGCACCAACACCAGCACCACCAGCATCAGCACCACCAGCATCACATGAACGCCATGTACGGCAACTACATGCCCTATGGACCCCAGCAGTACTACAACATGCCCCCCCAGTACCAAAATGGCGGCATGCCTCAGCCCGGGTACATGCCATATCAAAACTACGCCCGATCTCCTCCCTCCATGCCACAATATGTCCCTATGGTTGGGGTCACCGTGCCGCCCAGCTACCCTCGTCCCGCTCAGCATTCGCCGGCGCTTTCCACACCCTATCAACCACCTCCTGCACCGGCTCCGATCCCGCCTCACACTCCGTCCTCGACCCACTCCTCGCAGATGCCTCCTCCACCAACTCCTCCGACCCCCCAGACGAGAGAGCCAGTGCCTGAAGCTGCCGCTCCCGAACCCACTCCTGCGGTGGACCCCAAGGAGCCATTCCGCGCTCCGGTGAGTTGCAGTTGGATCATTGGTGTCGTTTGACTTGTTAACAAAACTATAGCTCCCATGGCTCTCGCGACCCGATCTGGAGTTTCCAGTCAGAATCGCAAAGTCAAGACGGCGGAGAAAGCCGCTTAATGCTGATAGCCAGGCCGTATCCCTGCCAGAACATGAAGCCTCCACAGAGAAAATTGGACAGGGCCCGACAACTCAGCCAGTGTTGAAGGGCTCCCCTACCTCCACCCAGCCTTCGGTCGTCTCCGATGTTCAGTCCGAGACTGCGTCTACGCAGCAACAGGCTATTGAAGACGCATCGCCCGCCACACCTACGACCCCTGGCTCTATTCAGCGTTCTCGAACCAACACTGTCACAAGCGCTACTCCCACCACCGCCGGCAAGGCTGCTGCTCGCTCAGCCGCCCACCCTGCCCCTGCTGTTCCCAGTCTTCCCAAGACCAGTGCCAAGGAAACAAAGCCCGCTGTTACTGAGCAGCCTGTCAATGGCGACGCTCCTGTTGAGACTGCAGCTGAAGAAACTGCACAGCCTGAGGCTGCAGCCGAGGCTGAGCCCAGTGTCCCCGAACCCGCACCTGTCAAAGCCGCCCCCACTAGCTGGGCGAACTTGTTTGCCAAGAATACAGCCGCTGCAGCAAAGAGTGCTAAACCAAATGGCACTGTCAGCGCGACGGCTGTCAATGGCAATGGTGCTGAAGACGTCGCCAGTGGTCCCAATGGCTCTGTTTCAACCTTTCCCAAGGTCAGTGCAAGCTCTGTCGCAGATGCCATCCACGAGTATAAGGTCAATGGGGGCGACAATATTGCTTTCCTTGAGCCTCGAGGCCTGATCAACACTGGGAACATGTGCTACATGAATTCGGTAAGTTTGACATAAACCTTCCAGCTTCTCCCTCTAACATGTGTCAGGTGCTCCAAGTTTTGATGTTTTGCATTCCATTCTACGATTTCTTGAGTCAAGTGAGCAAGAGGGCGGTTCACAGCTTCAAGAGTGATACACCTCTTGTCGACGCTATGTGGGTTGACACTCATCAAGCATTTAGGGGACTCAATCTAACAGTCACAGGATTATGTTCATGCATGAGTACAAGGTAATCAAAACCGCTCCGTCCATTGAGGCATTGCGGCGAGCCTTGAAAAGCGAGGAACTCGAACGCTACGGCGATCCATTCACTCCTGAATTCGTTTACGAAGCCATACGTCAGCTTCCTCGATTTGCCAGCATGAGGGTATGCTTAATAAATGCAAATCACCATACTAGCTTGTACTAACTCTGCATAGCGCGGTCACCAACAAGATGCTGAGGAATTCCTCGGTTTCCTTTTGCAGTCCCTTGATGATGAATGCACCACTGTCATGAGCAACGCAGCTTTGTCAAACAGCTCCGAGGACACCGCATCCGCTACCGACAAGGAGGGCGGTGATTCGGGAGATTGGCATGAGGTGGGCCGAAAGCAGAAGGCTGCCGTCACTCGATCAGCCGGCACCAACACCTCAACCCCCATCACAAAGATCTTTGGTGGTCTCCTCCGATCAGAGTTCCGAGTGCCTGGTTTGAAGGATTCCATCACCACCGAGCCTTACCAGCCACTCCAACTCGACATTGGCTCAGATGACGTCCGAAACGTAGTTGACGCCTTGCGTGGCCTCACTCGGCCTGAGCGCCTGCAGGGGGATTTCAACTCGGCTCGCGGCAAAGATGTGACGGCCACTAAGCAAGTCTTTATTGAATCTCTTCCTCCTGTTCTCATCCTGCACCTCAAGCGATTCCAGTTTGATGCAGAAGGCAACGGCACCGTCAAAATCTGGAAGAAGATCGGATACCCCTTGGAACTTGAAATTCCCCGCGAAGCCTTGTCTCGGCAGACACGCCAAACTCTTGAGGATGGAGCGATGCCCAAGTACAGGCTCATCAGCGTAGTTTATCACCACGGCAAGAACGCCAGCGGTGGTCACTACACTGTGGATGTTCGACGCCAGGAGGGCAAAGAATGGATTCGTCTCGACGATACCGTTATTCGAAGAGTACGAAGCGAAGACGTTGCTGAGGGTGGTGAGGAGGAGGAGGCGAAGGACACACGCAAGGAGAGTCCAGCCCCTGGCGCCTCGGGCAACCGATTTGGCGCCATGCTAGACGAGGATGCAGGAGATGATGATGGCTGGAAGCAGGTCACAGCTTCCGCCCCAGGAAACAAGCGCTGGACCAGCGTTGTCAATGGTGGCAGCAACGCCACCAAGCCAAAGCAGGTCAAGGACAGCATCAAGGACAACAAGGTGGCATATCTGCTCTTCTACCAGCGTGTATGAGAAACCACCCTGCTTGGACCTTGATCTAACACCAATCGCAAATGGCCAAGGCTATTTTGTCTAAAATTTTCACAAAGAGGAGGGGCACCAGATGGAATGAGCATAAACGGCCGTGTTGGATGAATGTTTAATGCGCCACTATTTGGGTTGGAGTCGGATGCTGGGTGGCAGGGAAAAGGTCGGATGGTTGAGCTTTGGAAGACGGCCAAAGGCTGGCTCGGCGTATGGCGTCGCGGCACCGTTCCTGCGGATGAAAGGGGATGAAGACAGCTAAACTCAAAAACCCGGGTCAATTCCCGGTATGGATATAAACCCACCCGATCGTATTAGATGTGCAGACACTAGATCTTGTCGCTCGGAGGGCTCGGTTCCAACAGAGTGGAAGAGGGCCTTTTTCCCAGCTGCTTGATCCAGATGGTGCATTGTAAATTACCAAAATCCAGAAAATAATTATGAAGTATCACCAGGATATGAAGCAAACCAGAAGCATTTGTGAGAAATGAGTCAGTAAGACGACGTCTATACATAGGGTACACGAGACTGTCTAGTCCATTTTGGCCAACCATCCCAACCTGGAGGCGCTGGTCCACGCTCAACCACCAAATTCTCCTACTCTATACACATCAACATTTCCTTTAGTGCTTGCGAATGACGGAGATGGTGTCGAGCTCCTCCTTCTCGGCCTGCTCGGCGTTGACCTCGTCGATGATGGGCTGGAGGTAGCGGGAGTCCTGTTGGCAAAAAAGTTACTGTTAGCCGAAGTCCAATTTTGGTTGCCATTGCCGAGAACACGAGGGGGGCTTCAAGATCCGTACGGTCTGGGTGGTGATCCACTGCTCCTTGGGGAGCAGCTTGTGCTGGTAACTGCACTGAACAGCACGGCGGATACGGTAGATGCGCTCGTAGGACTCGGTGGCGGAGAGGCGCTTGAGGGCCTTCTGGGCGGTGTCGTTCTCCTCCTCAAGAAGATCGTCGTATCTGTATCAATTGAGAGACCCGGTCAGCACCGAAAAAAGATGGGTAAAGTAGGAACAGATGAGCCAATGCATGCGGAGCAGGCCAATTGGGTCTCCATCTCGATCGAGTCACATCGTTGCCCGGGGGGTCGAGGGGGTTTTGGTGGTGGGTTTTATCTCGCGTACCTCAAACCGAGCTGACGGTAGCCGGCGGCGTTGACGTACCAGGTGGCGACGGGCTTGAGGAAGCTGGCCAGCCACGGCCTCCGGAGGATGTAAGGAGCGAGCGAGTACTTCATTGTGAAGGAATTGACGAGAGGGGAGAGGTGGAAGAGCGGTCGTCGTCGATTCCGTCGGTCGTCGTCGTGGTTCCGGGAATGCGCGAAATGGATGGGCTGAGGGAAGCAAAACTTCCTGGAACAGCTCGGGACGTCACGTGCAACCCGCCTTGATGACCATTGCCCAATTGCTGGCTGCTCGCTGGCTAGGCTTGGGAAAGGTGGGTCCGTCAAGAATTATAGTAGAGGCGTGACCTTTCACGTGATGCAGGCGGCCGTTTTAGATGGAGGGAACGGACAAGAGGGTCGGTCCTTGAGCAATGGGTGAGCGGATGCGGTCACGGGGAAGTGGGGGCGTTTGTGCTCCCTGCTGTTCCGTGCTAAGCCGGCCATCGGAAGAGAACGGCCAGGTGCTGAGCACAAGTCGTGATTAAAGAAGCGTCAGATGGACAATTCAAGTCACCAGGACCTGTTTGGACATTTCTATGGTGTCCGGAGCAGCTGGAGAGAAGGCAGCCGTGGCACAATGGCTTATTAGCCTCGGGCTAGACTCCGTCCCCGAGATGGTCGGCCACGGTCGATGTCATCGACACCAACGACGGGCAACGGTACATGTGATGTATGGATCGGCATCTGCCATCTGCCTTTGTCGACGGCAGAATGCCACAGGCGCATGTGCGCACGCAAGACCTGCAGGCTCGCTGCGCCGTGCCGCACTGCACCGGCCAGACAGGTTTCAATGGCCGGGTGCCTGGAAAGTTACGGGCTCCAGCTACCTACGTAAACGTCATCTTGTTCGTCTCCGTGATTAGCAACCAGAGCACCCACCGGCTTGCTACGGGCGAACAAGAAGAAGAAAAAAAAAAACCTCCCCCACTAGTTGATAGCACGCATCCACACCCCAACCACAGCGGGGCCCCACTAAACCACGCTGAATGGTAGCGCTGAATTCTGGCGGGCGTTAGTCGCTGCAGACGCTACAACCTGGGTCCTCCAGCAGCCCACGACCGATGCAAAACCCGCTGATGACAGCGTACCCGCCCTCCGTAGTCATACGTCGTCCGCCCTGTGAAACTTGGCTCTGCAACTTGCACTCTTCCCACTCTCTCTTCTCTCCACCTCTCCACAGTCTCTCCCGCTACGCCGTCGTCGTCGTCCTTCACGGGTCCTCGTCCGCGCCCCGGCTTCCTCCCGCCCATTGCCCTCTCCGGCTCCGGTCCCTCCGGCTGCCCAGGCAAATCCCCTCAAACTCGGTGCCCAGGTCAATGGCCGGTGCCAATCGCTAACGCAGGCGGGAACGGGTCACGGCGCGCGTGGGCAGCGCAAACCCCCCGCAGTACAGGGAACCCGGACTGCGAGGGCCTCCTAAACCGGCACGAGACAACTTACGCAGAAGGGAAATTTCGGGAGCGGAATCGGCTTTGCAAGTCGTCCTGGGCCGAATTATTGTTTGTGACGGGCGAATTACGTCTGCGAAAGCGAGGGAGCATTTCTCGGCCTCTCTCGACCTGCATCGGCACCCGCTATCTCGCCGCTCCAGACCCTGTTTCCCCCGGTCGGGAGTCGAAACGAAATATTGCGAGAACCAGCGCCCGCCCGCCCACCACCGCTTGACTGCCGGTGACGACATCGACAACAACCACGACGAACGCAGCTCA
Source organism: Calonectria leucothoes (assembly GCA_002179835.1). Taxonomy (NCBI): domain Eukaryota; kingdom Fungi; phylum Ascomycota; class Sordariomycetes; order Hypocreales; family Nectriaceae; genus Calonectria; species Calonectria leucothoes. Next base: position 255,612 of record NAJI01000167.1, on the reverse strand, counting down.
CCGGATATTCTTCTTGGCGAAATTCGAGCACGACAACCGACTGTGCATCTTCGGCGTCGACTGAGCCGAAGCGACGAGCGAGCGAGAGACGGCGGGAATGTCGTCTCACGACCAGCACTCCCCCGAAGCTGGCCGGCCGCCGTCTCCAGAGTATGCTGCATCCTCATACAGCCTCCCTTCCGTATCCAAAGCCCAAATGGCGGATTCCGTCGCGGTAACCCCGCTGCACCGGTGGGCTCTCTACGCCTCCGACTCGCAGTTCAACGCCGTCGCCGGTGCCATCGGCGGCTTCACATCGGGCATCGTCACCTGCCCGCTCGACGTCATCAAAACCAAGCTACAGGCGCAAGGCGGCTATGTCCCAATCGACAAGGGTCGCCATGCCGGACACCCCAAACTATATAACGGCCTGGTCGGCACGGCCAGTGTCATCTGGCGCGAGGAAGGCATCCGCGGGCTTTATCGAGGGCTGGGTCCCATCGTGATGGGGTACCTACCAACGTGGGCCGTGTGGTTCACAGTTTACAATAAAAGCAAGGGCTATCTGGGGCAATACCATGGTAAGCTGATGGACGGGTCACGGGCCAACATGTCAAATCACTAATAAGCGCTCCGTTTAGACAATATTCATGTCGTCAACTTCTGGTCCTCGATAATAGCCGGTGCCAGCAGCACCATCGTCACAAATCCAATCTGGGTCATCAAGACCCGGCTCATGTCACAGAGCCACATCTCCCGGCCTCAACCTGAGTCATTATTCCCCAAACCCGGCAGCACTCCGACAGCACGCCCGACCCTGCAGGCGCCATGGCATTACCGATCAACAATTGATGCCGCTCGCAAGATGTACACCTCGGAAGGAATTACCTCATTTTACTCGGGTCTTACACCAGCCCTCCTGGGCCTGACACATGTGGCAGTCCAATTTCCGACATACGAATTCCTCAAAAAATCGTTTACAGGCCAAGGCATGGGCGAAGTTGCCGAAGGAAATGGCAACCAGTGGGTTGGCATTCTATCGGCTTCGATTCTCTCCAAGATCCTGGCCAGCAGTGCGACATATCCTCACGAGGTAATTCGAACACGGTTGCAGACCCAGCGACGCCCAGTCGCCGGAGAGCAGTTCGTCCAGGGAATGGGTGTCACTCCTGGCCAACCCACTCAGCGGGTGCAAGTGGCAACCCCCAAGTATAGAGGCGTCGTCCACACCTTTCAGACAATTCTTAGAGAGGAAGGCTGGCAAGCATTTTATGCTGGACTGGGTACCAACATGATGCGAGCTGTTCCCGCTGCGACGGTCACCATGTTGACGTACGAGTACGTCATGAAGCAGCTGCACCAGAAGAAGGAGGAGGCGCGAGTGCTGTTGCTAGGAGAAAACGCAAAGCCGTAAATACAGAATCAAAGGTCAGATATCGCATACACGAGCTATTTAAACGAGAAGGGAAAAGAGCCCCCAGGGATTGGGAGGAATGTACAGGTGGACTCGGAGATGGAGCAAGGCTAAGATACCCTTGGTCGGCAGCAGGTTTAGACAAGGCTTGGTTCAAAACGGATGAACGTGAAAGATGCAGGATATTTCTTTTTTTTTTCTTACACTGTTATGCATTCTCGGGGATGAAGTGAAGCGTCGGGATTGGGAAACAAGGCATGCATCATGTATGGTGAAGTGTAGCATCACGAGCTGGTGAAAGTTCCAAAGCATCAGGAGTTGAGTGATTCTCCAACAAATTTATTTATGGAAATTATGGATATTCATTATGTGAGACGGGATGAGCGTTGTTTTACAGTAGCAATTGAGTTGCGGGATCTGCAAATTCCGTCCTGTCCATGCGGTGGGATCCGTACGCACTTTCGACGTGAGAAGAAAACGTCCACCTTCGGATGATGTGAGGGTTTGTTTATCAATCCATGTTTGCGCATAAGATTGACCTGGTTCCTCTCTCTCTCAAATACTGTGAATGCGCAAACATGCATGTCGCGTTTGTGTCTTGCAATCTGAGACACCATCACTCTTTTGTTGGCCTTGGCCGCTCCCCAAGCTTATGGGTTCGCTAGTGCCAAGAAACGTCAGCAATACAAAAAAGAAAACATGAAAGATAAGAGCATACCGCATTTTCTCTAGCTTCTCTGATTGATGATTTGACATGTCTGCACGGGTGCACCCCCTTTGTATCAGCTTGGAAACCTCTCACATGGCATTTACATGGCAGCATCAAAAACACGCCACTTTTTTGTCAACTCACACGAAGAGGATGCAGGCCATTGTGAAGGCGGCCGCGGGGGCCATGAATGTCTAATGTAGCAAGCGGTCAGCAATGCGACGGAGAATATGGCGCAAAAAAGAAAGAAAGAAAGAAACAAGCACCATACTTTGGGATTCACGTTTCTTGGTGTCATTATTCGGAAGCTATTGGATGGGTGGGATGGGCACTGAGACGGTCCAAACAAAGATGATTTGCTACTGGATATGGAAAACGGTCAATGGCACCACTCACCACGTGCATGGCTGCCATTGATGCATAGAGTATGCGAAGCCGTGAGACATATGCAAGTATCGGTTTTCTCGGTGAGGGGGAATCCCCCCACAGTCCAAAACGCCGACTGGGGCGATGGGGGGGCTTGTCGAAAGAGTGGCCCGCGCGCCGCCCGCTGCCGAAGGGCCCAAGCTCCCGGAGCTTACTGTCAAGATGCGGGCACCTGATTGGGCGCGACTGTTAACATTGCGTGCATAGGAGCGCTGTCCCCGGGCGCGACGGGGGATACGTACCGCTACCTAGTGTACTACCTCGACGGAACCTAGCAACCTAGGACGGGCTAAGGTCCATGCTAGGCCGCAGTAAGTGTAACTGTAGGTTGGCTCCCGCCGTCCAGTGCCGTCCTTGTCCGTATTTTGCGGTTGCGGTTGCGACTGCGACTTGCGACGGGCTAGACAGATTCCCCCGTTTCGCCTTCCCTCTCTGCGCCGGCCCCCCTCGTCCTCTCTCTCTGCTCTCTCTCCAGGTCGCTACCTAACTCTACTCCCCTCCCCCTAAGCGCCCAACCTCTTCCTTGTTTTTTTTTTTTTTCCCTCTCATCCTGCGACCGCGCAAGCCCCCCCCTTTGTTTTTCTTCCCCTCTTCTATCGCGGAGCTTCTCTCAGCTTGCGGATAGTGCCCTATCTTCCAGGACAAACAGTCGGAGCACGCCATTCTGCCGCCTTTGCGAAATCGTACGTCGCATACGCGTTTCGCAGTCGCAATCGCAGTCGCATCACGTCGCAGCAGTCGCCGTGCCTCTTTTTTGCCTCGTCTTCTCCCGCCCCTTCACCCTACAAGATGCCCGTTGAATTGCGCAAGCGCAAGGCCCGCGTCGAGCCTCCTGCGCCCGCGCCTGTAGCCAAGAAGGCCACCGGCAAGGTTGGCAGGCCAAAGGCCGCGCCCAAGCCCAAGCCCAAGGAGAAGAAGGCTGCTCCCGCCAAGAAGGCAGAGGAGCCCAAGGAGGAGGAGTCCAAGGCCGACGACGAAGAGCCCAAGGAGGAGGCCAAGGAAGAGCCCAAGGAGACCAAGTCTGACAAGGTCGAGGTTGGCCAGACCATCGATCTCGAGACCTTTGGCAGCGAGATCGAGACCAACGACGGCGAAAAGACCACCCTGAAGAAGCTGGTCGACGAGAGCAAGGCCGGTGTTGTCCTCTTCACCTACCCCAAGGCCTCGACTCCCGGCTGTAAGTTTTTCTCGCCTCAATTTTTTCGGCGCCCACACGGCCCACTGACAAATCACAACAGGCACCAAGCAGGTGTGCTTCTTCCGCGACTCCTATGAGTCTCTGACGGCTAGCGGTTTGGCCATCTACGGCCTGAGCAAGGATTCTCCCAAGGCCAACACCACCTTCAAGGAGAAGCAGAAGCTCCCCTACCCTCTGCTCTGCGACGCCAAGCTGACCCTCATCACCGCCATTGGCCTCAAGAAGGCGCCCAGCGGCACCCAGCGTGGCGTCTTTGTTGTTGACAAGGAGGGCAAGGTGCTCGTTGCCGAGCCCGGCAGCCCCCAGGGCACTCTTGACCGAGTTACCGCCCTGGTTGAGGAGCTGGCCAAGAACTAATGTGATGGGATGGGGATGGGCGCAATGGGGTGGGGGTCGGATATGTAGGGCTTGGCAGATTGTGGAGGTAATGAGGACCGGAGCTTAGGATTGTATAGGGTCTTTTGGGTCTGGATTTTTTTTTCTCGGTATTTACACAGCAGGTTTTTTGCGTAAGGAGAATAGATGGCCTTGGATTTTGCACCACACCGGTCCTTGATACATAGCGGTCGTCAAAACATGGTCTGGGCTCCACATGACATGTCGATATTAACAGCGAAATGGATTCACACAACTATTTTTTCACGTCTTTAAATAGAACGAGCGCTGTGGCAGTTTCGTCCCATCCTGTCAGGCTGCATGGTTTGACCTTTTTGTGGTCAAGACGCATGCCCTAGTGCCGTCTGTTCGCCGTGCCAGCCCATTTGTTTGTTGTTGCTAACGGAAAAGAGGAGTTGGTTCCACTGACAAGTGGTGTACACCAACAAACATTCTGTTCAGCGTTCAATCTCCATATGAAAAGTACAGAGAACAATAAGCATAAAACCCACAACTACTGCCAACTCAATTGAAACTAGTTTCGTAATGTGAAGCTAAACAATCGCCGCGATCTATCGCATGGTTGGTATAGGGTAAGCGCGTAGACTGAAGCACTTCGGCTGAGTCTCGGGTAAACTGGCCGTCTCCAGACGGCCGGCCAATAATCACGACTCCATTTCAACTTGCAAACGTTCCATCACCCGAACGTCCACGACTGCCTTCAACCCGCCCTCCTGCCACCATGTCGACTCAAGCAGCTGCCAAGGTCGCCGGCGAGGCTGTGAGCATCGCCAAGGTACGCCGAAACCCTCTCTCCCGACGCCAATTGCTCCCAATGGCACCCACCAGCACGGCTTCCGATTTCCCGAATTGCCTCGCCCGCCATAGCTATCAATCACCATCACCACCATGACGAGAAAGACATGAGACGAGAACCCTGCTGACATTATTTTACTTTTTTTACCCCGTCGTGCAGAAGTACACGGTTCAGTCCACAGGTATCTGGGAGAGCCTCCGCCGGTTCCTCGCCATCGACCCCGAGCGATCCAACGGTGTCCCCCTCAACCCGTACAACCGTCTCCCGGCGCCCGGCTCCAACGACCCGGCCCAGTACGACGACCCCGTCACGATCCCCGCCGGCGATATTGCCGACAATGCCTACTGGAAGCGCGACGTCCGCCGCAACTACCCCCAGCTCAGCGTCGTCAACCAGGCCCAGTTCGCCTCGCTCCTGACCGTCGGCAGCGCCGCCGCCCCCAAGGTCGACCTCATCGGAGAGGCTGGAGAGCAGGCCCTCGTGGCCGCCAAGCAGGAGGCCGAGACCGGCCTCGCAAAGGCTCTGGAGAAGGCCCCCAAGAACGTCACCAACGACGTCTTTGTCGACGGCTTGCCCCCGCTGCCCAGCGGAACCAGCCTGGCCTCGGGATCGTGGGATGTGCACAAGTACACCGTGACGGATGCTTCCTACGGTGACGGGTACGTGAATTGAAACCCCCTCCCTTTTTGGGGGGGATAGAGTCTGAGAAAGTGGTTATGCTAACGCTCTGACAGCTACCCGTGCAGATCGTTCAAGTAAAGGAAAATAAAGAGTGGAGGAAGAAGAAGAAGAACAAGCCATTGTGTATACAAAGTGCGAGGTAGTAAGGGTATAGATTTTCCCATTGACAATGCAGATGCTTTCATTTTTTGTTCACCAGAAAATGCTCCGCTCCCCAAAAAGAAACGCCTGTCCCATGTGCTCTATCCAATGCCGCAAGCTATGCCCACACAAAATCTACAAGCCCAAATGTCGTTGATGGTTATAGCGCCGTGAGAGATGACCTTCAAGATGACTCCTTGGCACCGCCACCATTGCTGCCGCCGGCCATTCGCTCCACAATCTTGGCCTTGCCCAGCGCCCGCTTCACGCGGTCGTCAAAGTCCTGCACGGCCTCGTCCGTGTTGTCCGTGGAAAGGGTGTCGGGCTCGACGAGGGCATACAGCGTGTTGATGTTCTTCTCGAGCCTTGCGTTCCTCGGCAGCTGCGGCAGCGTGCAGGCCTCGTCGGCGGCAGATACAGCAGCAGCAGCAGCAGCCCCGTCCCGCTTCTGGGGCATGCGGTTCGCCCACACGACGGCCTTGCTGGCGAGCCGGCCGCTCTCGAGGAACTTTTCGAAGCCCTTTTGCATGCCAAACGAGCGGCCCTCGATGCGCCCCGCCTGCACGCCGTCGGCCAGGCCTTGCTGGTAGCCTTCCGAGTAGAAGCGCTCCTCGATGTTGAGGACGTCATCGAGGGGGTCGGATGCCATTTTTTCAATTTATTTACTCAAGCCTTGCTGCCGGTTTTAACGGGCAAAGGAAAGGAAAACGAGGGTTTGTGGCTGTCTTCGTAATGTGGTTGCGAGTGAGAGACTTGGAGATGAGTAAGTCGCCGGCAGAATTTGCGCCACCGCCTGTGGGATGGCGGGGCAGTTGACATGCGCCGGAACATTTATTTCACTTGTAAGTTGAACCAACTAATCGTTGTTTTGATGGCCACCATGGCCCACGACTGTCTTGTGAATGTAGTTTCATGACTTATTCTCTGCCGATTTTATTGTACACACAAGGACAGGCTTTAATCATGTTTATTTGCATTCAAGAATAAGAAGAAGCTAGTCTATGGATCTAACGCCGCGAACCCGGATCTATAACAACCATTTCCTGCCTTATCACCCATCCCATCTACTGCATACCAAAGATCATGCCTCCGTTGGCGCAAATGACCTGACCGGTGCACCAGGCGCTCTCAGGCGTAGCTAGCATGGCGACGATGCCGGCCACCTCGTCGGCCTCGCCGGCGCGGCCGCCCGCCGTCTTTGCGTCCTCGACGACCTCGGGGGGGTCAACACCGTCGCGGGCCTTCATCAGGGGCGCATTCTGGATAAAGGGCTTGATGAGGCGCTTGAACTCGTCCGAGTTGCGTGAGTACATCTCGGAGCGGACGGGGCCCGGGTTGACGGCGTTGACGGTGCAGTGCTCGCTGAGCTCGCGGGCCCAAGTGCGCGTCATGGCCTCGAGCGCGGCCTTGGATCCGCCGTAGACGCTCTGGCCGACGAAGCCCAGGCTGGAGCTCACGCTGCTGAGGTTGATGATGCGGCCGGAGCGGTCCGTCGGGAGGTACGGCCGCGCCGCCTTGACCAGCAGCAGCGGGCCCAGCACGTTGACCTTGTACGTGGCGTGGAAGTCGTCCGGGTTGATGTCGTCGACCTTGTCGTTGAGAGCCACGCCCGCGTTGTTGACGAGGATGTCGATGCGCAGCGGGCTAAAGGCCTCGGCCGCCTGCGAGATGAGGGACACGGGGCCCTCGACCGTGCCCAGGTCCGCCTGGATCGGCACCGCCTTGATGGAGTGAGCAGCTGACAGCTCGGCAGCCAGGCTGGCCGTGGACGAGGCGGAGCTGCTGGAGGTGTAGGCGAGAACGAGGTTTGCGCCGCGGGCAGCGAGAGCCTTGGCGATGGCGAGACCAATGCCTGCGTGGAGGGGTTAGTTGTCATGATAGAGAGAGTTTGTAGAAGCTAGAGTGTTACCTCTTGCGGAGCCGGTGACGAGAGCCAGCTTTCCAGTCAAAGGGAGCGCCATTGTGATTATCTGGTGGGGGGGTGAAAGTACGGAGTGTGAGATTTGAGGGTATCGTGAGCTTGAGGCAACCTGGGAGGAGGTACGATGCTACGGCAAGCAGATATACTTCGATTCTACGAGGACTCGAAAAAAAGAACACCTGGCACACGAGAAGGGCTCCTTATATATGTACCGACAAACGGGACAATCCACCTCGACCCTCAAAAAAAAAGAATTGCCCTTTTCACCCCCTCCCCCGTTCCCATGACGGCAGCTCCAACCCCACCGGCCACACAGTCTCCCGCGAGTTGAAGCAATCGCAGTACGGAGCCGGTGACCCAACGGCCCCCACCCGCGTTGCGCACCAATGGCGACGGGCCTGGAGGCTTGTCTAGCCTCAATGCGAGATCTGGTGGGTGGCCGCAGGAGCTGGAATTGGAGCTGAGAGGCGCGCATGCATGAGTGCCGGCTGGGGAGGGGGTCCTTGTGGCCTCGGGCTTCCTCAATTGCGCCCGGAGAGGTGAATTTCCCATTCAGGCGTGTCCAAGGGCAATGGGTGGAGGTGTCGACTGTCTACGGTTGATGTTGTGCGTGTGTGTGTCTGTCTGTATGGTTGGAGAGGCACAGCGCATCATTGTGTTAGTGAGAGTAAACCAGAACAAGAGCCCAGGTTGGGTGCTGGAATCCCGCGTTACGAGGGACTTGGCTGGCTGTGCGCTGTCAGACGTGCTAAAACGATAAGACCGGCTGGTGCGGGGGGGGGATGAGATGGACGTCTGGATGGTGGGATGTGCAAATGGCGGGGGGAGACGCCCCGAACTCCGATGGTGCACCGATACACTGACATGGCCCGGGGGGGTAGCCACAGAAGGGTCTGGTGGGGTCGCTCAGTGGGAATAACTGGGACTCGATTGATAGGCCGAGCGAAGCCTTGCTTGGTTCCTCCCGCACCGTTTTTGGCTTGAGCCTCACATCGTTCCAAAAGCGAGCAACACCCGAACCTTGGACCACTTGCTGCTGCTCCAGAGCTCTCCCCGGGTGCGCCCCCTCCGCTTTGACGACAAGACAGAAAAGTCCACCCACACAGAACCGGCTTCGCACGCACGCTCTCTCGCCCGCCATGGATATCCGACTCCTCACCAACGCCGACCTGCCCCTCATCCAGCACGCCAACCTCGAGAACCTGCCCGAGAACTACTTCCTCAAGTACTACCTCTACCACTCGCTCTCGTGGCCCCAGCTCAGCTACGTCGCCGTCGACGTCTCCCGCCCCAAGAAGAACCCCTACGAGTACCCCAAGATTGTCGGCTATGTGCTCGCAAAGATGGAGGAGGAGCCCACCGACGGCATCCCCCACGGCCACATCACCAGCCTGAGCGTCATGCGCACCCACCGCCGCCTCGGCATTGCTGAGAAGCTTATGCGACAGAGCCGTATGTCTGCCACCTGTTCATTTCTGCTTGTTTGAGCTGTCGCTGCTGTCCATGGCGTGTCGCTTGCCCCTCATCCGAGACGTGCGCGGATACATGGCGGAGCTTTTCCAACACCCACCCCGGCGGGAGAGATCCCAATCGCTGACTGTTTGCACCTCTAGAGCTGGCCATGGTTGAGACCTTTGGCGCGAAATACGTCTCCCTCCACGTGCGCGTGTCCAACGTCGCCGCCCGCCACCTGTACGAGGACACGCTGCGCTTCAAGAACGAAAAGACCGAGTCCAAGTACTACGCCGACGGCGAGGACGCCTTCAGCATGCGTCTCGACCTCGACGGCATCCGCGAGCAGGTCAATGCCGCCATCAAGGCCGACGAGGGCGACGGCGAGGCCGTTGACGAGGGCGAGGCTGTCGGCGAGGTGGGCCGCGATCCCGAGGCCGGCAAGAAGATCAAGGTCGCCGTGGGGAGGGGCCTGGGCGTGGGCGCCTTGGTGGAAAAGGACGAGTCAAAGCACTAGATGGGCGATGAAAAAAAAAGAAAGAGGATCGAGGAATTGAAAAAGGAAAGAAAGACGCAAAAGCTAAAAAAGGAGAAGAAAGAGTCCATGCCAGGTCGGAACCAGAGTGGGAGAGGAACATCTGTCTGGATCGAGATGTTGTATATTTACATATATAGATGGATAGAGAAAACATCTTGGGGTTGGGGAAGTATATCACGGCCAAGTATGCATTTACGAGGATAATGAGAAAACATGACATGTCCTTGATGAGTATTGCAATGACACGGAATATGGCACGCGTGGGAGATTTCTCCCATAGGAAATCGCAATCAATCAATCCCAATAAGAAGCAGCTAGGAGCGAGGGTTTCTTTCTCTTTCAAATGTTCCCATCATCTATTTTATGAGTCCTTGGGTATTTAAATTTGCTACAGTTGCAGGGATTCTTCCATTTACATCAATCAAGTGCTCCCACACACATTTTCATTTTCCAAGTTTAAGCCTGAGCCGCACATGTTCTTCTTTTCGCTTTCTAGGCGTCTCCTTATTTTGTTGATTTGCTGAATAGTTTGACCAGAGTTTGATCGTTGTACCGCCTGGCAAGTTGAAGCGGTGTCTGGCCATTTCTGTCTGCTCTGTTTGGGTCTGCTCCTTTATCTAGGAGCAGCTTTGTCACGGAATCATGGCTGGCTTCCACGGCGTATGTCAATGGGCTTAGGCCGTCCTTGTCCAGCAAGTTTGGGTCTGCGCCGTGTTCCAGGAAAAGCTTCGCTATGCTTGACTGATCCATGCTGATGGCGTGCGTCAAAGGTGTCTTGTCCGACGCGAACCTTGCGTTTGGATCGGCTCCTTTCTCAAGAAATAGCCTGGCCATAACTTCATCTCCCCTCCATGAAGCTATTATGAGAGGTTCTACAAGTTGGACATCGCGGAGAATGGGGTTTGCACCCTTTTCGAGGAGTAGCTCTGTCATTTCTCTCGAGTCCAAACGGACAGCAAGGGACAGCGGCGTCTGATCTCCGCGGGAAATCCCGCCTGGGTCGGCGCCTTCTTCGAGAAGCAGTCTTGCCGCAGACAGTCTATTCGCCTTGACAGCTCGAAACAGTGGAGTTTGGCCCTGAGGATCTGGCTGATTAATTGAGAAACCGCTTTGGAGAAGGGGTCGGATAAGGTTGCACTGATTTTCTTGGGCAGCCCAAGATAGCATTGTGCGACCTTCGTAGTTTTTAAGCGACATTGGGAATTCATAGTTGTCCCTCATGATGGTGCTGTCATTGCTGATTTCTGAAATACCAGTGAGGGAGCTAATGTCGTTCATTATGCTGGTGATGGTGTCACTGTTTGGTGGCAGGCTCAGAAGTGCTGCAATAGCACCTCGGTGATGATTCTCCAAGGCAGTGATGAGCGGATACTGATATTTATCCCCAACAGTCTGGATGCTCGAGTTTCCCTCAAGGATCGCGCGGATTAACCTTGGTAACCCCGTATTTGAGAGTACATAGAGAAGAGGTGTAGTTGCGTTGTAAGGCTTGCTCTGATTGGAATCGACCAAGTTAACCGAGTTGGCCCATTCAGCCACCTGGAAATTTGTCAAAAACTCATTTTGACGGACCAAATCTGCCACCATCTCAGCATGAAAAAATATGTGGCGGGAGGCGTATCTCAAGAATGGAAAACGCTCCTGCACTCCAAGTTTGAAGGATCTATCCACCACCATGCTCGCATCTGGAACTGGACCCAGCCAGAATTGACGCAGATACTTATGGCAGCACTGCTTGAGGGTTTCGTGGCTGGAAACCTGCCACTCAAAGCCAAGGTCAGGCCACAATTCGTGTATTCCGTTATCCTTGAGTAGGAAATCTCTCACGGATTCATGAATGAACTGAACAGTGTGTGGATTCGACTTTGTGATTTCGGCCAGCCCCTTTGAAGAGCTGATTACGTATCGGTCAATTTCTGTATCGGAACCAGCTGTGTTGAGATCTGGAATTTCAGCATCGACCAGATTTTGTAAGGATAGCCCAGACCACAAGGCATGGTAGTACTCTTTGGGCCTCAACGGCCGCTTTGAATAGAGAATCCAAAGGATAGATAGAAGAAGATCCTCCATGTTATCTTTGTCTCGCGTTAGTATATCCTTGAACAATTCACTCAGATTGCCAGGCAGCTTTTCGAGTTGTTTTGTCATGGTTAATCGACCCTGCCTCTCTGCTTTGTTCAGAATCTTGACAACTAGCACAACCCAGAGGAAAACCCCAGAAGCCTTTTCTAGAATCTTGCGTCGTAGTTCACTGAGTGCATCCCTGCTTATTCTGAGGTGACTTTCGATATATGCTGCCAAGTCTCGACTGTGGCCTTGCTGGTCTTCTAGCGTGATTCGGATCCCGTTTCGAAGATCAATGTAGGGGTAATGGCGACTCGAAAAGCAGACCTGAAGCACCACGCCGCGACCTATAGATTGCTCTGCCAATTCCTCAAAGTATTGGATCATATCCATGACCTGCTGCTCGTCACACTCATCAAGAGCATCGATGTAGCAAGTGAAAGACCGATCGCCTAATGCTAGTATTGCGTCGCTGAGTGTGCACTTGAGAATATCGAGCGAAGGACATCTAGTTAGGCCTTTGAAACCAGGCCCATCAATCACGGTTTGGAGGTCTGGAAACCCAGTGAGAAGTTGGGTCAAGAGAGACCGGTACGTTCCCGAGATAGATTTCTCTAGATTTTCGCCACGGGCATTGAAGAAGAAGGACGCGGTGAGGGCTCTTCCTTCTACGTCTCTCCCTCTTGCCCTTTCGAACAAAAACTTCATTAGGGTCGACTTCCCAGCGCCGGGCTTGCCGGCGATCCATAAAAAGCCGTGATGCTCCTTGAGCTGAGCGCGGTCAACCCACGATCTGTGGGCGTTATGGTCGAGAAACCATTGACACGTCCGAGCATGTGCAAACTTGATACTGTTTTGACGAGAATCCATGAGCTCGAAATATATGAGGTCCAGTATTTTCCGTCGGTGCTCCTGTCGCTTCTTATTTTCATCCATCTGAACAGCCATCTGTCCCTGATTTTCCGCATCAGGATTGGAAAATGGATCATGCTCTGGCTGCCTCCTGGTTCCGGGAAGCGTCAACAACACTTCCCTTGCGCATGCTGCTGCCACGGCTGCGGCATACCTCTGCCATTTCTTGTTCTTGTGGGAATCTGAGTAGTCGCAGATGCCCCTGACTGGGAGGCAGGGAAGCACATCCATGAGGCCGGCTGCCTCCATTTCGAAACATAGAACGTCAAATTGCCTCGCGATTTTATCTCGTACAATGCCGTTTCTCATGACCTGGTTACCGGAGGCAATGGCACCATAGTGTATCGTTGGGTTGTGGGAGGCCCGCCGTCTTCTCGGCACTAGTCTCGCATGGTCACACTTTTCGCAGTCAGGTTCTGAAGCTTCGTGATGATATGTCGGTTGGAAAAGATAGTCAGGTGAAGCTGGGCGGTGGTAGTCAGGGTGGCTTTGCATTCTCTCCTCGAGAATCACCGGGATGATGCTGGGTTCCAGTTCATGTGTCGATCGCAAGCTTGACACGGCCTTGTTGAGAAGTTGCTGGGGCATCTTTGGTATAGCCGTTCTTTCCATCTCCCCGTCTTTTCCAATCTTGCCCATGTCATATTGCATGACCCTGTTTCCGACGACGACATCGCCCAAGCGCACGTCACACATGCTCGGAACCCCGCCTCCAATTCCCACCATGACGCCGGCACGAATGGACGGGAAAGTCCGCTTCATATCGGTGATGGCAGCTGCCGCATTGTTTGTCCCGTAATCAGCCAGACACGTCATGACGACATTATGGTCCTTGATGCTTCCCAGAATATACGTGTTGCTATCAGCTGGGAGTGCGGGGAGCGCATCGTGAACTTCGTCCAGCATCACGCGAGCAGCTGCCATCTCGAGGGGCAAGGCGCAGATCCACGCAATATCGTACTCATTGTATCTTGCATCGGCTGATTGGCTAGCTGAATGAGAAACCGCGCAAGAGGCTTCGTCAGAACAACTCTTGAACCTTTTTTGTCGATGAGCCGGAGACGCTTCGTCATCGCCCTCGTTGAGGCATCTTTTCAGATCCATCTTGTAGCACCTCCCCTCAGCCCAAAGAGCAGGTGATATAGCGGCAGAATGGTTACGTCATCTTAGGAGCCCTATGAAGAAGTAGCTATAGGACTATACGCGCAATGAGTCGGGACTTTCTGTTGACTCCACGGATCGTGTTTAGGTATCCGCTGCGGCTGAGCATGGAGAGTAACGAGCCAATAATAGCGTCAAGGAAAAGCCATGTTGGTCTTGGCTTTCTAGAGCTGCGCTGCATTTCAACAAGATAAATTGCAAGTGTTCAAATATTATACATTCATTATCATGAGAATTCTGCCCCGGTGGCTAATAGCTATCCAACCCCAAACTCCACCCTCCTATATAGTTCCCTCAGAGTCTTCGCTTCTATGCAATCTTGCTTTAATATCCATGACCCGATTGTAACTCCCTTGCGTAGGCTTCATCTGCTTCGGTTCTCAAATGATCCAACTTTTCCACCAGCGCCTCGAGTTCCTTCTCAACAGCTCGGCGCTGGCTCTCGGACACAGCAGCCAATCCAGCCTGCTTGGTCTTGATTTCTTCTTCTAGACCATCAACTGTTCGGTACTTTTCAGCAGAAACGGGGCCAGGAGGCGGCAAGTCGGCGTCCTCACCCTGCACTTCTTCGGCTTGTCGGTCTGCACCCTGCCTGTCTTCTGGCCAGGAGCCCGGGAACAAACCACCGCCTCGACCGCCTCGACCGCCTCGACCGCCTCGGCCACAGCTTCGACCGCGGCGACCTCCGGGCCCGCGGGGTCCAAACATGCCTTGCGAGCCAAATGGGCCGTTAGGACCCAGCGGTCCATGGGGCCCAAGGGGACCGTTGGGTCCAAATGGCCCGGCGTGGTTGTTGCGGTCAAGAGAAGGGATCGAAGGCCCGTGGGCTCCGAAGAAACCTCCCCGACCACCAGAAGCACCGCCGCATCCCCTGCCGCGGTTCTCGCCCCATCCTCCCCATCCCCATCCGGAGCCTGGACCGCCAAACGGCGCCGGCGGAACTGGTGGGACTGCAGGGACCCGAGGAACCTGAACTTCGGGAACGGGGACTGGGCCCGGAGGTGCAGGCGGTGGCGCGTGGTGCCCGCGGTGCCCTCGACGAACCTCCTTTTTGGCCCTTCTAAGCTCCTTCTTCCGCTGCTTCTTTTCCTTGCGCTCCTCCTTTCTCCTCTGCCTGCGCTCCTTTCTGTGGTCCTTGCGCTCCTTCTTCTGCTGCTTCTTGAGGGTGCGCCACTGCTGCTTGAGAGCCTTGATCTGTGCGCGCAACTGGCTGCGGTCCATCTCGCTCATGGCCGAGGCATTTTTGTTGTTCTTGGAGGCCTTGAGCTCGGCACGGAACTGCTTGACGTCGGCCTTGGTGCGGACCTTGTTCGGGTTCGCAGTCCACGACTTGAGGCGCTCGACGAACACCGGAAGCTGCTGGTCTTGCAAATCATCGTAGTCGGGGAGAGAGCCGACCGAAGAAGCGTCCGAGTTGGATGAGTCAGACGACGAGGATGACGACGAGGAGACGGACGACGATCGGGAGTGGGCGCCGTCTGGGTGGGGCACTTCGGATCGGCCGCGGTGTGGACCCCACGGGCCAGGGCCGAAGCTAGGGCCGGGGTAGGTGTATTGGGCGTGAGGGGGAAACCCGGGCATTCCTCGAGTATGAGGTCCAGAGGGCATACCGCCTCGGCCGTTCATGCGGATTCCGTTGTTATCCATGACCAAGTTTCCGATCCGGAGACCGTTGCTGTCCGCAACAAAGCTGTCTCCCCATCGGACGCTGTCGCCATCGATGCGGAAGCCACCAAAGCCTCCTCGCCAACTTCCCCTTCCTTGCTGCTGCGGCTGTGATGAATCACCGGCTTCTCTTTGAGACGAAGGTCCAGCCTCCGCTGTGCCAGAGGCCGGTGGTGCCTGGTCAAAGGTAGAGTCCCATGCACCGGGAACGTGGGGATCCTCGCTCACAGGTTCCAGCAGCACCTGAACGCCGCGGGGCACAAAGAAGCCATCGTTCCACTGCTGCACCGTGGCCTCGATCTCAGCACGGCGGCGCGCCACCTCGTGGTGGTCGTTCATGCGATCCATGGTGCGGCTTGACCCCACGCTTCCCTCGGTGGGCGTCTTCTCCCCGCGGATCTCGGGGATGTCATCTGACCTGACCTTCTCACCGAGTATGGCCTCGTTTACCTCAGCGTCGTGGTGCGGGATCAGGAAGTTGACAAAAGTGGCCCAGTCCTGCTGCGAGACGTCACGGACAGCCCACTCGGCCGGGTACGGTAGGTCGTCGGGCGTGGAGTCGGGCCCGATGGCGACCCTGTGGACGATGGGCTGGCCTACGTGCGAGCCAGCAGCCGGCGAGGCCGGATGGTCGTCAAAGTAGAGGTTTGCGCTCGGGGAAGGGGGGATGTTGAGCGTGCGCGTGTGGGAGCTAGAGCGCGGGGTCTGCGGGGGAGTGTAGACGATGGCGTCACCGGCCTCGGTGGAGGAGACGCGGGAGGCGGCGTCGTCGGCGGCGGCGTGGGCGGGTCCGGCAGCAGCCAAGCGCGGTGATGGTCGGCCGGCTGACGAGGCTGAGTATATGTCTGTCTCGGAGTAAGGGGGTGGGGCGTCCTCGACGGTGACGCGGAGGTGAATATTGGAGCTGTCGTCGAGATTGTTGGCTGACGGCGATGGAGCTGTCATGATGGTGGCAGTGGTTGTGGTGGCGTGTGGTTCAACAGTAGCACGCAACAATAAAAAGAATATTTCCCCAGCCAGGGAAGTCTTGTCAATGAAAGCCAGTAATAGACGGAATGGGTTTGCAGATTGCCAAGAGGGCCAGCAACTACACAAAGGTGTGGGAAGCAAGAGCTAGGTTTATGCCGGGAAGGAAGGATGGAAGGGCATCATCATTTATTTATCCCGTTCGTCATGATCAGCCAGGTGCATACACATGTCCACCAGCCAGCAGGAAAAGAAACCCAACGTCTAAGCCCCCAGGGTATCCAATCCTAAACGCGGAGCCCAGGCCTCCAAGCGAGGAAGGTGGCTTGCTCGACAGGTGGACAGGCCCATGGGACGGGTTCGCTCAACTTAGATCCGAAGGAGCTCGGCATCGGTGATATCAGACAGTGCGCTAAACGGGCCAACGCCAGGCTTTCGCATCCGTCGCATTCGTCAACGCAATGCAATGGCATGCCCTGGCAGCCCTATGACTCCCCCGCCAGCCCGCCACACTAGTTTGCTGACGCGGCCGAGCAATCCGCGACTGGTTTTTTTTCTCTTCTGGCCGCCTTGCGCCTGCAAGAGGCATCTTGTCCCACCCTTGCCGGTGATCCGAGTGCGAGCCCATGATGGGCGAGAAGCCACCGAGAAAAAGGCGATTTGCCATGCTCTGATTCGTTGGGGGGGACATTGACCCCTACCCCCCCTCAAGCCTAAGCCCAAGCCCAAGCCCATGTCTTGTCAG
Source organism: Calonectria leucothoes (assembly GCA_002179835.1). Taxonomy (NCBI): domain Eukaryota; kingdom Fungi; phylum Ascomycota; class Sordariomycetes; order Hypocreales; family Nectriaceae; genus Calonectria; species Calonectria leucothoes. Next base: position 238,448 of record NAJI01000167.1, on the reverse strand, counting down.
TCTTTTTGACTGCCTAGAAAACCCAAAAGCTTCTTTGTGAAATGACAAGGGTGCATGGCGTGGCAATTCGCGGCCCCTCCCCTCCCTCCCCTTTCAACTTATCCAGACCACTTTCGCATTGGTTGTGTCCCTTCCAACACCTCGGACTTCCGTTCCGCGGTTGCATGGGGGCGTCGTCACAGCCCCTCAACCTCCAGGCAGACGTTTAATCAAACTGCCCTGTCAAGGCTGAACTAAGCTTAATCCCTTCAAACGTGGTCCGTGGTGACGAAGCTCGTCCGCGTTGTTACTGTTGTTGTTGGGCATCTATCTGATACCTGGAATAATTGATTACTATCCTCTCTCAGGTACCAAGTATACCGCCCGCCCTCTCAACATTTGTTAGACAGCTACATTTCAATCACACATCACCGAACAGACACTCAAAATTTTGTCATAAACATCTTTTACTCTTTTTTTTAACCGTCTAAATTCCCATATGCATTAGATCATTTACTCTTCCCATAGATGAAAGTCAGCGTCCTCCTGCTTGTAGTGATCCGCAATCAAGCTTGACAGGTGGTCCTTTGTGTGCGTGCCCCTGGAATGCCATGTTAGTCTTTGTCTTTTATACTGCTCGGCTGGTCGACAAATTAGGTGTAACTTACAGGTTCGTGATATAAGTGTCAATCAGCTCGGGAGGTACCATTTCTGTAATGGCTGTGCGGACCTCAACGCCGCTCACCATGGCACCATCCTCGAAGCTGACGAAAGTTGACGAATCTCCCCACTCAATCAGGGACTCCTCGTCAAAGGGAATTTCCGGGCTTAGCTTGTAAATACCGCCGAGCGCAATCACGGCATTGCCCTGCTCCTTGGCTGCCCTGGCCACTGCCGCAGCGCCGGCATCTGCTACAACGCCTCCGTTGGCGACAACTGCGCGGGCGTCGATGATGACCTTGTCCACCCTCGACATGTAGCCCATGAGACCTCCGTTCATGATGTTGATGACCTGGCTGCCAGAAGACGCGAGCTTCTTTCTAAATGTCGCGTGCTGGACCTCGGAGTTCGGTTTTCGAGGAGCTTCGGTGGCGATCAAGACGGTAAACTTTCGCTTCTGAGCGGCCCGGAGGACGAAGCGCTCCACAGTGGGTGAGGGCTGGTGGACAAGAACGTAGTCGCCGGGGTGAATCTGGACGTCGGCCTGTGCTGCGATCTGGTCATCCACCTGGCTGATCTCATCCTTGATCTCTTCGATACCATCAATGACTTCGATTCTCAACGAGTGGACCTGAGCAGAGTTGCCCCGCATAGAAGGCGTAGAGGTCCCCGAGTTGCCAAAGGGAGCCTGAAGATTTTGGCCATCGCCGGGCGAGGATACTGAGAGGAGGTGGAATAGGGTCTTGGGGACGTTGACGGAGCTGTAAGAGGACACAAGACCTGTCCGCGTTCTCGCGAGGGCGGGGGGTTGGTCGATAGAGTTCTGCTTTGTGTGCGATGGAGTTGTGGGCCACTTCACGTCGGCGTGCGAGATGGCATCGGTTGGAGTATACGGGGCCTCGCTCTGAGTTTCGCTAGCAGCCTCATTTCTATCTTCGGCAGCCTCGTCGCGGATGAGACCCAAAACTCGCCGCACAATGTTGGCAATCACCAGCTCCTTGGGTTGGGCTTCAACCAGACGGCGACCCGTGCGCGAGACGTTGTCGATGAGGCTTTCAACGTCGAACCATTTCGAGCGGGCGACGACCTGGAGGAGGATGTGGGCTGTTGCTACAGCGCAGGGTTCGGAGCCCTTGATCTGGCGTCGCTTGAGGAGGCTATCATCAAGGGTCAGCAACGGCACGGCCCGGCACCGGGGGGCTGGAGAAACCACTCACGAGATGAGGCTCTCGACGGAGGCTTCCAATGCCTGGCCCTTGAGGGATTTCAGGTATTTCTCCAAGTCGGGCGCGTAGCCCGCGGGGCGGGAGGACATCTCGGGAGAGGAGGGCGTTGGCTGTCTTCCGGTACAGGCTCGATGTGACGTGGGATGTCGCTTCGCGGGGTGAGAGGGAGGGGCTGCGTTGGCTCGGGCGAGGATCGGGAAGGAGGGCGGAAGGCGAAAAGGAAGAAAACAAAATCAAAAATGCTTCTGGACGGGATATTGGATTTGGTGCTGAACGGAAAGAGACTGCTGCGGGTATTCCCCCCTGCGGACGGTTGGTTTTGACAAAAAGTTGTGTTGTGAAGCTCTGCTTCAATGCACGCCGAGTTGGTGACTCAATCGCACTTTTTTTGCGCGAGGCTACTACAGGCGCTTGATGCTAGAGAGCAAGGGCCTGCCCGCGCGGCGAATGGGGGAGTGTGGGGCAGCCACAGCCTTCCCCTGCTGTGGCTGTGGCGTAAGCCGAGAGGTGGTGACCTGCGGGAGGAGGGCGAGTGCAAGGTACATGGGCAACATGGCTGCAACGATTTGATATCAAAGCTAGTTTGAAGGAAAAAAGTGATTGTTTTGCACGTGAATGCGAGTATTGAATGTGATCTCTGAGGCGTTAGGAATGAAGAGAACGCAACGGCTTTGAACGCTCCTTAAATGTCATCCCATGGTCACTTCAGGTATCGGGTACCAATGCTTTGCTGTGCTGGCACTGCTGGCCACGGGTACAGGTATTCGCTGGCGACTCCTCTTTCAGTGACCGCCAGAAGGTAAATGGACGATGTAGGTTGAAATGTGATGTAAAATTATATCGTAACAAGTTTTGACGCTGCTTTTTAAAAATTGATGCCTTACGCTGATCTGATTTCTAACATATCAAGCCTGATGTTTCATCATGTTGCATCTTGGCGATTCTTTGCATTTTTGATGGCTGTGGTATGCATCTGGGGGTGGACACTGATCAACGGCGATAGCTCTTGGGCTGTAGTCGTTGTAAGTTAGCTGTCCAGCCCAATCAACAATCAACAGGCACTGGTAGGACCCCCACCGAAACCGACCAATTCCATCATGAGCATTACTGAAAGGCGTGAGCTGAACCGGTTCAGCGGAAGCGAACAGCCTTAAACCTGTCCTTTGCGCATGCTCACCGACAAAGTTCACCGTCGAAATCTCGGTGAAGCTTTGACACTGAGCGTTCCCGTTCCGGCCTTATTTATTCCCCTTGGAGTTGCTCAAGCTGCATTACAAGCGAGCGGTTCGCCCTCCGCGCGATCCTCGGGAGCTGTCATCGCTTCTCGCCGTTGTTGACCGGCACGTCGCTTGCGCTGCCTAATGGGGTAATTGTTGGTTGGGCATGGGGGGGGGTCGTCTTTTTGAGCCGGGGGGAATTACCCCCAGCGGCATCTTCGGGTAGTGGGAGTTTCGACTCGGACAATACGAAAACGAATGAGGACTGGAAGAAAGACTTTGTTCAACCCACGTGGTATGCAGCTGGCGCTGCAACTAGATGGTCGTCTGGCTTGATTAGGAATGAATACCACGACCCAAGGCACGTTGTGTTTTGAATGCCTGCCATGGCAACACTGAGTGCAACAGGATTTTCTGCTTGAGGGGATTGAACAAGATTGGTGAGGTTCTGCATCGTCACAAGCCATTCATTCGCACCTCTCAATTCAACGCCGAGAGGGACCACCCCACCCCGGGTACCGCAATTACGTAGTTGATGAGTGGACGCAGCGAGGCGGACCAAGCCTGCCCCAGCTGCGCGAGGAAGTGCCTCGTATGCTCCGCACCCTGAGCTGATAAAAAAAAGCAAGTGCTGAAAAAGAGGAACAGGAAAAGATCAAGATGTCGCTGTCCAATGCTAGACATTGGGCTGAGACAATTGCAAAAAAAAAAAAAAAAAAGAAACATGAGCATGAGCAACGATAGGCCGGCCTGACGGGCATGCGCCACTAGGGGACCCCTCTCTCTGATCAACCAGGGGGGCATTGTCACTGATCAAATGCCATCACGGCGTCATTGCATGTAGTCACCTCGGCCGGCAGATGGTGCTGGCTGCGTGTCTGTGTGCGTGGGATATCGCACTTTGACTCCGGGCAAAGGTCGAGGACCAATACCGCGACCCCGAGGTCGAAATACCGGCCTAACCCCAGCAATTGAAGGCGCTGTCAATAATGCAACAACGTACATACATAGTTCGCCCCATCTCACCCCATCGTCCGGCACCTGATGGTAAAGTAGCTGCTTGTTGCAGGACCCCCGGGCTACCCCAACACGTGAACCACTTCTCAACCATCATCCGTCCACTCGGCGACAGCGCGCGCGCGCTCGTCCGCTCACCCACGCCCAGCAAGCAAGCACCCCTGGTCGCCCTCTTGTCAAGTCCTCGTTGACCTGTCGAACCACTCTCGGTCTCGGTCCTATGAAGTGTGGCACGCACTCTGTAACTCTGTCGAGTGCTTTGCGCCGCCAACGCCAAAAAAGGCCAACTCTGTCAACTTCTCGCTCTCTCGCTTTTGGCCAGTTTCCACTCGCCTAGCCCATCCTCGGCCAAAAAAAAAAAAAAAAAAAAAGCCATCCCCAATACTCTTTCTGCTCTGCTTCTTTCCCTCTTCCGTTCCGGGTCACCGAGGAGGAAGAAAACACCCCGAACCATCTCTCACCTCTCGCCTCCCAACACCTGATCCGTCCGCTCTGGCCCTCTGCCGCGCCGTGACAGGCCCTCTGCAACCCAATAGCCCACTAAAGCGTTTTTTTGGGGCTCCGCCAGCCAAGGTTCCAGGCTCGGCTCGACGCCACAAATCCAACAACCTGAGGCGCCCTGTCGCTGTCGCTGCTGCTGTCGCCCTCTCTCCCGCTCGGAATTCCTGGGGGCACCTTTCCAGTTACATTCGTCTCATCTTCCTCTTCCCTCTGCTCCTCCTCTCCCACTTCCGCTACCACCTCTGTCGTCCCAGTGCCGCGCACACTGCCGCCACCTACTTCTCCATTCCCCATTCCCCATTGTCCGTCCGTTCTCCACCCCGTCTTCGGTCCCATAATCCGTGCTCTGCGATTCCGACCCTGACCCTGTCCCTCTTACTGATCCCATCCTCTGATCTTCCTCCGCTGACCTCTCTCCATCTTTGAACCCCGAACCACTTCCTGTCTGTCTGCTGCGGAAAAGCTCTTTGCGCCCTCCCGCCTTACCCTCGATGCTTCCCTCTTGACGCTCGTTTCCACTTCACCCACCAGCTGCGAGCCCGGTCGTTTGTTGGCCTGCGCATTGCTCGTCGCCGACGGCCCATTCTTGCTCCTCAACGTCGTCATCCTCCCATCTCAATCGCCCGCCCTTGCTCGATCGCTCGCCTCCCTTGACGCCCACGTTCTCCGCCGAACCATCGCCGCCTCGCCCCCGAGCCTCATGGCTTGCTCGGCCCCGTCACGATGAACTCGATCAACATCATCACGGCTCGCGTCTCGCCTCCCCCAAGCCCCACACAATCGCGATCCAACAGCATCAGCTCCATTGGCCTCGGCATTGGCTCCGACGACCACGCCCACCCCCACGATCAATCCGACCACAGATCGACCAACCAGGATGATGAATCATTCCCCGAAGACACCTTTGACGAGTCGCGCTTCGGCAGCGAGAAGCACCACGTCCACGAGGAGACGCCTCTATTAGGGGAATCCGCCGAGTGTGACAGGAGGAGCCGCTGGTGGCACTCGCTACCCCGGGGCTTTGCCTCGAGCATCATAAGCTCCATTCGATGGGTCTTTGCGACCCTGGCATCGCCGGGCGTCTACCTCATCGCCTGCTTCTACGACGAGAATGGTTTCTTTGCGCCCTTCGCCCAGCTCGGCAGGCTGTTTGGCGTCTACAAAACCCCGAGGCCCAAGACGGGCATCGAAGACGACCCCTACGGCAATTCTGAAAAGAATGGCTACGGGCGGGCGTCAGGGTATCGGAGCTTATCCCCGCGGCCTGCAGTGTCGTCGGGCTCATCATCATCAGGTATATCGTCGGAATCGGAATCAGACGGATCTCGGTCAAGTAGCCCAGGTCGGCATGCGCGGTCCAAGTCGCTGCAGCCCTCAGAAGAGAGCGCTCCGGTCCGACGATCTATTCGCATCAAGCTCAACAGCGATGAAGCGCTCCGGCAACGAAAGCATCGAAAGACGCAGTCCGCCGTGGCGCGGACAAAATCGAGCGACCTGGGCGGAGACCTGATTTCACACCTAAAATCCCCTACCTCTCCCATTGCCGCCCTCACAAAATACCCCAAGACGCCGGCACCTCCCCGGCCGCTCATCCCTCGAAGACAACCCTCATACCTTAATATTGAAGCGGCGAATAAGAAGCAGAAGAAGACGTTGATCCTGGACCTGGACGAGACGCTAATCCACAGCATGTCCAAAGGTGGCAGGATGAGCACGGGGCACATGGTCGAAGTGCGTCTGAACACGACCTACGTCGTCGGAGGGCAGACGGCGGTCGGCCCTCAGCACCCCATACTATACTGGGTCAACAAGCGACCCTACTGCGACGAGTTTTTACGGCGGGTGTGCAAGTGGTACAACCTCGTTGTCTTTACAGCGTCGGTGCAGGAGTATGCAGATCCGGTCATTGACTGGCTGGAGCAGGAGAGGAAATTCTTCTCTGCCCGGTATTACCGACAGCACTGCACGTTCCGGCAAGGAGCATTCATCAAGGACCTGAGCGCGGTCGAGTCTGACCTGAGCAAGGTGATGATCCTGGACAATAGTCCGTTGAGTTACCTCTTCCACCAAGGTAAGCTTTCTTCGTAACAAGAAGCGACGGGGGAATTGCAAGCATGTTAACGGGCGGACTTCAGATAATGCGATTCCGATTCAAGGCTGGATCAACGACCCGACCGACACGGACCTGATGCACTTGGTCCCCCTGCTCGAGGGCTTGCAATACGTGCACGACGTGAGAGCGCTGCTGGCGCTGCGCGGGGGCGAGGACGGACAGCACATGGCGTAGAAGACATGAATGATCATTGAACAAGCTTGGATGGAATTTACGGGCACGTGAAGTAAACGAGAGGCGGAGGGTAGCCGGATATGGATATGGGCTGAGACCGCGAAACCCTCCGCCCTCATGTACAGATAGACGCATGGAGTTTTTTGTGTGTGTTGCCCTGTCCTGGCACGAGTGTATGGTACCAAGAGGGCGGAGGGTTTATTTGAGCGGAATTCATACTAGCGACTGCGGGCCAAGCTGGTTTTGCTTGGCTAGAGATTTGAATCGAAGCAGAGACGACTGCGCATCGAGTGCGACATGAACGAGTGGAGCGAGTGAGTGATGCGTATGAGTGAGCCCTTGAATGAACTGACCAATACTGGGGGTCACTTGGGATTTGGAAGAACAAACAGAGATGGCGGTTTGGAGTAGAGAGAATGCAGCCATGGAGATGCTCATGCCCACGGCCATGCACATGGACATGGGCGACGTTGGGGATAGGGTCTGGTGTCCAATTCATGTGGCCGGCGCCGCTGGCATGCTGGCCTGAGACATGCTGCACCGAGTGACAGGGCGCAGCCAGTAAGAGGCGACAGCTGGGCGCCGGCCTCTAATGGCCTCTAATGACAGGCTCAGGAACGCGGACTGAGCCAGCGCAGGGGTTCCATGGGTTCCGTGAGGGGGAGGATGGGAAGGTTGCAGGGCCGGCGGGAACCGCGAGCGAGCGAGGTCGGGCCCGGGGCCGAGGGGGAAAACATGTTAATGACGCCGTGACCCCATCATCACACCCACTTGAGACGATTCCGTCGGTCGAAAGCGTTGCTGAGTGCACCCCAACTAGTGCAACACCAAGAGGCGTACCCCGCTATTGTCCCATCTGGCCCAGCAGCCGGCTGTTAAGAGGCCAAAGTACCAGGTACCTCCAGACGTCTCTGTTGCAGCGCTGGGAAAAGCATGACGCACCAATGTCTCGAGTGACCTGGCACACGCACTAGCCAGCTATTAGCTCTCGTCCTTGTTCAATTTTTTCTTCTCTCTTTCTTGGTGCTGCTCTGCTGCCCGTCTTGTTGGTTCCGTCCTTAATCTGACCCACGCTGCACCACACACAGAATGGTGACATCATCATATGGTGGGAGCTGGGCCCAGAATGCGCAAGCCACGGGCTCAGCGAGATCCAGTGACGAAAGAGAAGGGGAATCTGAGGGCATGGATGAGAGGGTAAAAAGGAAAAGGGAAAGACGTGTGACGAAATCGAGAGTACAAATAGCCCGTGGTGTGCCCGCCCTCTTTCTGAAGTGGTGTAGCTCTCTGTGCACTTCATCTTGGGACGGATTGACTTAGACGAACGACTCGATTACTCTTCCTATTAACCACCACAACCGCAACCATGTCGCTTCACTGTTAGTCTGCTCCCCCGCACGCAATCCTCTCCTCCTCGTAAATTCTTCAGTTTGCTGGATTTGCAACCCCCAAAAAAAAAGAAGGAAAAAAAACTAACCTCCTGCAAAACAGACCTCCCCCCAGTCAAGCCCTCGGCCATCGCCCTCGGCCTCGCCTTCAACCACGGCGTGGAGCTCGCCGTGCTGTCGCCCCTCTTCGGCGCCACGTACCAGCGCGCCAAGCTGGCCACGACCAAGGAGGAGTTCATCCGGTCCAAGGAGGCCAGCGGTGCCGCCGTCGCCTGGGGCACCTCGTTTGTCGGCTCGGCCCTGCAGAGCTACGGCGTCGGCGCCCTCATCAACGCCACGGGGACCCTGAGCTACAAGGGCGCCGCCTACCTGGGAAGCCTCATCTTCTTTGCCACTGCTGCTCCCGGTGTAAGTTGCAAAAAAAAAAAAAAAAAAGAGCACTGCCATTGCTGTCCATGCTGACCCCTTCTCAGTACATCTCCCAGATCTTCGTCGAGAAGCGTCCCCTCGACACCGTCGGCGTCAGCGTTGCTGCCAAGCTCGTCGAGACGCTGGGTCTGTCCGTCTTCCTGACATGGTGGGGAACCCGAACCAACCCCTTTGAATAAACACCAAACGGAGGGAATGAATGGAAGTGAAAGGATTCGGAATTTTTCAAGTAGAGCTTTGGCTGAAGGACCAGAAGAGCCGTGATAGGCATTGTACTGCTGTTCACCCTTTTTTGGCGGCCCGCTACCACTGCTGTGTATTCATCTACCTTGCCTTGTCACCTGTTGACCAGCTATGAATAAATGACTTTAAAGATAAAAACAAGAAATTCCGAGTCCTACAATTGGATCATGTTGCGGATTTAGATGCATCATGATGACTAGATTGGGTCTACTAGCAGAATGTGGGCCTACCCCATGCCGCTTGTCATGCGCGCCAGTGAGGATCCGCATCGCATTGCACCTGGGCAAAACCAGCTTCATGGAGGGTTTGTAGAAAATCATGTTGACCATGTTCTTTTTTTTCTCTCTTTTCAATGCAGTAAAATACCTGAACGCCGCCAAGCCCATTCGGCCATTAATCGTCGGCCAAATCTCTGGTATAGTACACCCAGATTTGTTCCACATCCAACAACGCAGAGCTGCTTCAGCCTCGAAAAAAAAAAAAATTCTCACACCATCCATCCTTCGCGGTCCTCCTCCCACCCGCCGCTCACCCCCTTTTTTTTCTTTTTTTTAAGCGCCGTCGATAAGAGAGAGCTCCCTTACTTTGATGACTCGCCCTTGACCCAGGTGGCCTGCTTGGTGTACTCCTTCTGGACGTACTTGACGAGCGACGCGTAGCTCTCGCCAAACGCCTCGCCGTCGTCGTCGCCGTCCTTGTCGGCCGACTTGTCCTTGCTCTTCTTGCCCTCTGCCTTCTCCATGATCATGACGACGCTGGTAGGGCGCTTGGTCTTGGCGGCCGCACCGAGCTCGGCGCGCGACGTGACGAAGATGAAGGGCACGTTGTGGTCCTCGCACAGCACGGGGATGTGCGAGATGACATCCATGGGCGAGATGTCGCCGGCGATGATGACGACGCCGGGGAACGAGGTGTAGCCAGGGGCAGAGGGGGGAGACTTGCGGAGCGTCTTGACGACCTCCTTGACACCGCGCTTGAGCGTGTTGTTCTTGGCCGCTGTTGATGGGTCACGGGTTAGTCCTGTGTCTTTCGAGGTAGGGGTTCAATTTTTTTTTTCAGCGGCAATTGGCGCGCGCGCGCGACGTACCCTTGCGGATGGTCTTGTAGACCTTCTTCATGCCCTTCTCGTCTGCCACGGGGACGGCAAAGGGGACAACGGTGCGCTCGAGAGGCAGGTCGTCAGCCTTGTCCTCCTCCATGTCGGAGTCGTCATCCTCCTTGGCGGCGGCGGGAGAGCTCTTGGAGGAATCCTGCTGCAGCTTCTCCTCGAGGGCGGCAGCCAGCTTCTCCTTCTTGTCCTTCTTGTCCTTCTTCTCCTTCTTGGACTTGGACACGCCAGACTCGTCGCTGCGCTTCTTGTCCTTCTTCTCCTTCTTGTCGGGCTTCTCGGCGGCCATTGCTGCGGTTTGGAGAAGAGATTTCTCGACTAGGAGGTTTTCTGAAAAGAGGCGACTCTGTAGCAATCGAGCTCAAAGTCCACGGACCCGGGTTGTGCAGGCCAATTGAGACTTGTCGGGGTGGCTGGTGGGTGGTCGCAAGAGTTGACTTTGGTTTGTCCTAGCCTCCACTGAGCCTCGAAATTTTTCTTCTACGAGGCCAACTTTTTTTCTCGGTGAGGGGAGCTACCGCGCAGGACATCGGCTATTCGTAGTCCCGGTTCCGTGGGTGGCTCGAGAGGCCCGCACGTGACCTGGCCCATCGGGCGAAACCGCTAAGCCAATCAATGGCGCGGCAATATCAATTACGATAGTATGAGGCATAGTTGAGAATCATCACTGAGCCCGATATGAGAATTGCTCCTGCCTTGGGTTTTTCTACTGCCTTGGAGGAGTGCAATTGAGTGCAGAAATTTTACGTGGTGACAAATAAAATGTTGTGACAATTGTCTATTGCGTCCCCAGGTCTAGGCAATGATGTACAGTTCAGTCCAGAGGACCATGTCTACTCCAACACATTCTCCTGTTGATTCAAACTCTCTATTCCTCCTCATCGCCAAACTCAGCACGGCCAGCCTTGGACTGGTAGTAGTGGTTGCTGCAAAGTTGTTAGTTCAACGGCCAAATGCCACTTCTCGCGGGAAAATCGCCACATACCGCTCAACAGCCCAGCTCATCAGGTAGTAACCGGCCAGCATAGGGGGGACCCAGTAGAAGATCTGAGCCTTGGTACGGCGGAAGGTGTTGAAGATGGCGGCGTTGAAGGCACCGGCAAAGGGGTTCTGTCGGTTGGCGGACAGACCGTAGGTGACGATACCACGCTGCTTCTCACCACCTGTGAGATGTTAGTACGGATTCGAGCCTGGCTTTGGGTCTATTTTCGAGCCAAGAACATCAATTGCGGCGCGCCGGCGAAAGAGGAAGTGCCCGGGAGATGTGCCAGAGAGCGTAGCCGTGTGCATTCAGTCGCATCGTTCCCGATGGGTCATCAATCCCCTTCGTCCGTCGTGCCGTCGTCGGTGCAATTCGATCGAGTCTCGAGGGAGCAGGCACTTACCGAAGTGGCCCCAGTTGCCAATGTAGCTATAGAACGCAGTCAGTTTCAATTCTTTTTTTGCGATTGAGGGCTCGGGAGGGCATTTGGCTCGCGGTGCATCATGGTGACGGGCATTCCTCGCCAGCCGGGGGAAAAGCCGCACGCCGCAGCACCACGCCAATTGCCCTCGCGCAGGGCGGTACATACTGGCCGTTGACGGGATCGAGGTGGGATCGGAGAGCTTGCGTGGGCTTCATGTTGCCGGATTTGCACGGGGTCTCTGGTGGTGGATTCCTCGGTGATGCGCAAGGCAAAAGGGCAGGATTTCTCGGGTTGCAGGTTACAAAAACGCAAAGGCGCTTCCTCCCCCATCAGCCGAGCTGTCCCGAAGCAGACTAGCGCCACCACCGCCTTCTGCCAAACGGAGGTTGCCGGGACTGCTTGCAAAGAGCTTCAAATCCAGGTCACTATCCCACCACTGCAACGCAATCGACGCCGTTGACTCCGGAGCGCTTTTAGAGGCCCCAGAGACGCCCACCACACTCAACCACGACCAAGCCGCCACAGACAAAAACTACCAGATACCAAAATGGCGAGTGCGGCGAGGGCCCTCGGCTGGATGTACCGCATGGCCGTCCCGGCCTCGGCGGGTGTCTTCTTCGCTAGCCAGGCCATTTACGATGTCAAAGGCGGCACTCGCGCAGTCATCTTCGACCGCATGAGCGGTGTCAAGGACACTGTCTCCAACGAGGGAACCCACTTCCTGGTTCCCTGGCTTCAGCGAGCCATCATCTTCGATGTGCGAACGAAGCCCAGGAATATCGCCACTACCACCGGCAGCAAGGATTTGCAAATGGTCAGCTTGACCCTACGAGTGCTGCACCGACCAAGCGTTCAGGCTCTTCCCAAGATTTACCAGGTGAGACTTTTTTTTTTTCCTCCTCCAAAGTTTATGAGACGCAAAAGAAGAAAAAAAAAACCCCCAGAGAAAATGCTAATGCCCCGCCAAGAACCTCGGTGCCGACTACGATGAGCGAGTTCTCCCCTCCATTGGCAACGAAGTCCTCAAGTCCATTGTCGCCCAGTTCGACGCCGCTGAGCTCATTACCCAGCGAGAGGCTGTCTCGGACCGCATCCGCGCTGACCTCACTCGACGAGCTGCCGAGTTCAACATTGCCCTCGAGGATGTTTCCATCACCCACATGACCTTTGGTCGCGAGTTCACCAAGGCTGTCGAGCAGAAGCAGATTGCCCAGCAAGATGCCGAGCGAGCACGATTCATTGTCGAGCGCGCCGAGCAGGAGCGACAGGCTAACGTTATCCGCGCCGAGGGTGAATCCGAGAGTGCTGAGGTCATCAGCAAGGCTATTGCCAAGTCTGGCGATGGTCTCGTCCAGATCCGAAAGATTGAGGCCAGCAGGGATATTGCTGCAACGCTGTCGACGAACCCCAACGTTGCCTATCTTCCTGGAGGAAAGGGTGGCCAGTACTTGTTGTCGGTGGGCAAGGCTTAAAAAAAAAAGTGTATATCTAACTTAATGATCGGACATGGGAACTCCCCACTTATAGTTGGTGATGATGAAGATGCATCATGCGCCGGCCATGTATTTCTAGAAAGGGATCAACCGGGAATATAAGCCCCATATCTCAATTCATCCCGCCTCCATCTCAGTGAAATGCCATCTAAACTAGTAGGTTATAAGCGAACCAATGTTGAATATATCTGAACTTCCTAGGCTGTCAGATAACAACTAGAAAGCATAGTCTCATTTTTCATTTCACATTTTAATCTAGGAACAAAAGGTCAATGGTATTTTTTAAGTAATATTAGTCTGGTATTTTGTTTTACCTCGATATTAATTCTTAGGAGCTCGCTGAGCCCATATGATTATCTTGTATGTATACAATAACGAGAGCTACCAACGCTCGCGACTATGTGTGATCCCATAAACAATAACTATTGCGTGATTCCGCTGTTGAAACCTATTTTTCAAGAAACTCCTCCGTCAGCGCTCCCTTTCCGGCGCTCTGTCCAGGGGCAATGAACTCTCCATTGGCCAGCCTCCACCCGGCTCTCTGCATGTCCATCCACAGATTCTTGATCTTGAGACGGACCAGGTCGCCCGCTGCTCTGGCGTCTTCCGCAGAGTCGTGTCCCAGCATCTTGGGGCCGGTTTCCTGCTGGATCTTGCGGTTGAGCTGCTCGCTCATCAGGTATTTGAGGCCGTACCGGAACGGCAGCCCAGCCTTGTGCGGGTACAGCAGGATGGTGTCAATGATGGTCGGGTGGACGATGCGGACAGAGTTGAGATCGTTTTCAAGACCATGCCCGATGAGGGGGGTTTGGGGCGATACGAGGGAGAAGAGGAGGTCGCGAGCCACCTCGGGCGACGAAACGATCTTGAGCTTCTTCTTGGTAGCCTTGTTGTTCCTGCCCTCGCTGCTCTTGGCACTCGAGGGCTGGTCGTCTACGGACCAGGGTTCCGCCTGGGCCAAGTCCTCCGGCCAAACGCCCGAGTAACGCGAGTTGAGATCCAGGATTTCTCCAATGGGTCTTACGAGGACATCAAGAAGCACTTCCCCCGTAGGCCAAGATGTTGCTGTCAGTCGGACAAGCTCCATTCCATAAACCGTGTAGCCCATCTCACAATCAAAGCACACGGCTCGATCCGTGGGCGCAAGCGGGTTGTCGGGTGTCTCGGCAAAATTGAGGACAGAGGCAAGGCGCTTCGGGTCAGATGTCTTGTAGACGTGATAGTTCTGGGTGAAGCAGCCAATGGAATCACCAACTTCTTCACCACAGCACTGGTATCGCTTGGGCTGTCTGGTGCGGTCCCCGAGTGCCTTGGGGGCGATGAATGTCTTGCCCCAGTGAAAGGTGCAGGATCCGCCAGACGTCAAAGCTCCGTCCTCTTCACGTCTTCCGGGGAATACCTGGAACCTCTGCTGGCAGCGGTCGCACTTTTCCCATCCCTTAGATGCCTCGACGCCCTGCCTGGCTCTCTCAATGGATCCGTCATCCGGCACGGTTGGCACGTACCCAAATTCGGACAGCTTGTCGATGGGAGTGAGGAGGCGCTTTGTAAGTTGAACTTCTTGAGCAGAGGTGAGCCCGGTCTCGATTTTCTTGGGCGGTGGTTCAGAGCCGTCGTCCTGGGCTTGCTTCTTGCGCAGTTCTTCTTTGCGTTCTGTTTTCCACTGGTCGACCTTCATCCGCTTGTACTGCATAACCATGTTCTTCATGACATTGGAGTAGACTGCTGGTTTCTGAACCGCTGTCTGTTGCTCCTCATCCAATGCCCGAACAATAAGATCCTGGTCGGTTAAGATGAGAGCAGTTTCGGTGCCCTTTGCCTCTTTTCTGAGCTCCTTGTTGAGACGGGTGAATTCTGAGTAGAGCATCTTGAGCAGCCGGAGACGAATCTCATGACTGGCTGGCGAGCTCTTGAGGAGTCGAGGGTTGAGTGATTCAGGCTTTTTTGGCTTCTGCTGTGATGGTTTGGTGGTTGTTGATGAGAGTGATTGGTCGCCTGTGGAAATGCGTCCCTGAGTTGAAGTAGATGACGCGGTTGATGAAGTTGCTCGTGGCATGCCCGAAGATGGTACCTTTCGCTTCAGAGATGGGGGCGAAACGGGCCGAGTTGCAGACTGCAACCTGGCCGGTGTTGATGACACAGAGGCCGCGCTAGCTGCCACTCCCTTGTCTAACCTTTGTGTCTTCACTTCCGGGCGCGAGGTTGTGACGGAGCCCGTCTTAGCACGTTTGCGTGGCACGTCTTGGTTTCCCGAAGGGTCTTCTTGGGACGTCCTCTGCGGCTTTGCATCTTGGACTGCGGGTGCTGGCGCTGGCGCAGCGGGAGGCTGATCGCTCTCATGGCCAAAGATGCAGTGAAAAGCCGTGCAGTTGTTCCCAGCCGGGCAGGGGATGTGCTTGAGTGAGAGGCTCATTGCGGCAGGCGCTGTCTCACAGCTACGTTTGGAATTAGCTGAGATCTAGTGCTCTGTGATGCTGTGAATCAACGGTGCGTCGTGCATGGCCGTTCTTGAGGATGCGGGCAAGAGAGATGGCTACAATGAGGCGACGGAAATGATGGCCGTCTCAAGGGCGGAAGCGGCTGAAGGGCCACCTCGCATAAATGAGTTGGCGGAAGGGCCACGCCGAGGAAACGGGACAGACGCAATGCACAAGCCAGGGCCAGAGAGCGAACGCGACAGAAACGACGACGAGCCTTGATACTTGATTGGGACGATTGCGCTGTGGGAGTGTCCTCGACGCTCAGGCTTATACAGATAGTGTTTGAAATGAGGCGAAGCGACCGTGGTGGATGTCGCGCCGCCTCAGGCAACTTGGCTCAGGCACCCACCCGCTTTGCCAGCGAGCACGGCCCTGACGGCACCTCGGGGCCGTGCAATCAATGTCTTTCACCCAAATCACAATTCTACAATAAGAAGCCCCAGACCTGCCAGGATGACATGTACAACCAATTCATGTCTAATTTTGTTTACTAGGTGCCAGGCCTGTTTACTTGCCGTCCTGTTGCTTCTTGCGGTTCCGCGTTTAGAAACTCTCGGCTTGCCATGCATCTTGTCACCATGGTACCCACTAGACTATAACGCCCCGCTTCAATCTAGACTCCGCAATATAGTAGATGCCGCTGCAAGGTACGGTTCGTTGAGACAAAGTGCTGATCAGGATGTACGAAAATTTTGACCTCCTCATGATGAAATAGAATCTCAAAATGGTTGTACTGGTGGGCAATCCCTGGATCCGGATTCGCCAACTGAGCTCCCGGTTGTGATCAGACCATTTCAATGTGCAGGCCAAAATGATGTTCAAGCTTCAAATCGCTGACCTGGGCCGCCCAGTGTCTCAGCTGATGCATCTTGACTGGTCAATATTGCGCCTGTGTTTTTGACGTGCTGAGGTTGACATGTATACTGGGTCGGAAAAATCAGACGATATCTTTTCTGGGAGTCGATTAGACAGATCCGTTTCTTTTTTATCTGAGGTGAATTCAAAACCAACGTGGCACAATGGAACATGGATGTGGATAGGTGCCTTGTGGTGCTAGTCCGTTATTATCTAGAGTTAGCTGCCTTGAAGAAATACCACATTTACGGTAGGGTCATCACCATTAATTCCCAGTCACCAGCTGTGACCAAGATATTCACAATCGCTTCGTAATTTGAGGAAATCACGTCAAACTCTCCTTCGAGACCCCAAAACCACCAAACTAAGATGTCATAGGTCTATGAAATCAAGTTCAATATATGCTTTTCACATTCTTGCCGTTGACTAGTGATGACTCGCTTTGTCTCGGCGCTGCTACGCCCATCACAAACAGGCAGGACGCTATACCAACCCAGTCCTCTGTTCAAGACTTCGCACAATGCGGGTGAGTGTGAATTTATAATTTATACAGAATGATTGAAAGCCCAAATTCCCTTTTTTTTCTTATGTATTTATTGTATTTTTATCCTTCCGAGATTTATAATCGCAACATACGTTCATTCATTCTCTTTTGTTATTACACTCTTCAGAATCCAAAATTTGGTTTGTTTCATCATCATGACTATATCAGATTTCGTTGGCGGCAGCCTTCAGGCAGATCATCTCTGCGTACTAGTCCACGGCGTACTGCAACCTCCTCTTCCCCTTCCCCACCAGAATGCATGCTTCATGGACATTTTGCTAACATGCTTGAGACATGCAGCTGTGGGGTAACCCGATGCATCTGCGCAATGTAGCGAAATCTCTCCGGGAGCACCATTCCCGCGATGAGCTGTACCTGCTCATTGCCAAGGAGAACAGCGGTAGTTTTACATACGACGGCGTTGAGCTGGGTGGCGAGCGGGTATGCGCCGAGATTGAGCAAGAGATTCGTGATATCGAGGGCCGCGGTGGCAAGATAAAGAAGCTCAGTATAGTGGGTTACTCTCTGGGCGGGGTGGTTTCAAGATACGCAGTCGGCCTCTTGGAGGCTAGAGGGATTCTTGACAACATGCAGTGCATGGTAGGTGTCTACTAACCCCCTTCTGCTTCTTTGCGTACGCCATTTGTTTACTTACACCTCAGACCAGAACTTTGCAACATTTGTGAGCCCTCATCTCGGCGCCCTCATACCTGTCAAGGGGTTCCACAGCCGGCTCTGGAACGACATGGCTGCGAGGTCATTTTCCATGTCAGGGCGGCAGCTCTTTATAATTGACGACTTCCGCGAGACTGGCCGTCCTCTCTTTTCCATCCTAGCCGACCCCAATTCCATCTTCATGTCCGGGCTGCGCAAGTTTAAAAGGCACACGCTCTACAGCAACATTGCCAATGATCAAAGCACCGTGTACTACACTACCAGCATCCGAAAAACAGACCCTTTCACAGACCTAGGCAGGGTCAAGGTTAACTTCCTCAAGGGCTACGAGGGTGTTATCCTGGACCCAAAGCACCCAGTTGCACCCCGGCCCAAGGTGCAGCCAGACGATTCCATGTATGATGCCACAATACAGTGGGTGAATACCATCATCTTCGTGCTGGCATTCTTTCTCATCCTCCCTCTCATCGCCTTTCATGCAGTGCGCAGCTCGTATCGGATCAAGCTGCATGAAACCCACAGAGCGGGTGCGAATGGGAAAAAGTATCGCTTGCCGGTCTGGGTCAACGAGATACGCGGGGAGGTGGAGCAGGTGTATGGAAACATGAATGGCTTGCAGAAGCAGGAGTTTCTTGCTGTGGGGGACTCGGAGTCAGATTCGGGCATGGACACTGACGACCTCAAGGTGCTGCGGAGGGAACGGAGACTTTCAACGCCCGCACAGCCGACGCTTGCTCTCAAACCATGCCAGTTTGAGATGATTGACAACCTAAATACGCTGAACTGGCGGAGGTATCCCGTGTGGATCCGGGGGGACAGCAACAGCCACGGTGCGGTGATTGTGCGAGAGGATAAGAAGTCATTTGAGGAGGGGCATGTGGTGCTTCGGCACTTTGCCGCGGATGAGTTTATACGTTGAGAAGAATATCACGAGAGGAGGTGGTTCGTATACTAGGTTAGTAGCCTTTGGGCTGGGAAAAATACTTGTGCCGGCGTTGGGATATAGGCATCTATCGGTATTGGGGCCACTACTGATTGGATGCATGGACAAACTCGGAGACATGCTGTAAACTAGAACCCAAATCTTGAAGCAGGTTTGGGCAAGAATAAAAATAAATGCCAAAATAAAACATTGTCCACGAATGCGGGATCAAACTGTTATGTAAAACAGGGAGGGCACGGAGCTTCAGTTATCCGCGCATTCACGCCATGTCGGCTCAGACGGTGGTGGAGAGAGCGGGCGGAGTGCACGGACCGAAGGTGGCATCGTCAAATCATGACATGTCCGCACAGGTAGAAAACCAAATTTGAAGAAAAGGCCAAAAACAAGTACGACATGGATGGCGTTGGAGTCGGGTCGTCTTGTTGCTGCATCGCCGTGCTCACGGGGCTGCAGCAGTCCGTCGAGGGTAAATTGTATCACGTGCATATCGCCACACTCGGTCTTCCAGATGAGCCGACAGTGTCGTGATGCCCCTCACCGCGGGCCAATCACAGGCTCGGCAGAGCAGAAGGCCAGAGAAAAGTGCGGCCGATCGACCAAGTCCCAATTGGCCGATGGCGTCGCACTGCATACTCATCATCTGATTGATTGACCGTCTCGTCGCCTTCTTCCCTCCTACCACACTCACCCCTCACGCATCAGCCGGGGTTAAGGTCAGAGGCTTGTCGAGGTCGCGAGAGCTCCTTCTTATTCTCTTTTTCCCCCCCTCCTCCAATCCCATCGCCACATTGCACCTCTCGCGACCCGACATAGTTGCTCGTCTTTTTGTTACCCAGTCCGTCGGCTTGCGGAGTAGCGCCCCGGGAGACAGCCCGCATTTTTTTTTTCCTGAGCTGGTCTTAAACCGAGATTCCGGCTCGCTCTTCCACCACCAACCTCCCGACGCTGCATCCGAGCGGCCATCTGAGCATTTCGCTCCAGCTCGAGCGCATCGGCTTCGGTCCGCCGACCCACGTCGCATCTTTGAATCCCCCCTCCCTTTGCCAATCCCTTCAATTGGCCTCTCCTCCCTCTCCAGCTCTCTCCCGTCCTTCGTCTCTCTCTCACCCTCAATCTCCCGCGAGCGTCTTCCGCCGCCCGCCGCCGCGACAATGGTCCTCACCCACACCACCAACCACACCTACTCGCACCCCTTCCCGACCGTCACCCTCGCCTTCTTCCTGCGATACTCGTCCCCCCAGCTCAACCCGTTTGCCTCGCATGTGCTGAGCACCGACACCATCGAGAGTTATGTCGACCCCAAGACCAACCGACTCCACACCAAGCGGATCCACCTCAAGAAGAGCCGCATGCCTGCTGCCATCTACAAGCTGCTCCCCAAGAGCGTGACTGGAGGTGGCGCTGGCGAGAAGGCCTCGTACATCCTCGAGACAAGCGTCGTCGACATCAAGGAGGGCTGGATGAAGTCTGAGAGCCGCAACCTCAACTTCACTGGTGTTCTCTCTGTCATCGAGAAACAGCAGTTCAGCATCCCTTCCGAGTCTGAATCCCAGAACCCCAACAGCGACACGGCTGTCACGACCATGGTGCAGTTCCGGTCGAGGCTAGGAGAAAAACTCCGCGGCAAGTTGGGCCAGGCTCAGGAGGATGGCTGGCTGTCCGGCATCATGGGCGGCTGGGGTGCCAAGGGCATCCAGCGCAGCATCGAGAGTCTTGCGTCGACCAAGACCCAGGACCAGCTCTACAAGAGCCGTGACGGCATGCGCCTGGTCCTTGAGAGGCTACGAAACAATGGTGTTCTCAGCGTGCTCGAGGCCATCCGGAGGGAGCGCCAGCGGCAACAGCTTGTCTAACGACGCATCTACGAAGACGAACCAAGTGTAAGAAATGAACGATGATCCCGGCGCAAAATGGACATGCATTCGGTGGACTTTTTTTGATGTCCCACCACCTGACACATTCACGACACACTCCTGTACCCTGTACTTGTATTATTATATCCTTCTAGCACGGCGCATATTGCTTTTTATGATTGGAGCCACATTTGGGGATGGCGGAAAAAGACCTGATGATGGGTATCAGATCTGGTGGGCAGAGGGAGAAGTGAGAAAAACGACGCAACTCGGTCGACATGAATGGAGCGCTTTACGAAGAGGCGCGTGGAATCCCCTCTCTTGTGATAGGTAGAAAATACCGCACGGAATAGGAATGAAAAAAGGCGTATGGCACAAGAATACTTCACTTTTTTATCATATCATGACGTTCAACCCGTGTGAGCAGAGCAGAGCCTCATCCATTATTTTTTTGCCCCCCTTGAAAGACAAGGTTGATTGATGTGCGCACCAGTGGCGTGCCTCTGTCATGAATTGCCTCTTTTGGTAGGCTGCAACGAGCATTTTCCCCATGGCCGGCTCCACGACGGAGATCCAATGGGAGGGGTCGGCACTATCCCAGCCCAAGACCGTTAGAAGGCTAAACAACCCGATTCAATTTAGCAAGGCATCCGGTCCTTTTTAGCATCGCATCAAGGCACGATTGAGTTCACCAAGCCCTCCTAGTGCTGGTGAAGTGGTATTTGGTTCATCAAGAGGATTCTGCGGTGACAAGATTGTGTGCATCAGCTTTCACGACCGAGTCGGAAAAATTAAGAGGAAGAAAAAGGAGTCGATTTAGACAGATCCCCGGCATCCATATAGTTTTGGAAATACATTTGAGATTTACATGCTAGTTGGGTTTTCAGATGCATCACCATCTCGCCAACTTCGGGCCTCCTTTCCGGCATCTCGCTAGTAAAACCTCACAAGGAACACCGATCAACCCTGCAGCTTCTTGGCCTCGGCCTCGATGTCCGGGGCTCGCATCTCGGCCAACGCGCTACTCGATGCGTTTCGTCTGACATGGAAGAATTCTCAGGCACTTCTGTCGGCGACTTTTCATGCAGCGCACCTACCATCCAGCGCAGTCTACTCCCCGCGGGCCACGACGTTTTGACTGGTATTCCTCCACCATGTTCCCCGCTTCGGGCCCGGTGTTCTCATCGTAACTCCGATCTGGCTGGTCTCGTGCTCATATGCGCCCCTCCGCGCATGCGTTAGCCTGGTGGCCGGTAATGTAAATGGAAGCACGAAGAAGAACATGGCCAACACTAGCTTCTTCATTACGCATGTACTGTGGTGTGTGGGTTGCATCGTTGGCCCGCAGGTTTGGCGGGGAAAAGACGCCCCTTGCTGCACCAAGGTGTGCGCTCCCAGCATTGCCAGTTGGGCTGTCTTTAATCCAACTCTAGTGGCCGTTTACATGGTTACAATAAAGAGGGGGAGCAGTGTCCGTGATACAAATGGCTCGGAAGGATGTCGGGAACATATGTCAGAAGTGCAGCTTGGAGCACAAAGTCACACACAGCTTGGTGTGGCGGTGGACTCTAGCATGGCCGATTTAGACGACAAAGGATTCTACTGTAGTATATAGGCGCAAGCGAAGTGCACGTTCATTTATATATTTGGAGCTGGTGATGTGAAACGATGATATGGTGCGTTGTCAAAGTTGTTTTGGTGCACAAGCAATTCACTTACTTCTCTCCATGATGCATAATCCCTGCGGTAGACATGCTAGAAATGAATAAGGTAACCCGGCCTCTCAATTATGGACTCTAAAAGAAAGCACAACGAAACCAATGGCTAAATAGTTCAGAACTCCAAAGCCTCCCAGTCAGCCAGCTCGGCGCCAGTGTAGACGAGACCTGGCGTGTGATAGATCCCGTACAGCGCGTTATCTCCCTCCAGCGAAATGCTTGCAAGATCCGTAGTTCCATCAACATAGCCTTCGCCCAGACCCAGCGTCACATCCATCTGGCTGAGCTCTGTGGTTGCTGGCGGCGGTTGGCTTGGAGGCTGGTTTGCAGAATGAGTTTGGCTGTTTGCTCCCGAGTTCTCGCTTGTTGCACCAAAGGAAAAAGGCGGTGCAGTGGCCTCATAGCCTGAATACTGATCAGGCTGGGCTTGATCCTGAGAGGATCTGAGGTGCATGCACATTTGATCAAGCTCGCCAAGTCGTTTGGCAGCAGCCCTGTTGCCCACAGAAACAAGATACTGAAGCACATTTCTGGAGCCTTCGATCCCGCTGAGACCCATGTTCCCGCCTGGGTGAATAGCCTCGAGGAGGACAAAGACGAAGCCCACGGAAAAGAGAATATCCAAATCATGAAAGGCGTTTTTGGCTAGACAGGACAAGAAAGTCAGAGCTAGAAGTGCCAAGCTGAGGCTGGGGGGGGGGGGGGGGGCAAAGACATACCCAGAAGCTCTGTGTTCCGAAGCATCTGAAGAATTTGCAGACTCTTCCGGGCTGCTTCAACACAAATTTCGGCAAGCCGGCGGAGCGTTGGTGTCAGGTTGGCCGTCGGTTCTGCATCACGCTCGCGAACGTTCCGCGCCATGTAGAGGAGTATTGGTCGGACCGTGTGGATGACTGCCTGTTTTGAGGTTAAACGAGGACTGATGAGCTTGGAGTCAATCGACGGTGCTGTTCTTACTTGGTAGACGTTCAAATAAAGCGACGAACTTGTTCGCGCGCACGCAGAATCTGCCTCCTCAAAACGACGGCCGGCTATTCGCAATCCAGCTGAGCCAAAGTTCATGCTGTACTCGGCCGGCATTGTTGACTCAACATCGTGGAGTGAGTGCAGAATGCTTTCAATTTCTTTGATGAATGACGACTCCGAGTTGGCGTTTTGAACGTATATTGCTGCGAGGCGTTAGCTGTGTGTAATCCACCTGGCCTTGAGTTTTAGGGTTACATGCTGGATGTGATTTGGCCCGTGATTCGAGCTGTTCGGACATTTACACGGATTGCTGCTGCAGATGGATACCCGGATACTTCAGCTGGGAGATCAATCGAGATGGCTTCGTCCGCGATTGCCATCGGATGGCCCCCAGCAGCTGCTAGCCTCCTACACTCCTGATTAGAAAGCTTCTGGGTTACATATTCGGCTTCACTCACCTCTCCTGCATGTACAACGACCACCAAAGGCGGCTTCTATGAACATTCTCTGACCGGGAATACTTTTGCGTTTTGTTGGCCTTGTGCATACCATTGCTGATTGCCAGCCGTAGAGCCATGCTTGCCTGCAATTTATTAGCCAAGCCCCCATATCGGGGGGGGCAAAAAAACACAAACGTATAAGTAAGCCTCGTCTTTTCGGTCTGCTACTTGAAGAAACAGGGCGGCAAGGCCCACGACCTCTATGCCAAGAACGCCATGCTTCCCCATATCCCCCATTGCCGGCACGTGTCTCATTGCTTCGTTGAAAAATGCCACGCCCGGGACGTCGAGGTCATCATCCGTACCTGCTCGTAATAGACGACCCAGGGCCAAGATGAACAGCACCTGAACAAACCACAATCCCCTCAGAGGTGTCTCATTGCTCGTGCCACGGTAAAGCCGCGCCAAGTTATCGGAGAAGGATCTAATGTCGAAAAGATGCTGGGAGATGCCAACATTCAAAATAACTAGCTCTAGGAGTTGATTCGCCTCGTCCTCCGAAGGCCATCCTTGAACATTATTAATAATCTCGCGGTCTAAGTAAGGCGTTAACACAGTCGCTGAACCCGGTGTACTTTTGTCTGATTGGGCAGATGAGCGTGCGAGAAGCAGTGTCCTGATCTCCGTTCCGAATATTTCACTCGACGACAAGGATGGCTCTGGGAGGATAGCTGTAAAATATTTAGGCATGTATGTGGTATTGGCGTAATTTGGAGGCCCACCTCTTGGTGCGTGGTTGCTCAATGTCCTTGTCGATGTTGATGTGTGGTCTATAGTTCTAGAACGAGGCCTGAGCAATGAGAAGGCGGATATTTCCGAGCTGGGAGTTTCAGATGAAACAGGTACATGACCATCTGATGTTGGTGGGAGAGAAACATTTGCTATAGATGGCTGTGGATTTTCCGAAGCATAATCTGGAGAAGCTGCTCTGTCAGATGTTGTTGACATGCCTTGTTCTGGTCTCTCCTGCAATCGCTGGCTCTCGTAATTGGCAACTTTTTGCTGAAGCTTTTCTATCCGGCTTTTTATTTCATTTCTCCCGTTAGATTGCAGCTATTAGAAAAGCATTCGTAAAGAACGTACGCCACCGAGTACATCTTGCGCTTCTCGGACGTGGCAAAGATGCAATTGAGGCCGCGCCTGCTACAATAGCGGCACGGCCATGTGCCGGAGCACTTGACCTTTTTCTCGCGACATATATGGCATGCTGTTGATGTGCGCGCCGCCTCTAACTGGGGCGATAGCTTGCGGCGTCGAGGCCGCTGCGAATATGCCGGGCTGCTGTGCGCGCCGGAGACAGGAGCGGGGACATGGTCGGCGTTGTCGTCCATTGCTGCGGCGGGCCCACGGCTAAACTGCACGGTGTTGATGGGCTAACTTCCCTGTATTATTGGGATCTGTTTCATGGAGCATAAGCGACATTAAGTGGGATATTGGTTGCCCATCAATATGATGGAAGCAGCGTTATGCAGCGGGCGTACTGAATTCGATTGAGTGGGTATTGAAACACAGTTAGCGGTCGTGACGCCTACGCCCCGCTGAAATATGGCGGTGTGTAGCGGTCTGGTGCCATACTACCGAACCAGCAAGTCGCCGACTGAACAAGAAGCCGATTATTCGAGGGGCTCGAAGGGCATGGATTTGGTCCGCTGCAACAAAATCAGCCAACATAATCGGGTATGAAATAGAGAGCTATTGCATGCTTAAACAACATGGCCCACCGGATTAAACAGATGCTCAACGTGTTGCAAGGCCAATACATTGTCTGGAATTTGACGTCTGCATATCGTCTACAGTTGTGTCATACAAATCCGACAAGTCTGATTCAAGGATCACCTGATTCCAAAGTTCAACCTCGATTACAATATAATATATATACAACGAAAAATCTCGGACAAATCGCTTAGCTTACATAACCAACTGGTACACTGAACCCATGTTGCCCTCGGTGTCCTGGAAGTACCGATAGACGCCATACTGGCCCTCCTTGGTCTTCTCAGTCAAGACCTTGCCACCGGCCTTCTCAATAACTTCAGCACTGGCATCAACGTCTTCAACAAGCCAAGAGATGACGACGCCACCCTTGCCTGGGGCAACGTGACCAGTCTCATCGGGAGAAAGGACAATACCGCCCGAGAGGTTGATAGAAGGGCTCAAATCAAACATTCTAATCTTGTCTTTGGGGTACTCGGCGGACTGTTCCTTCCAAGTAAACTTGAAGACGGCATCGTAGAACTGGGATGCTGGTACATGTAAGTGGAGATTCTGGGGGTAATATTGCAGAGGGAGACAAGGCCATACCGCGTTCGACATCAGTGGCAGGGATGCACATCCAAACGGGGGTGCCGGGTGCAGGGGGCTTCCACTCAGAGGTCATTTTGAGGATATTGTAAACAGAAACTAATTAATCGGTGATGTTGAGTAGCTCGATTGGAGTAGTAGAATGAGACAAGCTGTTGGCTGAAGAACAACAAGGAAACATCTCTGCCATTACCTGGCAAAGGCCGTCTATCTTATACCCTAGCTCATCGCCCCGCGAACACCATCGAGCAGCGAGAACGGGACGATTCTATCCCGGTGGCTTACGATCGCCAATGACACCGTCACGCTTGGGGCAATCAGGACGCGTCCTTTCAGCCAAATCCCACGCCAATCAGCCACGGACACACGTGATCAGCAGGGAAAAGGCGGTGATACAGTGCGACCTGGTGCCGTAGATGCCGGTGCCACTGTACAAGTAACCCCTCCATGACGGCGGGGTCGGCAGGGTATTAAGAAAGCAGGGGTGGCCAAATCACCTTGGCGTGAACTCGTACAGTTCGCTCTCATCGACGCCAACTCTTCAGCTTCTCGTCCCTCCTTGTTTGCTAGTCGTCCACCATGCCCGAGCCAGTGTCTGTGCTATTCGTGTGTCTCGGCAACATCTGCCGGTCGACCATGGCCGAGGGCCTGTTCCAGAACATGGCCAAGCAGCCGGAGCTCAAGGGCAAGATTGGGCGGGTCGACTCGTGCGGTACAGGTACGTGGATGTGATTGTGACGAGCTGCTCTCTTGCACCACGCGTTCGCCGCCATCCGCTTTTAGAGCCCTCAGCTAATGCCGTTCCGTTTAGCTGCGTACCACGCCGACGAAGGCCCTGACGACCGAACATTAGCCACCCTCGAAGCAAATGGCATCACTGACTATGACCACCAGGCGCGTCGCGTAGGTGTCCCCAGCCCAACCCCTTTGCTGACCTGCCTATCTTATCGGCCGTCGAGAGCTGACACGTGCTTGTTTACCTCCAGTTCCACCCAAAGGACTTTGACAAGTTTGACTACATTTTTGCCATGGACCGATCCAACCTGTCGGACCTGCAGCGACTCCAGAAGAACAACCCCGACAGCAAAGCCAAGGTGATGCTCTTTGGCGAATTCAGCGGCGGCAAGCCCGAGGTTATCAGCGACCCATACTACGGCGGAGACGAGGGATTCTCCAAGGCCTTTGAGCAATGCTCCCGCTTCTCCAAGAACTTTGTCAAGGAGGTGCTGGGACAATAGAAGATAGACAAAAAGGGGGAGGCCGGGATTAACAATTACTAATAATACTGCTTGTATATAATGAATATCAATGGGAGGAAGAGCTTTGCAGGGGTTATAATAGATAGACTACACCGACAGTACTACGGCACCTTTTTTTCTTGCAAAAATGGATAGTAGCTACGACACAATGGTCCCTGATGACGTACGTGCTCTAATCCCTCGGGTCCCAGAGCAGCGAACAGCTCCCATGTTTCGGGCCGGACGGAGCGGTCCGCCGAGATAGACTTGACAGCTGTCATGTTGTCCCATGTACGGCATAGGGGTAATTCTGGGCAGTCGATTGGGGCAAGGCAATTGGTGGAAGGCAAGATTGCGATGCAGAAGGTACGAAATCCCCCAATCTAACAACAGATTAGCCTCGTATTTTACGACTTTCGCAAAGTATCTCGAAATTCGTGCTTCGCCAATCAGGGCTCTGAAGGGCATCAGACTTTCACCTCGAGCATCCCCCCTCCCCCCCTGCAAGCTCGCGAGGACGCAACGGTCCCACAGCAACTCCCAACTCGGCCTCAGCCCTACGTTCCCAGGTCGCGCTTTTGGCCACTGACTGATGGGGCTTGCTAGCAGAGATTCGACCACACCATGTGAGAAGGCGACCCAGCAGTGGAATAAAATATCAAACAAGACAGATGGTCATAATCTCATCTCATCGTTGCATCGGGGCTGCCGAGATATCTGACTGACACAGCCTAGCTGACGAGCCTTTTTTTCTTCTTCTTGGGTAGCTTTTTTGCTGTGCTGACCACGTTGGCGGCGTACTACGGACTCAGCCCCTCGATAGTACATTGGCCCGGTGTCGTTGGTTTGGGACCCAGCAACCACGGTTTCAAGTCACGAGCAGAGGGGGAAAAAAAAAACTCTCGAGTTTCTCCGTGTCTTTCGATAATTCCTATTCCCCTTTTTCGAGCATGCGATGTCCCCTTTTTTTTCTCTCCTCCTGACCCTCTTCCCGCCTACGCAACCAACGTCCTGCGAACCAGGGACGATGCCCAGGGGGACGAGGGTCGTTGTCGCGCGGCTATGAGGTGCTGAGGGCTCTGCGGCCGCTGATTGGTCGCCCAACTGGAGAGTGGTGTAGTGGGGAGCCGGTCCAGCAAATCAGCCGCGGGGCGAGAGGTGACCTCGCTGCGGGGGCGGTGTCTTAGTGGCTCGGGCTGCAGTGGATCCCCCGCCGATGCTGCCCTGGAGCAGACCTGGAACAGTACCTGCGAGCGCCGCCCATGCACCGCGCTTCAGCAGGTACCTTGCGTTGGCCCAGGGCTCTTGGGCAGCTCAGTCTAGGCCATTCTGCTGCTTGTGCTTCCCCCCCTCGCTCGCTCACTCACTTTTGTCACACTCGCTCCAACCCACCAACATACATATAATCGCGACGCGCTGACTGCGAGAGAGAAAGGGTTTTTCTTTTATCCTTCTCCGCCCTCTCCATCATCACTCTTCTCCTCTCCTCTCCATCCCACCCTTTTTCTCCCCCCACACGCTGCTCTCCCCCGCGGCGCTGCTCCTTCGCTGCTCGTCCTCACGTCGCTGAACCTCGCCATCTGCCCCGCTACACCCGGCCGAACCCGCCCGCAACCTTCTTCATCCACCAAACCGCATCTGACATCATGGGCGATCTTCAGGGAAGGAAGGTCTTCAAGGTCTTCAACCAAGACTTCATCGTCGACGAGCGATACACCGTCACCAAGGAGCTGGGCCAGGGCGCCTACGGTATTGTCTGGTGAGCATCGTCGCACTTTTTTTCGCACCTTGCGTGTCCCTACCCCGCCGTACTGACGAATGCCCCGCCTCGTCGGGTTCTACAGCGCTGCCGTCAACAACCAGTCCAGCGACGGCGTCGCCATCAAGAAGGTCACCAATGTCTTCAGCAAGAAGATTCTCGCCAAGCGCGCCCTGCGCGAAATCAAGCTGCTGCAGCACTTCCGCGGCCACCGCAACGTGCGTATTTCTCGCCCCTCCAGCTCCCCTCCGCCCGCTAGAGCTCCTCCCTGCGTCGCGCGGCGCCCTGCCAAGAAGCGATGCTGATACTGCGGCAATAGATTACCTGCTTGTACGACATGGATATTCCCCGACCCGACAACTTCAATGAGACGTACCTCTATGAGGGTTAGTGCTGTGGCATTCACATCACCCCAACCCGGCCTCTGGCGATTGCTGACACGAATGTGCAGAGCTGATGGAGTGCGATTTGGCTGCCATCATTCGTTCCGGCCAGCCCCTCACCGACGCCCACTTCCAGTCCTTCATCTACCAGATCCTCTGCGGTCTCAAGTACATTCACTCGGCCAATGTCCTGCACCGTGATCTCAAGCCCGGTAACCTTCTGGTCAATGCCGACTGCGAGCTCAAGATTTGCGATTTCGGTCTGGCTCGAGGTTTCTCCGTCGACCCCGAGGAGAATGCTGGATACATGACCGAGTACGTTGCTACTCGATGGTACCGAGCTCCTGAAATCATGCTCAGCTTCCAGAGCTACACCAAAGCCAGTAAGTGGCAATTTTGAAGCTTACATCAGAGGCGCATGGCTAATATGCAAATAGTTGATGTGTGGTCCGTCGGCTGTATTCTCGCAGAGCTTCTGGGAGGACGACCCTTCTTCAAGGGCCGAGATTACGTCGACCAGCTCAACCAGATTCTCCACATTCTTGGAACTCCCAACGAGGAGACCCTTTCCCGCATCGGATCCCCCCGTGCCCAGGAGTACGTCCGCAACCTGCCTTTCATGCCCAAGAAGCCTTTCCCCAGCCTCTTCCCCAACGCCAACCCCGACGCTCTCGACCTCCTCGACAAGATGCTCGCCTTCGACCCCTCGTCCCGTATCAGCGTCGAGCAGGCTCTCGAGCACCCCTACCTCCAGATCTGGCACGACGCCTCAGACGAGCCCGACTGCCCCACCACCTTCAACTTCGACTTTGAGGTTGTCGACGACGTCGGTGAGATGCGCCACATGATTCTGGACGAGGTTATGCGATTCCGCCAGATGGTCCGCACCGTCCCCGGCGCAAGCGGCGGCGGCATCATTCCTGGACAGCCGGGTGCTCCTGGCCAGGTCCCCATGCCTCAGGGCACTGGTCAGTGGACTGCCGAAGACCCTCGGCCGCAAGAGTACCCCGGCCACGCCAACGCCCTCGAGCAAGACTTGCAGGGCGGCCTCGACGGCAGGAGGTAAATGCGGAGACGAACAAGGTGGTTTGTTTAGCATCAGCGAAATATTGGCCGTTCCAGAAAGCGAGCGGTGATGAACCAAAGTATACAAGGGCTTGAGGAAAAGACAAAGCGGGAGGATAATTTTTTTTTCGGTTGAACAAGCCCGGGAAACTAGAGCTGAGCTATGGCTGCGACTTGATAATGTTGAAGCATAAGAGCAAGAGTTTGAGCAAGAGTTTGGATGCCACAGTTGTGGCAATGGGCCCTGGCTGAGAAAGAGGCTTCCAGTAACGGGAAGAGAACTAGTCTTCTTCCCTCCCCTTTTGCAATGAGACACGAGATGAATATTTATTTCTGCAATTCTATTATTAGCTCTGCAACATAGGTGGTCACACAAGACGCGTTCTGTATAGTTGGTGAAAGCGGGTTGTTTCACTGAGCGATGCCGATGTCCCGTTTACAGGTCCAGGATGTGAAATGAGATGGCCGCCAGCATTGGCCGCATCATTTCGCCAGCCGCCGGGCGCATATACTTTACGAGAGGTCAACCGTTCCAAGGCCATCTAATTTTAAGCACTTCGAGGTTAGCCAAGCTGGACTAGCGCCGGGCGAGCAGGCACGGCAAAGCAGGCACGCGGGAAGGCAAAAAGAAGATGTCACACACATCACATTAACCGAGACCAAGAGACCAATCGACTTCAAAAACCTTATATTCTCTTTACTCATCCGTGGTGATAGCCCATGATGCCTAAAAGCCTATATGCAGATAGAGATGCCAAAAATCCATAAAAACGCCAAATGAAAAGGGAAAAAAACCCCCCATCCCCTTGTCTAAGCAATATGAGAAAGAAAAGAAGAACAAGATGCAAATGAAAAATCCAAACAAGATGAAAAGGAAAAAAAAAACCAATAAGTTTTGCGCTGTCAAATGTGCAAAGAGAGAGCCTTTTTTGGTCCGGGGATTCAAGCGATGGCGGGCGAAAAAACCCCAGTCATGTATGTGAAGCCTTGGTATATATGTATAAAGAGGGCTCGAATTCACTCAGCAGAGAAGAATCGAGCAGGGGAGAAATAGATAATAGTAAATAAGAAGAAAGAGAAATTTTTAAAAACAGACACAAAAGTGGTATATGAATGACGGTTGAGAATAATATGTGATGAAAAAAAAAAAAAAGGATTCCATGTAACCGATTGTGAAATAAACAACTCCAGAGAGGTTGTGACGCCCAGTCTAATTTTGGTAAACGAGAGATGTGAAGAAGAGGAAGAAGATGGAGACGAATTGGTGCCCTTTTTTGGTCTTGTTTGGTTGTTTAGCCGTAGAACCAGTACTGGGCAGTGTACGAGGTGCTGTCGCTGGTGGCGTCGGTGCAGCCGTGCGAGTTGCCGCCGGCGGTGAGGACGCGGTAGACGTACTTGAGGCCGACGCTGTTGCCGGCGTCGCCCAGCTCGAGCCAGGCAACGGCGCCGGTGCCGTCGGGGCCGGCGTAGGCGGAGGCGGGAGCGTCGACGGCGGCGAGCTTCTTGGCGAGGAGGAGCTGTCCCGTGGCGGAGAGGTCAAAGGTCGGGGTGGAGTCGGCGTTGAAGTAGTGGTGGCCGAGGAAGGGCATGGAGGCGTAGCCGTCGAGCTTGAGGGCGACAGGGGCGGTCCACGGGTTGGCGACGTCGGCGCCGCCGTCGGCCTCGAGGTTGAGCGGCACGACGTGCGACTCGAGGGCCGTGGCCGTCAGCTGCTCAAACTTGGTCTTGGACAGCGACGCGCGCTTGGTGCCCGGGTACAGGTCGGTGATGTCGTAGAGCATGGCCAGGGCGCCCGTCGCCGTGGGAGTGGCGTCCGCCGCAGAGCATGAGTAGTTCTGGATGCCGAAGCCGAGAGCAATGTGCTTGAGAGCAACTCCGGTGGGTGCGGGGAGCTCAGTGCCTATTTGCGCGAATCCGTGTTAGTGTCATGGTTTGCGGTGGTGGGTTGCAAGTGGGCAGGAAATTTTGGTGTCACTTACCACCGCCGTTTACGGGAAGAGTAGGCGTCGAGTTGGACTTGATGCAGGGCGAGGCCAGGGCCAGAGCCGCCGAGGCAATGACGAGGAAAGATTTGGCGAACATTGCTAATTAGGTTGCGTGTATGTATGTGTGCGCGTGTATGTATGTATGTATGTAGGCGAGTATAGTAGTAGTGAGTGTAGGTGTGTGTGGTGTGGGTGTGGGTGTGGGTGTGTGTTGTTGTAAGTCGCTTGAGACAGGCGGAA
Organism: Calonectria leucothoes; assembly: GCA_002179835.1. Lineage (NCBI taxonomy): Eukaryota > Fungi > Ascomycota > Sordariomycetes > Hypocreales > Nectriaceae > Calonectria > Calonectria leucothoes. Next base: position 205,989 of record NAJI01000167.1, on the reverse strand, counting down.
AGACAGAACAAATCCGGGGTTTAGGCTGCTTTCTAGACAATGTCGATCTCTTGAGAAGAATAGACGATCACCGCGAATCAGGGAAGAAATAGGCAAGGTGCGGGAAACGGAAACTGGAAGCTGTTCGTTGTCTGGAGAGGTGGACTGGGGGGAGAAGAGTGACCAAGGGACGAGCGCGAAGCAGAGATATATGAGCGAACGCGGCAAGCAAAGCAAGCGGCGAGTGTAAAGTGGAGGGGTGGCGGCAAGCTAAAAATACCAATAACCGCACAAGGTGCAGGGCTTGGTAGTGGGCGGCCGGCGAGTCCACCAGGGCGCTTAATCGCAGGGTCGCAGATGTGGTGATGTGCAGGAGCGGGGATGGAGGGTGGTCAGGTCAGGGTGCAGGAGGCGTGAGGCGTGCTGCCTGAGTGGGTGTGCGCGTGGGTGTGGCTTGCTCGACCAGGGGATGATGCGATGGGATGCTCAACAGTCAGCTCCTCTTTCGGACGTTTTTCTTTTTTCTTCCTTCTTTTTTTTCGACCAGGGTTGGTCTCTGTTCTTCCGTCAGTCGGTTGAAGCAAAAGCAATGTTTGGCGTGGGCGAATGGAAACGAGTGTGAATGAAGCCCGTCCGAGAGCAACTCGTTGGTGGTTTTTGTTTTTTTATATGACCATTTGCGAAATACTATACACGAAACCGCCCCCTTACCAAAAAAAGCACAGACTATGAGATAAACAGAGACAAAACTCAACCGCAGAGCTAAGCCCGTGAGGCATGTAAGCCTTGGCCCGCGCGGCCGACTTGAATATGACACTATTAGCAATACTGACTTAGTACATACACCCTCTCCTCTCTGTCTCTCTGGCCAAGAAAAAAAAAGCATGGGACTCGGACAGCTAGGAAAATGCATGGTCCTACACACTAGCTGGAGGTGGAAAGCAAGGATAGAATACCATGCCCGACAACCCTGTGCACGCACCCGAGATGGCCAAGACTCCGCAAAACGAATAGCAAGAATCCAAAGGGAAACCAAACCAGTATGAGCCAGGGTGACGCAGTGGGGAGAGGGAAGGGGACGGGGGGGGCTGGGCTGGAAACTTCCGGATAGCTTGCGAGAGCAAGAGAACACATGGTATCTTGCTAGCTAGGTGTGCAGCGAACGACCCTTGACCTTGGACCTTGGCCGCCTAGACTGAGACCCTAGCGCGATGGAGAATTGATTTTTTTCTCGGCCTGTGAAGGACGAGCGAGGGGAACAGACTTGGCTCGATTGAGAAAGTTTGGAGGTGAAGGGTGTCCGCTTTGGCCACCATACTCACACACGACCAGGTTCACCTTTGCCTGGCGTGTGTGTGACTCTGGAGTCTGGGCGCAGAAAAGGCAGAAATATAGCCGGGTCAAAAGTGATCACGTTGCACATTGGTCGGCGTGTAAGGGACCGCACGGGGAGCGGCTGGTCGCGTCACTCGTCACTCGTCACTCGTGAATCAATCTCAGCGGAAGAACGAGACGACGATGGAGGGGAGGGGAGGGGGAGGTGGGCGGGCAAGTTAGTGAGATTGGAGGAGTTTGCAGCCTGTTTCCCTTCCCTCGCATTTTTCCTTTTTTTCCTGCCTCCCCGTGTGGTTTACGCATCCGAGGCACTGTACGCAGGTGGGTATTTCTGTCATGTAGGCGTGTGCTGGCTCTTTTCCCGTGTCTTGGGTGATGCAATTGAGCAGCTGAGTAAGAAAAAAGAACCATCATCTACGAGGATGAAGCATGTAAAAACATGGCTTGCGCGCGCGCGAGAGAGGGACGCTGCTACCATCTCATCTCACCCACACCTCGACTTGCGTGTGTTGGGAGAGGTGTGTGGGTGTACGTGCAGCTGCTTGAACAGCTGGCGCAGCACGCATGCGGCCCCGGAGCCATACTGATCCGAGCGGTGCATGGCCATGTTTAATTTAAAATCGGAGAACAAAAAGAGCGAGAGAACAATGACATAGATGCTTAGCTGACAGGTAGGCTGCTGAGAAATCCCACCTACGATTACCACCCACCAGCGAATTGTTGGGGGGGAAGAGGAAGAAGGAGGGCAGGGTGTCAGTCAGACTTCTAAATCCAGCTTCCAATTCTGTGGATTTTGCCGTTTGCACAGTTGCCTCATTCTCTCACCAACTCCTCTGCTGTACTACCCTCCCTACCTCGCTTGCGGGGGGGGAAGGACCCAAGGAAAACCAAGAAAAGCAAAAGAGCAAGTGGTACGCAAAAAGATGGCAGGTGACGGCAGCCGATCTTCCGCGCGCCGCGAAAAGTGTAATGGCGAAAAACCCAGCGACAAAAAGCGCCAAGAGTCTCGGCATCTCGATTGTCTATTCCTAATCCCTCCCACTTTTGCGGGCACGCGGCTTTTGTCAAGAAAAAAGCCAGGGTTGTGATTTGCAAAGAAAGAAGCCAGGTGCGCCGCTCCCGGGCTAGGCCAGAACTAGCAAAAGAGCGACGGGCTTAAAACGGGCGGGACGACGGGCGAACAAACGGCCTTTCTCTCTGACTCTCTCTTTGGCTGCGTCTCTTTCCCGTCCTTCTCTTTTCTCTTCTTCCCGGCCACCTTACCTGCCTCACCGCACTGGGGAACCAGGGGGATCCCCCGGTTCGACGACTCGGAAACGTTGCGGACGGGATCCAGGGATGCGCGGGTTCCACAAGGCAAGATGGCATGGCATGGATCCCTTCCCCCTCTCTCGCTCACTGTGAAGGAGGAGGGGGTCCAAGGCGGGCAAACGGCAATTCGGGAAGGCCACGCCCCAGGGAAATCACCAGGGGACTCGTGCGCACGCGCCAGCTAGAGGCTGAAGGAAGAAGAAGCCGATGACGAGAAGGCTGAAAGGTAAGGGAAGAATGAAAGAGGCTAGCGAGTAAAGATGGGAAATTGGCAGTTCTCTCACGCGCAGCAGAGATATCAGGCGTTTGTTTCGCCACTGCACGACGCCGAGACCAAAGGACGACGCCACCGCGCCACTTTTGGCCTGTGATTTGATATTTGCTGGGGAAAAAAGAGAAAAAGCAACGCAAGAAACCCCGTTCAAAGCTTTTTTTTTCTGTTTCTCTGTTTGTGCGTGAGCTGCATGCAGCGAGCGACGACTTCTTGCGGAGATTAATTGCGCATTGCGTGCATGTTGCATACGTACTGTACCATACCGTACAACTACAACTGTAAAGAATGCTAGGGAGGGGAGGGGGAGAAGGAGGATTGGTTGGAAAGACCAGGGATAGTAGCTTGAAAGAAAAGAAACAAGTGCAGCTGCTCGAAAAAAAAAAGCGCGTCTACAGAGTGCATACATCCAGTACCACTCTTGCGAAGGAAGACAAGACGGACATGGGTTTTGGCCTCTCCGTCCGTCGTGGGCGCGCTGGTGCGGCACGGGAGCGACCGGGGTGGGAGGCCCGCAGCGCTGAGTGGCGGGCTAGGCGGAGGTAGAGCCAAAGTTTTTAGGCCGACGGATAGAGCGGGCGTCTATGGTAGCGTTGGGCTAAGAGGCCAAGGTGCCAAGGGAAAAAGGCAAGAGAGCGGGAAGTGTGTGTGCGTCTTTCCCCGTTTGGCTTCTAAATTTGGGTTAAATTGGGATAAATTAGGCCGAATTACCCTTCCAAACCCCTCACCTTCCCCCTCCATCCATGTCCATTCTCCGCTCCGTACCACACCGCACGCCCGTGGCAAACTCCACCCGTGACTGATGACGAAGGTGGCATTGTGGGCTAATTAGGTACTTTTTCTCCCCCTCCCCCTGGTCAGATGCACGTCTCCCAATTCGGTCTAGTCGCCGTCCAAAGGAAAAGCGTGGTACCGAACCGAACGGTGAGCGTCACTAAGCCGGTCAAGGTCGCTGTCGCAGTCGTCGTCGGTCTTGTCTGTTTTCAACTCTTTATGGCTCATGGACCGCGGGAGCGGGATCAATTGCCTGCCTGTCTGCCTGCAGCTGGCTCCCTGTTCATGACCTTGGCCGTCAGCCAATCAGCAATTCACGGCCCAGCATCTCCTCCCCTCATGACCCTCCATTACTTGTCGCTCGTGGGTGAGAACGGTGCTTTCTCCACGTGCCCGCCTCGGTCCCCGATGAGATGGGAACCAGGCTGCGTCGGCGTTGCACTCTTGTTAATACCCGAAGAGCAGTGGATGGGCCTTCGGTTTTGTTGCCAGTCGTGCAATGCCTTTCCCCGCTCGTTGCCCCCTCGCCCGCGCAACCTGGTCTTAAAAGGGAACGTGTAAGCCATGGTTACGTTGCTAGCCGTAGCGTGCGGTCTTGGTGTTGCTGTTGAGCCTGGGGTTTGCAAATTGATTGCCCGTAAGAATTGAACCGCCAAAAGAAGCAACTGTCACGCATCCCAATTCTCCGACATGCGCCGCCTACCAGGCGGCCTCGCCTCTGCACTCTGCACTCTGCACTCTGCATGTCTCTCGCAAGCCACGACTATTCCCAGCGCCTCGGGACGCAATGGGGCGCGGCCACGAGGGCGATCACCCCAGGGGGGAGGGGGGAGGGGGGAGGGGTTGCTGTTGGTTCGGGTCGCCATATCGAGCAATCGCAGAGTTGATCTTTTCTGCAAAGCTCAAAAGTCGGGAGCAACCAACCGACGCTGCGCAGAGGAGCCTCTTTTTTTTTTAAGCGCCCGCTGTGCAGCGGCGGGCTTTTTGCTGTCTAGCTTGCGCGGTGATTGTGCAGCCAAGAGCGACGAACACGTCAAAGAAAATAAAGCCAAGAGGAGCTGGCCTGACAGGCGGCCCAAAAAAAGAGCGGCACAAAAGCAAGCAAAATCGAATCATTTGTTGAATCGGATTCTTATGCCCTGCGGGCTGCGTTGTCCCAAGTTTAATCGCCAAAGCTCCACGCATGTCTGTATGCATGCATGCAGCCAGCCAGCCCGCTCGACTACTTCCGCCGCCTCTGCTCCGTTGGTCCCCGCGACGAAAACACGCGTTCGCCTCCATTGCGCCCATATGCGCACCCTCCCCCACAGCGAGCGCCTACATACATGCTCGCTGCAGTGCGGTGCGGTGCGGTGGTGGTCAGTTCTGACGGAGGTGCGGAGAGCACCATTTTACCCCAATTGATGCATACCTCTGCGTAATCCGCGCTTCTCAACTGCCGATGCTCTTTCCAGAGCCAGAGTAAGACGGATTTCTGCCGCTTACACCTACCACCTCCAGGTGGTTCAGCACCTTGTCCTACTCGTAGATGTGTGAGGACTCTGCCGTGCCACTTCCTGCACACACTCTCTGATCCTTCAAGGGGGGAAAGAGTTGAGTACCGAGGTTGTTGGTTCATATTCCATACCGTTGGAGCAAGCATAGCCACCTCCATGCTTCCATTTCGTCCGGTCCTTAATTTCACGTGGTGGCTGTTGTTAGTTACAGATTTTAGTTCCTGGTGTTGGTTCCTGGATTCCCAAGTTTGTGGGATTTCACAGCCACAAGCGATGCAGGATCTAGTGCGACGAGCTCCATCCTCGATTGTGAAACTTGAGGCGATGCTTTGTGAACTAGGATTCGAGCCTTCATCATCCTTCCACATATTTGAATCCGTTCGACACAGGGGGAATGCTGTCCGGAACAAGATCAACAGTAGTCTTCCAAATTACAGCTAGGAGGTTCTAAACCCACAGTGGTCCTTAATTCCAAACACTAACTCCTGGGGAAAGAGAAGAGGAGGAGGAGGAAGGTGTCTCAACTTGAAGGTTGAACAAGACAAAAATGTATCAAAATGTATCAAAGTTGGCATTTTAGTTCGAGGACAACAGTACCAAGAGGATAAAAAAGTCTCGCCTAGCTCCACACAACAACTTCAGGCTGTTCCTATTGTATCAATAACTCAAACTTTGAGCTTTATACTGTAAATTACATATTCTGCTACCAATTGTACATATGCCAAATTGGTTCATTACCCAACTTGTTTGTATATTCTCGCGGTGTTGGATTTTGCATACCTACCCTACATCCGAAAACAACCCTCCGCCCATCATTCCGTCTCGTCTTCTTACAAAGCGCCGAATGGGGCGTTTCCTTGTGTGGCTATTTGGGTCTGCACCAGGTTTTAGTAATGTGTTGCACGCCTTCGAATTGTGTATTTGTTTGTTTGCGACAGGCTGTAATACGGCTCATCAGAGCTTTATGTATGGTGCTAGTTACATGTTTTTATTCGTCGTTATGGTTATTTTGTGAATCCACGGCTTTCTTTCTTTCTTCCCCTTGCTTTTTACCATATTCTGCCAAATCTCATGGTTATAAAATCATTTAATTTGCTAGAAAAAGCAACCGTTGATCTTAGTATAACAACTTTGACATCCCCGGCAGATAGTCTCTCAATCCAATACTCGGGCAACAAAAGCATTATCTTTCTACCTCTGCAAATCCATGAATCATCACTTAAATCATACACGAAAGGGTTAAAGACATATCCTAGATCTGTTCTCTGCGCTTTGCTAAGATCGTGTCCAAGTCTATGGTACCAGAATTTGTACACGGGCGTGAGGAATGAGCGGGGTCGAATTGAAGCGTTTGTGGGATCATGCGAACCTCTAAAAATATGCACCGATGAACACTTGCCCTCATATCCTGCAAGTAAATTCCTGAGTCACCAGATGATACAAATCACATGCTACCAGAAGATACCACACCCAAGTTTGGCCGAGAGTAACCGCCCTAGATTATATTGTGTCGTGTGCATGCTTCTATATTCCTCATCTGTTTTTTCTTCTTTTTTTTCTTCTTTCCGTTCTGCAACAGCAACAAGCCACCTAGAATTTTGAGATACGACAATGACGCCCAGCGCGCCATTGAATTGAAGTTCCCGGCTATGGTCTTTGAGAATAGCCCATCCAGTCACTATCTCACCCTCGGAGAATACAAGGTTTTCACTATTGAATAAAGGTCCAAGTTGCGGGCGTTCTTGACTAATATTTCTCGTATCTGTATCTGTGCCCTCAAGTTCCGTATGTAAACGGAACGGTCATGGGAGGCATAGACTGGTAGCTGGCTATCTGACGAGGGGGCCAAATTACGACAGCCTCTGAGAGGCGTACTGATGCGTGAACCTTTGGTCACATCGCAAAGATTTCCTCGGAATTTCCCGCTTGGCCTCTTTACCTGATACCGGTCATTTATCACTTGGGGGCTAGTTGCGAAGCCTCCCATCAAACTCAAGTGCATGTATGCAAGTGCCATCAGAGGGATCCCATAGTTTGACAGAATTACTAAAAATGGACACGAGGGGATTTCCACTGCCCGAAAAGCTGACCAAATCGGCTACATGAATAGCCTTATCAGAACTTCCTATGACCAGGTTTATTTTTAAACCCTATATATTTATAGCGTCATCCTAAAAGTCCCAAGGCAAGCAGCCGTTGGTTTGCAAGATACGTGAGTGATGTCACTGGGCTGAGGTTTCCGTTGAGCGTTTGAACACGGTGCCCCTCTACATTCTAGACTTTGATGATGCCGTTGGTTGAACCCGATGTGAGCCCCTGGTCGTCTCCGAGAAATATAATCGAGGCGATCTGGCGTTAATGTTCATCGGAACCCCTGATGCGGGCCCCCGTGTTGAGGTCTTAGACCTTGATTTTATCCCTGGTTAATACTGATGCCAGTAAATTATTTGTTGAAAAGCAACCGCATGTTCTTGGCAGTTAGTACCCAGCTTCTAGAGGTCTTTGTTGGTGGCAGTATCTAACGAACCAAACCATCCAACCCGCGCCACGCATAAAGAGAACTACAGTGACATTATAATATGGTAGCTATTGAGCCTTTTATACTTGGCCGTAGCCAGGTCCCATATATAGATTCAAGACTCACTCCTGGATATGCCGTCAATGTCTATTTGGCGTTAAGAGAGCGAAACGCTTTTGGATCAGGTTAATGCGTAGCTCTCTTTCTGGGCACTCACCAAGGGCATCTGAGATAAAGACGACTTCTGCGAACTATTGGTTGCCTGATCAGCCACTTCACGGCCTTTTTGGTGGTCTTGGATTGGGACGAGTTCTCCGCGACCAGAGAAAAAGAAGATTTCCCAGCATGAAGCTCGGTTCACTCAAAGGTGATCCCATGCGCTATCATAGGGCCAGTGAAAAATATAAGAGGTAGGTCAATTTCCGCAAACGGATACATAAAAGTAGTGGTAATAGAATGCCTTAGAAGACCAGTCAATCCCCCAAGCATGAGAACGATACAAGTTCAAGGACTTGTGTTATACGAGTATGATGTGCTCGACATATATCTATTTTGGAATGGGAATTATAACGACAGTAAGTTGAACCTTTTAAATTATAGACGTACAGGTTTTATTCACTATGGTGGTCCCATAGGCCCCTCCTGAAGCTGTGCTTTTCCCCGTCAACTACAACAGGGTTGGTTTAATGGCGAGTTTTCGAAATGACACCGCAAACCCCTCCAAATAAATTTTGAATAAATTTAATGAGTTGTTATGGATGTTGTACGCATATATTTTATTTGTCATGGCGTCTGCGCGAAGCCATCATGATGAGTGGAGCAAGCTGCCGTGGTTCAACGGCAAGTTGCCTTCAGCTACGGGAAGGTGCATGCATGTGTTGGGGCCAGGAAGGAAGTCGGCAAAGAATTTTATTCAAGCAGAACTGCTCAGAATCTAGTCTTGTCAACAGAACGATAAATCTCACGGCTTGGATAGATTATCTTCAGTGGTGGTAGACTATACAGCTGATTGGCCGGCACCATGGGACAGGGACCAAGCCAGAGCGACGGCCCCACCGGACAGGGCCATGTCTCTGAAGACCACTCAACGTCACTCGACGAGCTCTCACCTCCAAAGCCGCCCACCAGCTCCAAACCCTCCAAACGGCCGCCCAACATGTCGCGCCGCGCGCCGAGGGGCGAATACATTGAGACGGTGAGCTCTGCTGCTAATGCCTTCACCCTAACCCCCCCCCCCCCCCCCACCAAAGGTCTGCAAGCTAACAGCGGCGCGTTTCAATTCACCAGGACACGGGCAACAAGGTCTCCCGCAAGGCCATCCTCGTCGGCACGCAAAACATTGTGCTGGGCGGCAAGACAGTCATCCAGCCCGAAGTCATGATCCGCGGCGACCTCGGCCGCACCGTCGCCTCGTCTTCGTCGTCGTCGGGCGGCGCGCCCCCCAACACCACGGCCGTGTCCATCGGCCGATACTGCTTTCTCGCCAGGGGCGCCCTGCTGCGTCCCCCGGGTCGCATCTACAAGGGCGCATACACCTTCATGCCGCTGCGCATGGGCGACCACGTCTTTGTCGGTCAAGGCACCATTGTCCAGGCTGGCAGCGTGGGCAACCACGTGTACATTGGCAAGGGGTGCACCGTGGGGGAGTTTGCTCTTATCAAGGACTACGTCAAGATCCTCGACGGCTCCGTCGTGCCCCCGGGCATGGTGGTTCCCAGCTTCTCCATTGTGGCGGGCCAGCCGGCAAGGGTCGTGGGGGAGATTCCAGAGGGAGGGCATGATGAGTTTGAGCTGCGCGATCTCTACAAGTCGGTCGGCAACAACCCTCAGCCCCCGGCTGCATGAGAGGAATATGCAAGGCTAGATGGCTCAATGGGTTAGTAGGCGAGTAGTGGGTGGCCCAAGACCCTGCCATCTTGAGCAACGGCTTCTTCTACTTCGTCTAGTGACAAGTCCCTGCGAATCATAGAATGCGGTAGGCAGTGCCCAAAAGTGGTCATGAGTCAACATCTAGCAGAGTTGGCTTGTGCCAACGTTTGCAGCCAACGCTCAGGATAATCGCTTCATTTCAGTCGCACTGGCTCTAAACACATTGGCGGCAAACAGGCAAACAATCGCAAAAACTCACGAGATTATGCTTGCCTGGTAAACAAGATGGAGGATATAGGTCACCTGGAACCGAACTCGCCGTGCAAAGCGACGGTGGCTTCGTTTGTCAAGCATTTTATGGAGTTTTGAATGATACCCTTTTTTCACATGTCCCTTGGTATTTCAAACGCATCGCCGCTGGCTATTTGACTTTTGTTTCAACACCAAAAACCACGCTCGTTTGCTTCATCTGGCTATCCAACGATAAACCAACAGAGGCCCGAATTGAATCTCACAATGCCAATTCAGCCTATTGTGGTTATGCCTCACTTGAATACTCGTTCTCCCATTTTCAACCCAGATTCCAATATCGTCTTCTTGACGAATATATAAGGGCTTCTTCTCTGTCCCAAATCACATCTTGAACTTATCCTCACCACCAACCTTCCCAGGTGCTCTCCATCTCGCACCACCTGGAGTATCAAGTTACCAAGCCCACTTAGCCCTTCAAATTCGTTGCAATCTGCCATCATGCCGCGCCCTGATGATCTCCCTCTGGCGCACATCACCCCAATCCCCCCGTGGTCCTTTGTCCCGGACTCCAACCCGGAGTGGTCGGAGCCAGGCACGCCGATAATGCTCACCGTTGAGCATGTTCGCAGCCACGAGAACGCTCTATACGATGCCATCCGCCACTTCTCGCGCCTCAACGGCCAGGGAATCCGCGATGCGATCCTCCCCATCTGCCGCGAGATCTACCTCGCCTACCGCGATGAGCCGGCCGAGGCCCGCATCCACAACGTCCCGGCCTACCTGGTCAAAAAGTTTGGCGAACTTGGCATCCGAGTCATGTTCCGGGTCTGGGACCTTCACGTTGCCTACACTTCCATGCCTGTTGTCCCCGAGGCCTTTGGTGATCCGTTCGCCGACGACGAGCTCCTCTCCATCGTTCGAGACCTCGTCCTCCGCCGATTCTACGTTCGAGAGTGCCGGCTCAAAGTTCACCATGCGGCGATGACCTAGCATGCCAACGACGCTGCGGCTGCGAACCCCGAGCCAGGAACCCCCCACGAGACATATGTTCTCAAGTACGAGCGCAACGACCGCAAGGAGCTTGCCGACAAGGCTCACCGCATCCTCAACCGGCTCGTGGTCAATATCATCAACCCCAACTTGACCCACATGCCCGAGGAGAAGCAAAAGCCCCTCCTCCAGTCTCCTCTCAGCGCCATGAACCGCTGCGTCGATGCGGTCCGCGACCTGTACCGCCACCGCGACTGGCCCGAGCCCCGTGGTGCGGTGCTGCGTCACTCTTACCTTCTCTGGCATATCATTGCTGACGCCGCGGGCGACTGGGAGAGGCCTTACTTTGATTCCCTCGGAATCAGGCGATCCATGTATCTCGCCGACTTTTGTGACGACCTGATCGAGTTGGCTGCCGGAGATCTCCCTGGCGCCCTTGTAGCTCTCCACCTGTGGTAGAGGGTCGTCGGTCTACGATGACGACCAGGAAAGAAGATGATGGCTCAGTGCAGAGGGAGTGTGAGAGGAAAGTTCATGCAAGGTTGAGTCATCATCTTGGTAGGCAAGTGGGTTTGCATTGAATCGGGTAGAAAGGAAGGGAAAGCAAGGGAAAGGGGGGTTCATTCATGTATCGTCTTTGAACGAGCGAGGGTCCATTCAGAACCCCCTTGCCGGGTATTTTCAGATGGAGGTATTTCCCGAGATGCAACCCCAGCCTAGGTACTATTGAGAAAAACGGAAATGCGCGTTACGATTTCATCCGTGTTAGTCCCCGATGCCTCCTCCATCATGAACTTTGCATTTGTCTCCCTTCCCCTCCTTTTCGCGCTGCAGAATACCGAATACCACCCTCCCTCGCCAAGGTGAAAAAATAAAAATAACAAAAAAACAACACATCAACGCCGAGTCATGGCCGCCAACACACCGAACCCAAACTTACACCGACTATGACGCCCCCCCTCCTCTCCATGGAAGCACCCGTCCCCTCCTATCAAGCGGCAAACTCTAGTAATTATACCACTCTCCCACTATAGCAGCCCCGCCGTCCCCGGCTTGGAAAGCTCGGTCTACCCGAATACAACACACTCACCAGCCACAGCATAAGCTACGGGCCTTGTATCCAGGTCGCCGACCATCGGGCCCCACCACAGCAAGCAAGCAGCCATGCCATGAGCGAGCGAAGTGGGTGGGTGTGGGTGCTGTCTGTATGTACCTAATTCTTTTTTTTTTGGCCCTTTTTAGCTTGCTTGCCCTTTTCTCTCTCTTTTTTTTTTTTACTCCGCATTATGTGGGCCTTGGAAGCCGGGCCCCCGGGCGGCGCGGGTTGCGTTGCGGGCACACGACAGCTGCGAGCCAGTGCGCGCGGCACATCACTGGCATGGCATGGAACCACGATGCTTGGAAAGCCCGTTCTTTTCCCCCCGAGGACCCTTATGCAAAACGAAATGACTTGTTCAGGCGCGAGAGATTGAGTCATAGCTGCTTTACCCCAGTCGACTTGTTTTGTTTCACGCCAAAGCATGTGAAAGTCCACCGCCAGAGAGGGGCAGGCCAAATTACCCATTCCCGCCTACCGCCCCTCTCTCCGCCTCTCCCCGCCATTTCTCTCTCCCCGGAGAGAGAGGGAGAGCTCGAGAGCTTGGGTCTCGTCTTCCAGCAGTGGCACGCGACATGTTTATTTCTGGTCATCACTAGCCAACGAAACGAGGGAAAAGGAGGGGCGCTTGGTGTTTGTTTGTGTGTTTGTCTTGTCTCTTTGTCTTGATTGATTGAATAACTCTATAGTAGCTGGTGACTCTATCAAAATAAAATAAAAAAGCCCGTTCTAGGCACGTAGGGCCTGGGAACAGATTCCCCCAGGAAGGCCCCAGTTTGCTTGTAGACTGTCTAATAGACCGGGGTATAAAAACCGAAAACTCCTCATAAATGAATAGTCAAGAAATCAAACCGATGAAGGTCTTGGGTATCAGCACACACTCAAGGCATCATCCCTCTTCGTCTTTGCAACTCCAAAAAAAAAAGTCTTTAAGATAAAAAGCAAACAGAAAAAAGCAAGTCGGTCTTTTTTGAGTCCCCTAAAACGCCATGGCCAGTTGTAAATGCTCAAAATGCAAGGCTCGCTTCCCGCTAACCCCGTTTTTTGTTTTCGTCCCGTTGTACAAAAATCCGGTTTTTTTTAGTTTGTCATCGTCGTCAAGTAGTTTCAGCGTAATAGTTGCAAAAACAGTGATAGTGGAGATGGGTCGGTGTGCAAGCGGAAGGCTGCTGCCGGTCGGCCGTTTCGAGGTGAATGAAGCGGCGGTCTGCGGATCCTGCGCTAGCCGCCAGAGATAAGGCCTTGGTTCTTGCAACGAGTGGAGGAGAAGGAAGGAGGGAAAAGCTAGCAGGTGGAGATGCTCTCACATCACCATCTGCTGGCGCTGGCGCTCCTTCTCCTCGGCAAAGACCTTGCGGCTCATCTCGAGGACGCGCTCGAAGCCCTCGCGGCCCTTGATGGCGTTCTCCTTGAAGCGGTGCACCAAGGTATCCTCGATGCTGTTCTTGATGCGCTGCCAGCCGCCGCAGAGGGCGGTGATGTTGGCCGTCTGGATGAACTCGGTCTGGTGGTTGCCCATGGGCTTGTAGACGACCTCCTCCTGGACCTTGACCAGGTTGCTCCAGGTCAGGTTCTGGCTGACCATTGTGACGGTCTGGTTGACGGGATCCACGTAGCTCGCCTCGTAGACTTGGCTGGCCTCGATTCCGTTGCCCATGATGGTCTTCATCCAGTCCGGGGCCGATTGCTTGCAGGTGATGAGGCGCTCGGTGCGAAGGATGCCCGTCTCCGGGTTGACCTCGCGCGAGATTGTGTCGACGGCAATGACGTGCTCAGACTTGTTGTTCCAAGGGCCGTACTTGCGCCAGTTGGCCGTGGACACCTCGTCCCACGAGTAGTTGAAGGTTACGCTGTTGGAGAAGACCTTCATTGTGGCGGACCGAAACGACGGCGGCGGCGAGGAAAATCGGTGTTTGGGGAAGAGGATGTCGGAGGGTGCTCGTCGCGGGAAGGACGGCGGTTTCGGTGAAGAAGTTGAAGGAGGCGGGTTGAAAGCGCTCTCTCTTCGGTGGGTGTGTGTGTCAGACTTTTTTTTTTCCCTTAGGTCCTAAGTAGCCGAGCGTCCCTTGTGAGACAGGCGGGTCGAGTCTATGATAAGCAAGAGAGAAAAGAATGAAGCAAGAAATCCACTTGCGACGACAGCAATGGACAATGGCAGCCGGGAGGATCGACAATGTAGGAGGATGAAGAGGTGCATGTGCGCCTTTTTACCTGTTCCCGGCACGCTCGTGCTGAATAAATTTGCCCTGGTACCTTGGCTGCGGTACCTCGCCGCATGTGAAGTAAAGTCGCTATCTCCGGTGTAGACCCCCCCCCTCCTCCCCTTCGGCGTCCATCGGCTTCATGGTCCGAGCGCGTGAACTAGGCCGCTATTCCTGCCTTGGTCATGCACTAGTCCAGAACGGCATAGCGCGCCAGCCGTCGCGAGAAAGCTTCGGAATTCGCAGAGTTGGCGCCCCCCTGATTGGCCCGGCCCGCGGGATCCTCTGCTTCATGCACCGTCTGCCCGGTTTCGCTTGGACGAGACGAGAGGATCCCGACCTCCCAAAAAGAAACTAAGCCACCAGCCACAGGGTGGCGAGTGTGTGTGTGTGTGACCGTGAGCCTCTGGAAGAAGCCGGGTGCTCACTGCCCTGAGTAATGCTGTGGAAATGATCATCATTTACAACCGAGCAAAAGGGGAGGATCCGGCTGCTTCGCCCCCCGTCATCAAAGGAGAAGCAACCGGGAGGCGGACGATCGTCGGAATTTTCTTGACTCGCTGAGAGATCTCTGCAAGTACCCCGATCCAAAAGTTCAGGGTTCGTCCTGGAAAGCCGGGGAAACCGTTGCACTCAACAAAGGGGAAAAAAAATTCCCCATACGTGCTTAGCCACAACGTTCGGATCGATCGAAGATCTGGCAGACAAATGGGCAGATTTTTTTTTTTTGGGCTACCCACCCCATCATCACAGGTTGAATCTTTGTCGCATTTTGCCTAGCCTGGGGTAAAGGCCGCCATGTAACCCTTTCCCACGCCAGGTGAGCTAAGACAATACAATTGTTGAATGTTCATGTCTTTCCCGCCAGGCTGTATATGTAGGGTTGGGTGGAAACATGGCGCAAGCCGCAAACCATCATCACAATCATATCATGACAAGCCCCGAAACAAACCAATGGTTCAATTGCTTGAATTTGAGGCAAACTAGAAAACTGTAAGTGAATTGTTGCGTCATTTTCATCATTCTCATAAAACTTCGTGATTCGTAGTTGTCGACATGTCACTTTCTCTCCTGCCTCCAGCATCCCCAACTGTGAGCTGCATCTGCTGCACCACCAGTGTCAGGGTCACATTCCAGTTGATTCCAGGTACAGATTCGCCACAAATTCACTTCAATAATCCGCCAATGATGTAAAATCAATCATATTTTTTTATTTATCCTGTTAGCGCTGTCATACAGCACCACACATAACGTCATTTTTTCACACCGTGTTACCCTATAGATCAAGAGGAGAGTCGTTTTTCAGAGCCCATCTCATACATAGCCACCTCCCACTGTGCCACCCAAGGCGGCTTAGTAGTCGTCTCCACGGCTGATGACCTCCTTTACGGTGGGTCGGATCAGAATGGTCTAGCGAGCAATGGTTAGTTCGTGGGGTATGTTTGACGCTGATTCAGATTTTGACTTACATGCTCAAACTGAGCGGTGTACGAGCCCTTCTTGTCACACAAGGGCGGGTACGCCTCGACGATGCCGGCGTTGACCAGGTTGTTAAGCTGTATATATCGTTAGCGGCATGAGGAGAGCAAAAGTTGCCAGCCAGGTAGTCTCACCCCGAGAAGATACTTGTCCTGGCCAATGCGGTCCAGGTATCGGCGGCAGAATGGCAGGGTTCCAAAGTTCTTGTTGATGACGTTGAGCAGCGACTTGGCAGAGCCCAGACGCAGGTCGACGTGCTGAACGTCTTGGTTCTTTGCGTAGTGCGACGTCTCCATGTCGTCTCGGACGTATCCGTTGCCCGTGCTGCCAAAGGTCTCAATGGCAAAGACGTCGCCCTCCTCCATCTTGGTTTGATCGTTGCTCTTGACAATCGGCACGGCCTTGGTTCCGTGGATGCTGTAGGGCAGGATGTTGTGGCCAGTCAGGTTGCGGATACTCTTGACGGGGTAGGTGGTGCCGTCAATCTCAACCTCGAAGCTCTCCATGGTCTCCTGGATGATGCCACCAATCTCGCCCACGCGGGCGTCGATGCCGGCCTCGCGGATACCGGCGTTGGTGGCCTCCTTGACGGCCTTGAGCAGGTTGTCGTACTTGTCCTCAAAGGAGAGGGTAAAGGCCGAGTCGACGATGCGGCCGTTGACGTGCACACCGAAATCCACCTTCATGACGTCCTCCTGCTGGAGGACCATCTTGTTGCCGGCATTGGGCGTGTAGTGGGCGGCGCAGTGGTTTAGACTGAGACCGCATGGAAAGCCCATACCGGCAACCTTTGCGTCGCCCTCGGTCAGGCCGGAATGGCCCGTAAGAGCACGAACACTATCCTCAATGCCCTCGGCAATCTCGGTCAGGGTCTGGCCGGGCTTGATGCTCTTCTGCGCCCATTGGCGGACCTGACGGTGGACCTCTGCGGCCTCGCGGTAGTCGTCAAGGAAGTCGCTGTTGAGGCTGTCCAGGTGGCGCTTCTCCTCGTCCGTGGTGCGGTAGCTGTTGTCTTCTCTGTACTCGACCTCCTCGCCCTTGGGATACGACTTGTTGGGGAAGAGCTGGCTGATCATGACGCGCGGGGGGTCGGTTTGGCTGGTGGGGTTCTTCTTCTTCTTTCTGGGCTTTCTCTTCTTCTTCTTCTTGGCGGCGCCCGTGGAGGCAGCGCCGTTGGCATCTGCCTCGTCTTCCGAGTCATCATCGTGCTCATCGCCGGCGGCTGCGTCGTTGGATTGGCCAGCGGCGCCGGGGTTGGAGGCTTCGGCCACTGCGGGGGGAGAATAGCGATGTTAGTACTCTTTTGATTTTGGTGGCGGGGGCGCTTAGACCGTTGACGAGGGGGACACGGATCGCAGAGGGGGTAGAAACTCACCGTTGAGCTCCTTGAGAGCTTCGGTGGGGACTTGGGCTGCCATCTTGGCTAAGCTGCGCTGAGGGTTGACGCAAGCGAGCTTATTGCTTTGGAGTGAAGCAAAAGAAATCGGTGCGTGAGAGTTGTGCCTGCGTGTGATGTGTTACCCCACCAAGCGGATTTGTCCGCAGTGGACAAAATGGTTGCGACAGCCTCTGCGCTAATTTTGCTGGGCTATTTTTGTTTTCAGCAGGCCGAGGGCGCACTCCCCCACCGCAGGATTTTTTTTTTGACATGGCCATGACGGAAGTGGATGTCATCTTTTTCATAGTAGCGCCGCGCACGCGATCCATGATGATGGCAATCGGAATTTTCTCATTGACCGACGCTTTTGCGGGGTGCGTTCTTGGTTGAGCTTGGCGGGAGAGAGCCAAGCTCAGTGGCGACTGGGCAAAAAAGGAAATGGCCAGGCGAATTCAAGGCCCATCAGTGTGCACTCGGCGGTTTGGGACTTGTCGCATCACGGCTGCGTCATTCGCTTTCGCATGGTTTGGTTCTTTGCGGCTAGCTTGCTTCTGCGAACGTGCCCTCTGATGGTCTTTGACCTGACTATCAAGGCTCGGCGGTGCCTGGAATAATGAGTCAGGAGCGGCGTATTGTTTCGAGCAAAAGCAAATATCCAACGTTTTGTGGCTAAGAATTCAACAGGCGGCAGAGTGCGGGTTTCAACCACAGTGTCGGCATAAGAAGAATCGGGCGAGTAACACGGATATCAGCTGCCAACGAACAATGCGACAATTGCATCATCATGGTTTCCGTGTTTGTTGTTTGTTGCTTGTTGACTCTTTGGCCTGGCGTGATCGTCTCCTATCCCATGTATTCCATCGCCACCACTGCAGGCGCATGGCGGGGGAAGGGGGGTAAAAGGCGACAAGGTTCGCACACGTACACATGTCAGGCTTATTGGACAAGACGCCCAATGAGGGAAAAAAAAGGGATGCTAGAAAGGCGCTAGATGCACCGCGAAGCTTATCTGATAGGCAGAGCCACGGCTTGTACCAGTTTTCCGGCTTTGGCTTGGCATGGTACGTGGTGGAGGTTAGTTGAGACGGCCAGGCAGAGCCAATGCACGTCGACCCTATCAGGGCTGGTAAGGCGAGGCTTCGAGTTAGCCCGGAGAGTTCGTCCCGTGTATGGCGCCTCACGCATAACGCACTTGCGGTAGCAGTGGTGATGGATGGGCCTCACCGATGCTGCCGCGGCACAATTCTGATCCCGGGCATGTCATGATTATAGTGTTTTTGCTTGCTGCTGTGCGCTCTTTATTGTTGTTGCTTTTGCTCGCCCGCAGCGCAGACCCAGATAGATAGATGTTCCTCGTCCGGCTCCCAAACGCAGCAGCCACTGGTGCGTCCCCCGCAGCCTACTTCTGAAACCCACATGCAAGGCCAGCAACCCATCCATCCATGTTGAAGCATCTCTCCCTCGCGCGTCGTCGGTAGGGGCGGTTTGCATGGTGCCGCCACGCCACGCCCGCTAGGCCCGCTGACGGGTTTGACCGTTGGCGTTAACATTGGGCGGCTGACCAGGGACCGCTCCCAAACCTGGGCTCGTCTCGGCCAGAGCAGCAGCAAATGCTCTCCCAACGCTGATCAGTGCTACCCCAGGGCCCAGGGCCCAGGGCCATGTGCCATGTGCTCATGCTGGCTCGCCCCGGTCGGTCCTGGCCGCTCCGGGACCTTCTGGACGGATGGACCCTTTTCCCCTTCGCGCCCGTCACACATTGACAATTGCCTTCTCCCTCTCCTCCTTCCCTCTCACCCTCTCCGCCGTGCAACTGTCCCGGGGCATCATGACCTCCCGGAGCCTCGCTGCAGGCCGGTACAACTGATGTGCCCTCGCGGCCCCTTCCTGGTACCGACAAGCGCCCACAGGCACCGCCGGCCATGCGCCTCCTCAACACCGAGTCTCTGTGCCTCGAGTCCTTTGCCGGGCCGGCCCCACGATACGCCATTCTGTCGCATCGGTGGGGTCATGATGAGCTCCTCTTCCACCACATCGCCGACAACAACAATGCCTGGGCCGACCGTATTTCATCCCCCGGCGCCGAAAAGGTCAAGAGGGCTTGCGCCCGCGCTGCCGCCGACGGCTTCGCATACATCTGGATTGACACGTGCTGCATCGACAAGACGAGCAGCGCCGAGCTGTCCGAGGCCATCAACTCCATGTTCCTCTGGTACCACGAGTCCGCCGTCTGCTACGCCTACCTCGCCGATGTCGACAAGGACGACCGGTACGGCCTGGTCCTCAGCCAGTGGTTCAAGCGCAGCTGGACGCTGCAGGAGCTCATCGCACCGGAGCTGGTGTCGTTTTACGACTGCAACTGGGAACACATAGGCGACCGAAACTCCATGGCCCGCCGCATCTCTGAAATCACGGGCATCCACGAGGCTGTCCTCGCCCGGAAGCACCCCGCCGCCGCGAGCGCCCACGACCTGAAGCAGCGTCAGCGTCACCACCGCCGGGATTATCGTCTCCGCTCCATCCTTCGATCCTACAGCGTTGCAACACGCCTTTCGTGGGCCGCCAACCGCCAAACCACCAGGGAGGAAGACATTGCCTACAGCCTCCTGGGCCTCTTTGACGTCAACCTGCCTCTCGTATATGGCGAAGGCGACAAGGCTTTCCAGCGCCTGCTGCAGGAGATTATAAGAGAGACGGGCGATCCTTCCGTTCTCGTTTCATGGGGCAGTAGCCCGCCATTTCGACAGAGTCCCGCACACTATGGGTACGGCGGGAATGTCAGATGGCTGGAAGCACAGGGCGTGGCATCTTCAAAGGTTACAATCGAGAACCCCAAGACTCTGACCATCGACGCTCTGACATGTCCCTGTACTGTCTACTCCGCAGGCGACATAGTGATGGAGGAGGGGTTTCACGTTGCAATTATCGACTGCATTCCGGAGAGCAGCCAATCAAAGAGGATTGGCATTATATTGCGGAAGCGACCAAACGAACAGGTTTATGAGCAATATCACGAATTACCTTTTGTCCAACTCGAACCTCACCCGCAGGGCAAGGTTGTTGGGTTCATGTCGAGTTTATCCATTACTAAGAGTGAGTTCATTGGTGCCAAGACATGCAGATGGTTCAGCAGCCGCTAACGTCGTTTTTTTATTCTTCTCGCAGTTGCATTTACAGAACACGATGCACAGCCAGGGAGTCTTCAGGTGGCATTAACAGAAACTTATCCAGCGGTCCGGCGAAACCCAAGAGTCTTTGTGACGCCCTTGGTTCAGCCGCCGACATTGCACTACACATTGGGAACATCAGAGCTCGTCTCGGACGAGGCGTATATAATGGACGGTGATGTGGGGGTGTTTGTGGTGGAGAATGAATTATCACGGGGGTTCTTTTTGATATGGGGTTACGGGCAGATCGACCAAGAAGACGACGACGACGACGACGACGAAGACGACACGGCGCAAAAGACGGGTCCGGAGGCCTCAAGGCAGGCCAAGCCGTGGTGCCGCGTCCTCCCATGGAAGGGGACCACGCCTAGGGCATCACGGACCGAAGTGCACCTGCAAGGTGAGCCCGACATTTTTGTCTTGGACCGCGATCCGGTGGAGCTCTTTTCGGCGCGGGAGACGTTTGTGGAGATGATGAATCGGTTCCGGACGAAGCGCAGCGACGGGCGCCCCGTGGACCTGGGCGACGTGGTGGTTAGGGCGACGTTCCGGCCAAACACCTTTTTGGGCTACACGCAGTTTGGCCTCGTGGTTGAGATTGAGCCGGCACGGGCGCTGGGCAAGTCGCCGGTTATGGCGCACATCGAGGCGCCATGGAAGAGGAGGCGGACCTGGTGGGACCGATTCAGCCCGCCGCATCTGATCATCATGGCCAAGAAGAAGGCTGTCGAGTGGTGCTGATGCGGAGGCTGAGGCCGAGGGTTGCTCCGGAGCGCACAGGGCTTGAGCGTTTCATCCTTATTATTTTACGAGCGGACGGGGGCCTTTCGCAATCGCGGTGGCTTGGCCCCGAGGCATGGAATGGGATTTGGAATACGGACGGAGGCTGCGGCGGCGGCGGCGAGCATTGGGAATAACGTCTTGTCGGACCCCCGACATGGTAATGAGTTGGAGATTGTGTTATAATTTTAGCATACGACGCTAGGATACCCCATCGGCTTACTGTTGAATCCCGAAAAACAATTTACGGGAATTTTTTTTTTTTTTGCATCACGGACTTTCGGTGCATCTCAGATGGCGAATGTTTCTCTTTTTTTTCTTTTCTTACCTTTCTTTTTCCTTCTTCGAATCGAGCAGACCCTGCTAACTTTGAAGGGCATTGGCTCAATTACGTAGGTGGATTTGTTTCCCTCCCCTCCCAACAATGTCGCCCCTGACGCCGATGACCTCACTGAAACTTTAGTGACACTGGGCCGCTGGGGGACGCTGGAGGAGAGCGCTGGGAGTGAGACAGGGTGCACCAAGGTGCTGCAGCGGGGGTTCAGCTCTCAAGCCACGGGCCAAGCACGCTTTCGCGGCAAACCAACAGCAGTAGCAGCAACAGCAGCGGGGGTCTCGGGCCAGCTATTGGTATGGCTGCCAAGTTCCTGTCTCTCCTCTTGTGTCATGGCCTTTGCCCAAGCTAGGCGCCTCGCATAGCGGGCTCTCGGGGCAAGCAAGCAAGCAAGCAAGCCACCTACCTCGTCGTCTCATGATTGCGTGGCGTGGCGTCGTCTCCCAAAGCTCAGTCCAACTCCAGCCCAGTCCATTGTGCAGCCTGGCCAGCGCTGGGACAGCAGGGCAAGCCATGGCATGGGGCTACGACGACGACGACTGGCAGCCAAGCAGACGCCACCTCCCTCCTGCCCCTTCCCCTCTCCCAGCTCTCCACCCTCATTGGGGCCTCAGCCAGCTCGTTCGTATACCTCTTGGATGGGCCACAAGTCCCCGGCGGCCGAACGGGGGGGTGCAGGCTCCTCTTTTGCGTTCCCCAGGCCAGTTAACGTTAAGCTAAGCCTCCCAACTTACTTGGGCGGTGGAGTTCTTTTTAGCGGCCCCATCACCGCACCCTCTCCCCCGGGCCGTCCGTTTGGAAGGCAAAAAAAAAAACAAGCACCCCTCCGTACAGGCTGGGTTGGGTCCTGAAACCTCGATTCCAGCTGGCGCTTAAGCTGTCAGCTATATCTTTTTTATTTCTTCTTTCGTCATTCATCTTTCGGCCTGTTCCCTCCGTGTCCCTGTCCTGCTGTATCCTTTTTTTTTTTTTGTTTTTTCATCCCGTCTTAACCTTACTTGCCCCCGTGTTTGCATAAGCCTTCTTCTTCCTCTTCTTCCCTCTCCATCTCTTCCCCTCCCCTCTTACAAGTAGACATGGGAGATACCGCCCCCCATCAGCCCAACTATGCTCCCCCTTCGCCCCCGGAGCAGGCCGCTCCGCCTCTGCCCGCCCGTCCACCGCCGCCGTATGTCTTGAACGCCGCCGACGACGTTAACCACGACCGCCGGAGCAACAGGAGCAACAACAGCTCCAGCGAGCGGCTCTCGGTGGTTTCCCAGCAGCCCAGCTTCAGGATCCCCCGCAAGGCCGTGCCCAATGCCAGCTGCGCCCCCGTCCAGGTCCAGCAGCTGGAGATCAACACGTCGCAGCCCGAGGACTTTGAGGGCGAAATCGACACCAACAACGAGCTGCCGTCGCGCGAGACGATCCGCAAGATTCAAAACTACATCGTGCTGGACCGCGATGGCAAGACGCACCCCTTCAAGAGCCTCTACTCGGGCAGCAACGTCGCCCGCCGCGTCCTCATCATCTTTGTCCGCCACTTCTTCTGTGGGGTGAGTCCGTGAAACCGCTGCGCCTCGCACCGTTTCTTCCTGCGAGAAGGATCTTCCTTCTTCCCCCCCCCGCCGCCGACAATCAACTAACACGATGCTGCGTCGTATAGAATTGCCAGGAGTTTCTCCGCTCCCTGTCCGAGGCCGTGTCGTCGGACTCGCTCCTCCGGCTGCCCGTCAGCACCTTTATCGCCGTAATCGGGTGCGGCGACCCCTCCCTAATCGACATGTACGTCACCGAGACCAACTGCCCGTTCCCCGTCTACACGGACCCGACCCGGTCCCTGTTCCAGGCCCTCGGCATGACCTCGACCCACGACGTCGGGTCCAAGCCCGCCTACATGCGCAAGAGCATGACGCGCGCCCTCATGGACAGCGTGGGCCAGGCCATCAAGCAGATCCCCAACGGCAACTTTCTCAAGTTTGGCGACCAGCGCCAGGTCGGCGGCGAGTTTCTCTTCGAGCCGCAGGACATCAGCACCCCCGTCGCCACGCCCACCGAGGAGATGCCGAACCCGCTGGGCGCCTTTGAGGAGCATCCCGAGGAGCTCCTCCCCCAGTACGGCAAACCCAGCCAGCACCGCGGCGACGAGCAGAAGATGGTGACGTGGTGCCACCGCATGAAGACGACCCGCGACCACGCCGAGGTGTCGGAGCTCATGGAGGTGCTCGGCTTCGACCCGAGCAAGGTCGCCCGCCAGATCCAGCGCCAGGGTTCCGGGGGCCCGGCCATCGCTGTGAGGAAGGGAAGGGGCCAGAGCATGGCCGATCAGATGCGCAAGCTCAGCGCCGATCACACCAACCAAGCGACACGAACCCAGTCGTTAAACTAAAAAGCAACAAAGAAGAGACCAAAACGAAAAGGAAGCAAGGAGCGAAGGAGAGAAAAAAAGAAGGGCACGAGTTGATGGCTGCATGATTTTATTTAGGACACAGCGTCGGAGTAGGGACTTTTTGTTTTACCTGTCATTTTTCCTCAAGGGGGGTCTTTTTTTTTCCCAACCCAAAGAAACACTGATGCGCTACTCGCCACATTTTTTACAATCTGGCTTTTGCACATTTAGATGATGTTTAGACATGATATCCCACCAAATATTGGTTAGCAAGCAAGCAAGCAAAAAAAAAAAAAGAAATCAATACATGTTAAACAAGTCAAATTTCTTGTCTTTTTGCAGTCTCTACTACTCGTGAAGCCAACTTCCGTCCTCTCTACTGTGAACGACCTCGTCAATCTTGAGGCGAAACTGCAGAATCTCGTCCCCGTTGACCAGGTCGTTCTCCACGGCCCTCCTGTCCCCTTCCTCGAGGTCCCTTACGATGCCCGCCCGCACGTGCCTCTCTCGCAGCCTCTTCCTGGCCACCTCGTAGTCGACCTCGACAAACCAGAGCTCGTCGAGCAGCGCGGCGGCGTCGCGCCACACGTCCCGGTCCAGCGCCAGGTAGTTGCCCTCGAGCACGACGACGCGGTGGTGCGGCAGGACGGCAATGTCGTCGTCCCGGGGGTCCTTGACGGCGTGGTCGAACGAGGGCGCCAGCACGGGCGCCGCCTCGGGCATCGGGCTCGCCCGCAGCGCGCGCACCAGGCCCAGGAACTTGGCCGCGTCAAAGGTGAAGGCCGCCCCGCGCCGGAAGTGCGCGTTGGCCGGGTCCGGCATCGCGGATAGCGCCGCCCGCGTCAGGTGGAAGCCGTCCATGGGCACGAACGTGGCCGGCGCCGGACCTGCTGCCGCTGATGAGCCGTCAACGGCGCCGGCGCGAGCGTGCTGCTCGTTGAGTCGGTCCGTAATGATTTGCGAGAGCGTCGTCTTGCCTTGGGATCCAATGTTAGTCCACACGTTGAGAAGGGGAAACGTGCAGTCAGTTACCTGAGCCTGGGATCCCGGCTATTCCAATTACTGGAAACCCGTCCAGTTAGCGTACATGTTCCCAGACAAGAGGCTTGAAACCCTATTTGGTGTCTTTTAAACAGACGGCGCATGTGTCATGACACCTCATATCGAGTCGACAAGAAGCTCGGGCCCTGGCTGGGGGTCCAACTTACACAGCCGCCGATCCTTGGGCGTCTCCTCGTAGCGCTTCCACGCCTTGTCCACGAGCCTCTTGACCTGGTCTTCCATTTTCCCAGGCTGGATTTGTATATGCTAGTGCGAGCCTCAAGGTGGTTTGGTCTGGTAAACAGCAGAGCAAGTTGTTTGAGTGGGTGCAGGCCGTTCGTCACTCGTGGTGCCCCGCGTTATTTGGGGCTCTCGTACCCCACGTTCGTCGTCGTTCCCCACTCCGGCCGATATCCTTGCCTGGTCACGGAGACCGGCAGCGAGGCGACATGACGTTCAAAGTCTGTTCAACCCTGCGGGGCTTATCGTGCGGCGTCATAATGGAACCTGTGGTTTTTATTGTCTCGGTCTTGTGGGCAGAGGCAATGATTGATACAAGATATAGCCGCTGTTTTAGACCTTTGGCAGCAGAATAATTAAAGTTGGATAATAACACGCAGGAATTGGCACTGGCATGACTTGCTACTGATTTTGATCTTGGTTCTTGAAATTTCCCTTTTATTTACCTGCTGGGATATCTCTGTACCCATCGGTCCATCATATCCTCCTGCTTGAGTGCTGGCTATCCGAATGTGTGAGGCGCAAGATTTTACTTAAAAAGGACCGACTACACCAATATCTGCCGGAGACAAGATATGATGAAAGCGAACTTTCGAAAAAAAAAGTCTACCTTTTTATCACCACAAGCCGTTAACAAATTAATCTTTTAGTGGCGGCAAAGAATGCTGCAACTTTCTCAATCCCTTGAGTGACCCGACCACGAGCTACGGCTACTAGTGGGGCTGCCACCAGCAAAATCTCAAAGCCAGGCTGAGTCAAACAAAAAAAAAAGCTCACCTCACAACCTTTCGGACATTCCCAAATCAGCAAACGTTCTCGACCATGGACGACGAGGAAAACGATCTCTTCAATATCCAAGTCTCGGATGACTCCTCCGATGAGCGCGAAGCCAAGCAAGCCCGCCGGACAGGCCAGTCTGAGGAGGCTTGGAGGGCTATCCAGCGCGAGTACAAACCCAAGGTTGAGAATGGCAATGTTAGTCGCTGGAGTGTCTGCTTGGCTCACAAGGGATGATGCTAACTATTAAAAGATCTTCAAGACCATCAAGCTTCCCATGAGCCCTAATGCCTCTAAGCAGCATCTGCAAGAGGCCGTCCACGCTGTCGAAGAATTGTACTTCTTCCGCCAGTATGCGCATGCAACGCAGCTCGTCGACGAAGCACTGCAGAGTGACGGCATCGATGATGAAACTCGGCAAACACTACTAGCATACAAAGAGAAATGCATTTCGCGGCAGAAAAAACAAGCTTAATGTCACATCATTGTCATTGACTATCCCTGGTCTATCTGAGTGCACCTTGGCGGCGTCTTCTATCTCCAACCAGATAGTCATAATCAAACCACGCTCACTTTGGGCCGGTAAAGTTCCCGTAAAATGGTGCCAACTTGGTGGCATACCGCGACGAGCTTAGTCCTTGAACGCCCGCTCCCGAGCTTGTCGATGCACCGGGGGTGCTAGTCGCAGATGCTCGTGGGGCTTGACTGCTGGCACCCGCGCCCCAAGTTGAAGATGTGTTTGTATTGTTGGATGGAGGGGCGCTTGGAATGTAGTTGGAAATGGTAGGCGCGTTTGCCCAGCGAGAGGCTGCCAGACCCTTGGTTGGAGGCTGGGCTTTTGGGGCAGGAGCAAGTGCACCGTTGCGGTGGGCATCCTCCGTATTCGCCATGATAACATCGCCGTCATTGACATAACGAATGGCCGCATCTATTTCTCGGAGCGCTGAACGTGCGACCTTGCCACCGGAAATCGGGAGACCTTCGGCTGCGCTCCAATCAGATGGGACGGAGGCGTTGGCCTTGAGCCTTTCCATGTCTTCTGAGGAGTACTGAACGCGACCGAGTTCTGGAATCACAGGAGTGCCGTCAATAGTCGGACTGGCGGGCTTAGGAATCTTGTTGAAAGAGCCGTGCTCCGATTCTTTGCCTTTGCCCTTGCTAAGCTGGCGAACATGCATCTTGACCGTGATTTGTATCATGTTGCGAAGGACGCCAACCAAGTTCTCCCTGATTTCATCATCATAGTCACGCATGAAGCCATGCTGGATCCAGTACTCAACGGCACCGTGCTCGATACCTTCTCTAACTGTCTCGATCAGGTGTTCATTGAGGTTATACTGAGCCACGACCTTGTCAATGAGACGAATGATGTGCCCAGCCGTGTTGTGAAGATTAGGCATTTCAATATTCTCCACCTCCTGGAACCCGTCGAGTTCGATGAGGGTACCCTCCGTGGGTGCGATGGAGGGAGTGGGAGTGGCGACATCGGTATCGACGGCGAGACTCTCGCCGGTAGTGGTATCGGCTACAGAAGCACTAAGCGCAGGAGCACCAGGTGCAGAAGCATTGGAAGCAGGTGCATCAAGGAGAGGTGCATCAGGGGTAGGCGCACCAGCAGCAGGCATACCGACTGCCGGGGTAGGAACAGGAGCAGAGAGGGTGGTGATGGAGGAGGATGCCACGGCAATAGAACTGTTGTTTTGCATCTCACTAGCCCCATTCGCGTCACTGTTATTGTGAATGACCATGGATTGCTGGAGACCGCGGAAAAGTTTCTGAAACTTTTTCGTTTCTGCTTGGCTGGACAGTCTCAAATAGTAAGTCCGCTTGTTGTCGCAACGTTTCAATATACAGATGTCTCCATCCATCTTCGGGTTCTCCAATGCAGTCACTATGTGGTGTTGAGGGGCCTTCCCAATTGCCGTGAAGGTCACCACAGCCTCATTTTTGTCTGTGTGCAAAACCAATTTGAAATCTGCCTTGAAAAGCCTAGATTCGCAGTTGTCCGGAAGCATCTCGCAAGTGCCATCAGCAACTAAAAAGTCGGATGAGTTAGCGGCACGCTTTGGTTGGGTCCGCCGGAAACCAACAGAAGCTGGAGTCGGTTCGGGGGTGACTGAGCTCGTAGGGACATTCGACACTGGCGCTTCCATGGCTGGATTCTGTCGCACATGCGAAACCTGGCCTTGGGAAACCGGAGTTTCTGGAACTTGATTTTGCGGCACTGGAACTCGAAAGGCAGGATTCAGTGGGAAGGAAGTTGTCGCCGTAGGTCGTTGAGTAGGAGCACGGCGTTGGATAGGGGCGCGGCGTTGGAAATCCTCTTTTGTGAGTGTTTTTTGAACCCATTGAGCTGCCCAAGGGCGAGCATTTTCAACACGAAGGCCGTCCGTATTGCGGGATTCGTCATCTTCAATATTAACTAGGTCTCAAATTAGTATGAGCGAGGGTTACATGGATAGATTGACTTGCCTGTCCATTTGCTGTTCAGCCCCTCTTTGTAGTCTGCGCTGTAGTGGGATGTCCCGTTCCTGCCACGAGGGTCGAACGAAGGACCTTTCCTTGCGATGTTGCTCAGAGGCAGTTCTTCTTGTCGAATGCGACTGAGATCGTTCTTTGGAAATGTTAGCAAATATTATTTCCGAGGTTGGTGTGAGGCTGGAAAAGTTGGGTGAGACTGGGAGCCGAACTCCTGGAAGCCAAGGTTTGCGCACCACAGGAGAAGCTCATCCCTTTCCCATCAAAGGTTTTATGTTATCAAAAAGGCGGGTATGTACAGCAGTTGTGTGGGAGGAATGGGGGAGGGGGGGGGGCTCTGAAAATAAGAATGTAGAGAGAACGCACCATGCAGGCTGCTTCAACCAGCGCTGGGTCAACAGTAGATTTGCTCATGGCGATCTGATGGAAGCAGAAATACTAAGTGAAGACGAAGACAACTGCAGGACTGTTGGGGTCAAGTTGTAGGACAAATCCTGGAAGCAGAAATGTGTGCTGTTTTGAAGAGGAAGGAAGAAAGGGAGGGGTCGAGGCCACCGTCGTTGTTGTGGGCGGAAAGAGAAGCTGCCAGCTGCCGCCAGTGAAAGAGGCGCAAAAGATCTTTGTTTGGAACAAACCAGCTGGCGGGAAAACCCCCAGGGCAGGAGCTTTGTGGGAGATAGGGTTTGCAGGTCGCAGTGATGTTTGGGGGAGTCAAAGTCCAGCCCAGCTCAGCAAAGAAAACTTGCTTGTTTGGTGGCTTGATGGGCGCGCTTTGCGGTGTGGAAGCAGCAAGGATTCAACTTGAAACTGAGCTTCTGGGCGTCGCCTCTGGTCTTGAGGCTTGCTCTTCCGTGGGGAGGGAAGAAGGCAATAGCTGTGGCCTGCAGACACACCACTTCTTTGTTGGAGGTTAGGTTGTGATGAACAGAGAAAAATAAGGCCACGAATTGAGCCTCCATGCCTTAATATTCTACTAAAGACTAAAGATCTTAGTGTTTAGCCTCTGCAATGTTGCACGGAGGTATGCGAGTTCCCGCTGTGCCCCCCTTCGAATGCATGGTTTGCTATCAAATGCTTGACACCCGGCTGGACAAGGGTGCAGAAATTACCTTCAGAACAATAACCTTCTATTTGCATCCCTAGACTTCTAAAATTTGTTGCCGCTCGACTGGCGCATTTTCTCTTTGCTGCTGGCGGGAGGCTGTTTATGCACCCTTACCCCTGATGCCCGAACGTGGCTACTGAAGCCTCAGCCACTTCTAGAACTCGTTGTGTTACCAAGAAAATTTCCCAGATTAAGCCGGGAAAATTACTCATTTCAAATAAACAGTCGATCTTGTACTGATAAATTGGCCCTATTCTAGACACGCGCTACAGAAGATACCGACGACACGATCCCGCCCCGAACCCGAACACGAACCTCTTCGCCAGCCAAGCATCAAGCAGCAAAGTATTTGGCTATGAACCCCTCTAGCGAGATCAGATTGGCCTTGTCCCCCGACTCGCCCTTTGCCGCAGCAGCCTGGGCCTTTAGATCACCCGCTGTGACCACGTCGTTGAGCACGCCATAGTACAGACCGCCAGAGTGTTGGCAGAAGCCAAACATGTATTTGACTGTTTCGAAAGCGCCGATACCATACGTCTCAAAGTCCTTCCAATTCTCGATGGCCACGAACCGCGACTTCTTTCCGGTGACTGCATCATTGTTAGCTTTTCTCGTCAGCGGCTGAGGAGGACTGTTGGAATACCTTTCTCAAAGGCTGAGACAAGCTGTTTGGCGGTTGCACTGGAGCTGATGCCCTGAATTAGGCGGCCGTTATACTTTTCCGGGGCAAGAAAAACGCCGTGGACGAGGTCACCATAGTCTTCAATGATGGAGATGAAAGGGATCTCGTCGTTGCCGCCCCAGTTGGGGGTTCTTAGAGTGAGGTAGCCCTCGTCGTCAGGAGTGAATGGGAATCCTCCGACCAAGGGGGCAACTTCCTCGCTCAGATGGTTCTCCAAGTACCACCCCGGGCTCACAATGTTGACAGTCTCAAACACGCCCTTGGCTTTGGCGTACTCGCCAACTTCGTGTTTGTCTACCATGGTCAGAGATGGACGGATCAAATGTTGAGGCAAAACCTACCTTCGAACGCCTTGTTGGGCACAGCCCCGTTGGTGATTTTGGAGGCCGATTCCATGCCACTGTAGACGAAGTGGCGGACCCCAGCCTCAGCAGCTGCATCGACGAGAATCTTACCAATGTCAGTCTCGCTGGGACCACCAGGCTGGTTGACATTCTGCAAAGATAATTAGCACCTAAACCCAGTCGAATCAGATTTATGCCGCTTACAGGGTCATCCGAGTTGGTGTTGACAAACACTCCCCAGCTTCCCCTGAAAGCCTCCACGACCTGCTCCTTTACGAGGCCATCAGCCCTGACGACCTCGACTCCCTCAGAGGCAAGAGCCTTGGCTTTATCAGAGTCTGGGTTTCTAGTGATACCACGGAGGGTAAATTCTTTGTTCTTGTTCTGTAGAAGCGAAGCGACTACGCTACCACCCTGGGTACCAGTAGAGCCATAGACTGTGATGAGCTTAGAGGTGGACATTGTGAACAGTGTGATTGAGCTGTGTTTTGAATGATTTGAAGATGATAAATTTAAAAGATGTGTTGCTGATGATGCTGTTGGCTGATTGATATCTTTGCAACTGGGCTACATCTATCATTATATAACCCGTCATTCTGGGGCTTCGACAAAACTGCCACCAGCACAACTCCGCATCTCGTCGCAATTCCTCCCTCAATATCCACGAGACGCGTAAACAATTCTAATCACTACCATAAAAGCCAGCCTGCGGAATCGACAGCGGCTTCAGCCCAAAATGCCAAGAACCCAACTCCGCGGCCTATGATCTTCCGTCCTGCACGCATGGGTCATACAAGGTCTGGAGTTGCTCCGACTCTCCGCCCAACACCATGCTCAAGCCACTGCACAGATGGGGCAACGGGCCACTTAGGCACCAATGGGCGATTTTGGAATCAACTTGGGTCCACGTAGGCGGCAGACGAATCTGGTAACTGTGGCTTGCGTGCCAAGCCTTGTAGTTGAATGGGATGCGCGGAGGCCGAGCGGGGATTATTAATTCACGAAATCTGCTGCCGAGTTTTCACGACAACCAAAATGTCGGATTATTCTTCGAAAATATGGATCTAGATTGGCGGAGGAGCGGACTTTGGTAAAAAGGGAGATCTCGCACTGCAACGGCATGTAGGTGGTTTTGCTTGCAAGTGGTTTCTCTTTGTGTTTCTTCCCGCAAGAGCAGGTGGAAGTGAGACAAAGCACACACGCAACAAGGTGTGTCACTAATCAGTGTTCAGCTGACACACGCTCTAATTAGTCCTGGATGTCTACAATTAAAGCCAGTGTCACCAGAGCACCATGTGGTGTCTACGACATGGCTGCCTTTTCGAGGCACGGGGTCTGTCCTAATAAAACACTTTTGCGACAACATCACCATCAAGCAACACATCACGTGATGCTTACAACTTCAGCTCATCTAGCTTGGTTGGTCTGGTGGTCTAGTGGTATGATTCTCGCTTAGGGAAAACCCTACAGCATAGCTTGCGAGAGGTCCCGGGTTCAATCCCCGGCCAGACCCTTCTTTTTGTGGTATTCCAGTATTTTTTGCACTTGTATTGTGTATCACCAAGCCGGCATTGTTAAGGGGTGTGTGGTTTGGAGCTAATGCTATTCATTCGCAGCCAGCCCCTGCGTCTTGTCAGTGTTCATTCATTTCCTTCACAAATTTCGTTTCCAGTGCGGATGTTTTATGATAATTATTCGTACCTTGAATTATATATTTGTCTTGTTGAAATTAAAGAATTGTATCCGTCAAGCCGATTTCGGGTAGCTGTGATAGGCGCCTGTAGTCCAAGTATACTGATTATATGTTTGGTGAGAAAGCGCAACTTGTTAGACTGTGGGTGCTGTGGGCTAAATTTGCAGTGCAGCCAACCAGTGCTCATCCATCCATGTTTATTTAACACAGTGCTGACTCCATCCAACTAAATAGACCAATTGGCCAAAGCCCATTTATCTAACACTACAACACAAACCCTTAGAGAAAAAGTATATCATCTTATTACCTAATGAGAAAGTGGGCGTTGGGGTCTAAATTTGCAGTGAAGTTGGACAAGGACGTAAAGTGAGGCGGACAACTCCATCCAACTGGCCAAAACCCATCTGTCTAACACTATGACACGAGCCCTCCATTCAAAATGCATTGCGTTGAAAACTCCGATAAACTTTGCAGTGTATGCGGGCGCATAGATTTCGATGATGCCTTCGACCCTGCGCATTTCGACAATTTACCGCCGTATGATGCACAAGATGCCGCGCCCTGGGGCTGCTATCTCCGCACTCTAGGCCAGTTCAGCCTGGATTCTGTTACTGACGGTGGCCGCTATTGCGCTCTATGTGCGCTACTCCGTAGAACAGCTATGAGAGTACAGAATTTCAGCATTCCACGCGCGCACGAATCGATGATATCGTCGTCAACGCCTGCCATCGCTGACGGTGACGAGTTTGTTCTGGCGTCGATTCCTGCGCACCTCGTGTACAAGGCCCCAGAGCAAGAGAAAACAGACGATGAAACTAGCCGTCCTGCAACCGTGTTCCTTGTGGTTGTTCGAGGAGAGCGCACCTTTGAACGTCTGGCTGCGGAGGCCGTTCAGGGGCTACGAAGGCCGACACAGAATGTGATTGACATGACAGTTCATTGGGCAAAAGACAGAGGATCCTTGATATCGCTGGCCACGGACGAAGTCTGTACAGCGTCTTCCCCAATACAATACCGCATTGCCAAGGAGCATAAGCTGGACTACGAACAGATCAAGTCCTGGATTAATTTATGCACAGAATCTCATTCTAAGTGCAAAGGGACCCCAAAACCTCCCGTTCCTGGAATGAAGGTGATTGATTGTAAATCATGGACTATAGTCAAGGCTCAGCCCGGGATGGTGTATGCTGCCCTCAGTTATGTCTGGGGTCGGAAGCCCCCAGGCAAATACGTCTATCCCTCTTTACCCGACGACTTGCCAATCGTTATTCAAGATGCGATGACAGTCACTAAACGGCTTGGTATTTCATATCTCTGGGTGGACAGATATTGCATTTGGCAAGACGACCCTGTCCACAAAATGGGCCAGATCAATAGCATGGATCGGATTTACGGAGATGCTCTAATCACGATTGTTGCGGCTGCTGGGAATGACCCCAGTTACGGCCTACCAGGAGTGGGCGGGGGCCGTAGCCACATGTCTCAAATCACAGCCAAAGTTGGAGACAAGAATTTGATTCTTGATTTCGGTTATCGTGAGCAAAGAGCCACGTTGGAGAGATCGAAATGGTTTACCCGGGGTTGGACGTACCAGGAATGGGCTTTATCGAGGCGTGTTATCGCCTTTACGGATTACAGAGTCTCCTTTCAGTGCTTGGGCATGGAGTGCATTGAGCATTTTAGTCACCCAGTCAGCATCAAAGATGGTTTCCGGCGGTCGAGTGATCATACTCTGCTTCATGTGCCAGATGGAATTAAGGACTTGGTGTCTGCATATTCCAAGCGCCAGTTGACAAATGATACAGATGGCTTGAATGCCATTGCTGGAGTACTAAAGGCCTGGAGCGCTTCAAACGCCACGCAAGCTCACATTATGGGAGTTCCTGTCTTGCTACCTAGCCCCGAGCTGCAAACATCGGAGTCGATCTTTTTGGCACTCTGGGAGGGACTGGTTTGGATATTGGACTTTGGTACTATTAAGGGCGGCTCCAGACGCGAAGGGTTTCCGAGTTGGTCGTGGGCGAGTATTTGTGGCAGAGTCATGGCTTTGAGAAGTGACTTGCTGCATCCCGGTTCAGCCAAGTCGCGCCACGCAACAATGGACGGAACGGCCAATATTGAACTGCAAGGTGGAATGGCAGTCACCTTTGAACAATATGTGAGGTCTGGCAAGATATTTTCTGCGTTGGGCGCGGATATTGCTGCTATCCATATCAGCGGCTGGTGCTTCAAAGTTGGCCCGTTTCGGGAGAGAAAGCTAGGAACAGCAAGCAGATTCTGCCTCGACGTGGGGTCGATTGGCCCGGAGAGCCATCTCACTTTCTTTCCCGATCTCGGAATCAATGCACGACAAGACATCTTCCAAGGCACATTTGAAGCAATATCACCTTATGTCGTAGACGACAGCCGCACCGCCTTGGTGTTTGAGCGAACTAGTGCAGGCGCGAGAAGAATAGGGGTGCTTCAATTGCAGATCTGGGAACCGGATGGGCGAGAAGGTAGGAATCCCACACGCCTCTGCAACCCAGTTGAAACTTTTCAAGCTCAAAAGGAGACGGTTCGTTTTGTTTGATGGTTCATTTAAACATGGCCAGTACGAGTTTGATTGGTTGGATGGGATAAGAACGAGACAAGTAATGAGAAAGTGGTAATACCTCAATTACAAATACGCTAGACCAATCTACTTTTTAATTCAAAAAAATCACCAGAGAAAGGTAACCAAAGAGAATAGCGAGCGGCATAGTTCGAATCACAGTAGGTGGAGGGCTGGAGCGAATAGCGGAAAGTATTTGTATTTTGATCACCCGACTCCATCCAAAGAAATACGCTCCAAAACCAGAGCTAAAAACCCAAGCTAAGACCAAAAAGTGGGTATAAGAATCGAATTGAATACATGAAACAGGCATAGCACATTCAAAATATGCCCTGTCATCGTCGTGAATTGTCTGGCAGCTCCCATCGTTGGGCCGGTTGGTGATGCTGTGCGTAGCCAGCAGGAGGGGTTTGTACGTGTCCGGGCAGCTCGGGGGGTCTCCCTTCACCGGAAACCTCTACATACGGGCTTCGACCATCCATCTCTGGCCGCATGGCCGTTTCTCCATTGATCTCGTAACGCCCTGGGAATTGAACTGGGGGGCTCGGCGTCACAAAAGGTTGCACTTGGTGACCGCCAACCTCGGCCTTGACGCCTTCGCCCGAGAGTTCGTTGGTGTTGTTGGAGGTGACGGGGGAAACAGTCTCGGAAACAGGAGAGACGTTGGAGCTGCCCACAGGTTTTCTGACCACGGCTGCGGCGCTCATGGGAGATCCGGTAGAGGCATTGCCTGCGCCCGCCTCTATCGATGATTGTACACTTTGCGAGTTGCGACGTTTCCTCCAGAACCACCAAGCTAGACCAAGAGCTAGAATGGCCACAACGGGGACGGCGACGCCAACGCCAATCTTGATCGGGGTGCTGTCGCTGGAGCTAGAGTTTACGGGAGAGCCGTCCGAGTTGACAACCAGGATCGAGGTTGCGTGTACGATTACTATAAAAATGATGGATTAGCATTGACATGGAAAAGCGGGTTCAAGGCACAGTACCTGAAGCATGAGCAAAGGCACTGCCGCCATGAGCAGCAGCAACTTACCCTGCGTCCTGGTGACAACCGAGCCTCCCTCAGCGGTTTGGGTGATGACGGTAACCTCAGTCGTGGTTGCTGCAGCACCAGAGTTGGCTGTCCTACTTGGTTCGGCATCGCTGTTTACGTTGTTACCACTGTTGCTGCTGCTGCTGCTGCTACTGGTCGGCATCGATGCCTCCTCGGTTGTCTCGGCAGGACTGTACCAGTCTGTGGCACCGGGCTGTGTGAAACCGGCCGCCATACAGTAGGAGCCGTAGTAGGATTGCATGGCGGCGAGGTCGCGAGTGTAGTCTCCCTTTCCACAGAGAGACGACGCACACTTGCTCATCCAGCCATCTGCCACGGAAACGGAAGCAGTTGCGGTTGCACAGTAGCAGTTGTTATCGTAAGGGGTCTCGCAGCCCATGACACGGCCCATGTCGGTCAGGTATGTGTAGTAGAGGCATTTCGAGATACACGAGTGGCCGTCACGGTTGAAATCGCTCTGGATAGTCACTGTGTCTGCCGTCGAGAGGCGGAACAGGAGGACGACGGTGTACAAGAAGGGCAACAGGCGAGCCATTTTGGCCAAGACCTCGCTTTTCACTGCTGGATAGCAATGAATTTGTGGGGAAAAAGAAGGGAGTTTCAAGCGATTACAGAGTCTCTGACCAGGGGAGAAGAGGAAGGCAGAGAAGACTACAGAGATGGGAGGGGATATAGGGGTTTAAGAGGACGTGAGAGCCTCCCCGTAAGACTCTCTCATCCGCGGGCAATCATTGCCCCGTTTCTCTTCTTTACTATCTAGAGACGCCACACCTAGCCGTTCCTGAAATGAGGATGCGAGCAGACGAGGCAATACTGGGGGAGTTGGTACTCGATGGATAAGGTTGTCAATAAGCTACCAGGGGCGGCGGCGGCTGATTGGCCCGATGAGCGTGATACAACGTCCGGATGGCTTGAAGTGCATGAGCTGAATGGTTTTTAGCCAGGGCAAAGAAACTAATCGAGTATTTAAAACACCTAAACATGCAGGTCCCGGGCTCTGAACAATGGTCTCTCCAGTTGAGATGCAGGGAGATCCATGCCAAGAAGCTATCGCGGGCGATCAGAGCACCAAAAGAGCTTGGCTTTCGGGAAGCAGCACCCACAGAGCGGAATTGCCCGCAGTAGGCCCAAGCCTTCGGCGGCTCGACATGAGTTGATTTTGGACGGAGAGATGGATGGGGTTTAAACCCAACTCGGGTACTGGGAAACCCACGCTGGCCAGCAATACGCTGTAGCGCTGCTGTGTTGTCGCGTGTCTGAGAATATGCATAATACGAGCTATATCGAAAGTGCAGCCCTATCGATACCGACGGACTGACGATGTTGACGACTACCAGATTTGAGTTCCTTGCCGGAATATTTCATCTGACCCATGGCTACAGCAAACAATTTTTAATGCTCGAGGATTGGACAGACAGGCGCCGACCATTTCGAGGGCTGAAAGGACTGCATCCTCGAGTGGGCCAGACCGTCCTTGCAATTGCTCCTGGACGTGTTTAGTGTCTTGGCAGAGAGCCTGAACAGGCTTGATCAGCCAACGTCGGTGTGCGGCTGGGGTCGCGTGAGGAGCACCACCTGTGCCAGCTGGGGAGGTCTCGAAGCGCCCTCGCAAAGCAGAGTCAATGGCTTGAGGCAGTCATCTTTGACGTATATGTGGGCGGGTAAGGCAGTGTCGCGAACACTGGCTGGATAAGACTTAAAGCTGAGATGGTTGCCGGCAGCTAAGGAGAAGCTTAAAGGCGCCCCCGTGAGGCGTGGCGGCTCGCCTTGGTCAGTGGTTGGCGAGAGGCGGCCCACTGCCCACTCTGCTAGAGCGAGGCCAGGCGAGAGCAAAGCACGTGAGGGCGATGGCATTGCTGCTGACGAAAGTGGGTTATGAATGGGCGGCGGGCGGGGAGGAGCAGCATTGTTCCAGACGGAGAGCTCGTGTTCCGGTCACATTGCAGCGGAAATAAGAGACACTGCAACGGTGCATGTCAGGGCGGGATGCAGAGCACTCATTCCCATTCGCGGCTGGTGTTTCGCTGGGGCAACGATTGGACACGGTGGGGTCTCAGGTTAGAATTGCAGGCCCTAGGTCATCAGCGGCATTGACAATGACGGCACACATGTGACAGCATTATTCGGACCCAGGATATGAAGAGAATGGAGGGGGAAGCAAGCGGGAGGCGGAGTTTTCCCCGCCCGTAGAGACAGACGTCCATACGGATACACGTATAACCCGAGCACTAGGCGGATCAAGTGCTCGGATGTGCGGGTAGCGGGTTTACGAGGACTGCTCAGGGTCCAAATCGTGAGGCAAAACGCAGTCGTGCTTGTTTATTGATAGTATATTCTGCAGTTCCATGTGTGGATGGATACCTTGCCCGCTTAGAAGGGGCCGGCCGGGAGAAGGTTTGCAGGCAGGTACCGAGCTTGGGTGGGCTGGACTGGGCATGGCTGCTGCATGCTCACAACTATGTGGCGAAGTGCAGACCCGAGTCCGATAACCTACTATCTATTATTGAATGTGGCGGCATCTATTGATTATTTTTGGATTGCGGCGATTACTTTTGGCGAGGAGAGCGACATATTACGTACCATGGCATGCTTTAGCTTGCACCGCCTGCGACAAGGGGAATGGCTGGCACAGAAGCGACCACCACAACTCTGCGCTGCACACCACACCGCGCACCAAACAGGTAAAGAGGAACGGCAATCGGTAGCGAACTTGGTATTCTTCTCTAGAATGCACATCAACCGAACCAGGGCCCGTCCCTCCTCTGCCCCCCCTCAGCCTGGCTGCAAGTCGGGCTGCTGCCACCCTCACGAGGGCAGCAACCCAAGACATGTATCCCCACAAGGCGATTGGCGAACTGCCAAAACGCCTTGCCTGACTTGAAGCTGGCAACCATGGCTTGGCCGGACCCTGCTAGGGTAGAACTCTGGCGGGGACCAGCGGGGCTCGGCCTGAGCTGGAGCCTACCGAGTAAGGCTCGCAGGAGCAGACTAGGCCATCTCAGCATCAAGGCCATGGCTTGCGTTGGGCTGATGACTGCTTATGGCTGAGGCTCATTAGTTTGCGGGCTGGGGGGGAAAGGACAAAAAAAACAAAAGGAAGGGTGACAGCATGTAATATTACTAGAACTCATGGTCCCGTGCAACTCTTGTGCGACTTTTCTCTCTCTCCTCCTCCCCTCGCTCCCACTCCGCTTCATTTCCCACCGACTCCTCCAGACGACAACAGCAGTGACGTTTTGGCTGCTGATTGCTAGGGAACGCTGCCCCCTGTCACAGCAAACCAGTCCCTCCCCACGGGCGCCGAGGCTCCGAGTCAACCCCCCCAGACAACGGCGACGTCACGCCAACGGCCAGCGGGCTAATCACAACAGCGGGCCTTGCTTGTCTGTCGCATTGTCTGCCAGGTCGTCTTTGCGCGTCCTCAACCGGGAACAAGGGGTGCTGATCATCGTTTGAAACACGACGTCTGTGCTGCCAAGCCAGTGCGCCGTCCCTGGGAATTAATTGCTGCTGCCACCCACCGGCGAGAACGCAGCAGAACACCACCCGTCAGTTGCCCCAGCTCCCAGCCCGGCTCCCGCACTCTTCCTCCTGCGGTCCCCACAGCGCTGAGCCACTCAGCTGGTGCGACATCCACTCCCTCCCGGCCAACCAGCGCTGCAACCTTGGCCGTCTGTGACATTTTCATCAGCTTGAAACTGCGTCCTCTCGTCCTGCAAGCCGCTTCCCGCCATCTCTCCTCAGTCACCGCATCGTCGCCGTCCTCTGTTCCGGCCCAGAGTTCACTTGAAACACGCGGCCACCGTTGCGCATTCAATCTACCTCTGCCGTTCCTGTTCCTATTTCTGAACACTGCGCCGTGTGCTGTCAACTGTCCACCCGCCCGCCCGCTTCTTGTCTTTCTGCTCCGCCGCAACGTCAACAAGTCCACAATACGACGCTACTGGGCCCTTGCTCCCAGCAACCACCCGGGCGCCAGCTCCCAGCTCCGGCTCCAGATCCTCTGAGCGAGCATCGCCAACCGTCGCCGTCAGGAACACGCCAACACAACAAAACCACCTCCTCTTTGAGCGCGCGCTTTGGGTGCGCATAAACCTTAGCCGCAATGTCGTACGAACGCTTAGGCAAGTCAAATCCCGTCCACCACCTTTCTCCGTAACCCATTCGTCGCTCTGCCCACCCCCTTTCTCATTATCTGCCAAAATATGAAACCCCTCCACTTTGCATCGTACACCCCCTGGCTCTGTTTCCTTGAGATTGCGATTTTCCCACCTGTCGTTGTCCGCCAGCGGCGCAGTACGACTACTCTTCGCTCGCCTCTCTACCCCTCTGCCGCAATTCTCCTCTTCTCAAACCCACGTTACTGTCGCAGGTTCGACTTGAGTTTTTGTGTGTGTGTGAGAGAGGCGCAAGAGCAATACGAATCATCGTGGCGGAGCTTCTGAACTTTGGAAACACTTCTACCGCTTGCGCCGTCATCCGCAACCATTCGCCATACAAGTCAAATTTAATTCTAACCTCTTGCCCCAATAGACGACGACTATTACAACAATCAAATGGATCCGCGTCGGGGTCCTCCTCATAGAACCCCCTCGCCAGGGCAACATGGCTACCACCTCGACGAGAACCCATATGGTTGGCAACAACAGCAGCAGCAGCAACAGTATTCGCAGTCGCATCTCAACATGCCCAATGCTGATGTGCACCGAATTGGCACACCCAGCGACCACCTGACCCTCAACCCTGCTGTAAGTGCTTTCCCAGTTTTGGGCCAGAGGCCAAAGACTTCGCACCAATTCTATGCGTTTTGCTAACAAGCCTGGCGCGCAGTACTCCGACATAGGCCACCATGACGACTACTCAGTCAACCCCGAGATGCATCACGATGCCTATGGCAACCAACCTTACGAACCCCACCCCCAGGAGGGCTACCAGGAAGACTACTATGACGACAATAGACCAATGCTGGCTCACCAGACTTCCAGCTTGTCGGACTACAAGGACCCCGAGCGCATGGCGGGAGCAGGAGCAGGAGGAGGTCTTTCGCGATCAAAGACTGTCAGAAAGAAGATTGAGTTGTACCGAGGCAATCTTGTTCTGGACTGTCCAGTTCCTCCAGTCCTGCTCAACCAGAACCCCCACGGCGAGCGAGATGAATTCACCCACATGCGATACACCGCAGCCACCTGCGATCCCACCGAATTTTACGACAAGAACTTTACACTGAGACAAAAGCTCTTCAGCAAGTCCCGACACACGGAGTTGTTCATTGTCGTGACAATGTACAATGAAGACGATATTTTGTTCGCTCGAACATTGGTGGGTGTGTTCAAGAACATTGAATACATGTGCAACCGGCCCAACAGCAAGACATGGGGCGCCGACGCCTGGAAGAAAATTGTGGTCTGTGTTGTGAGCGATGGTCGTGCAAAGATCAACCCGCGAACCCGGGCCCTGTTGGCCGGCATGGGTGTGTACCAGGAGGGTATTGCCCAGCAAAAGGTCAACGAGGACCCTGTCACTGCCCACATCTACGAATACACCACCCAGACTCACCTGCAGCTCAAGAACGATGTCGTCTCGCTTGTCCACAGACGACAGCCAGTGCAGATGCTGTTCTGTCTGAAGGAAAAGAACGCCAAGAAGATCAACTCGCACAGATGGTTCTTCTCGGCGTTTGGCCGAGTTCTTGACCCCAACATTTGTGTCCTTATCGATGCCGGTACTCGACCTGGTGGTAACTCGCTTTACCACCTCTGGAAGGCTTTTGACTTGGAGCCCATGTGCGCTGGTTCCTGTGGTGAGATCAAGGCCATGTTGGGTAAGGGTGGAAAGTACCTGCTCAACCCCCTTGTTGCTGCGCAGAACTTTGAGTACAAGATGAGTAACATTCTCGACAAGCCCCTCGAGTCTGCCTTTGGATTCATTTCTGTGTTGCCCGGTGCCTTCTCTGCCTACCGATACGTCGCTTTGCAGAACGACAAGAACGGCGAGGGACCACTGCAAAAGTATTTCCTCGGTGAAACCCTGCACGGTGGTGGTGACGCCGGTCTTTTCGAATCCAACATGTACCTGGCCGAGGATCGTATTCTCTGTTTCGAGCTGGTCACGAAGCGAAACTGCCACTGGATCCTTCA
Organism: Calonectria leucothoes; assembly: GCA_002179835.1. Taxonomy (NCBI): domain Eukaryota; kingdom Fungi; phylum Ascomycota; class Sordariomycetes; order Hypocreales; family Nectriaceae; genus Calonectria; species Calonectria leucothoes. The sequence goes on along the minus strand of NAJI01000167.1, from coordinate 164,241 downwards.
GTACGTCAAGTCCGCCACCGGTGAGACTGATGTGCCCGACACCGTCACCGAGCTGGTTCTACAGCGACGACGTTGGCTGAACGGTTCCTTCTTCGCTGCCATCTACGCCATTGCCCACTTCCACGACTTCTTCCGTTCAGATCACTCTGCCTTCCGCAAGTTTGCCTTCTTCATCGAATTCGTCTTCAACACCATCAATATGATCTTCGCCTGGTTTGCTATCGGTAACTTCTTCCTGGTCTTCAAGATTCTCACGACGAGTCTGGGCGACGACGATCTTCTCGGTAAAACGGGAGAGATTCTTGGCGTCGTTTTCACATGGCTTTATGGTGTTTGTTTGATTACGTGCTTTGTCCTCTCTCTTGGTAATCGTCCCGCTGGATCTGGAAAGCTATATGGTACCATGGTTTGGTTCTGGGCCGGTTTGATGATGTGAGTATTGCAGCATTTTTTCTTTCTCTCCAAGTACATGACGCTAACCATTCGCAGCTATCTTCTGTTTGCTGCCATCTTCATTTCCGTCAAGGCCATCATCGCGGATGTGAATGACTCTACTGGCTTCAGCATTTCAGAACTGTTTAAGAACGAGGTCTTCTATACGCTCATCATTTCCGTCATGTCAACATATGGTATCTGGCTCATTGCCTCTCTTCTCATGTTTGACCCCTGGCACATGGTTACCTCGCTTGTCCAGTACATGCTCATGACCCCGTCCTTCACCAACGTCTTGAACGTGTACGCCTTCTGCAACACGCACGATGTCTCGTGGGGAACCAAGGGTGACGACAAGCCTGCCAAGATTGGTGAGGCCAAGGTGGAGAATGGTGAAATCAAAGCCGACCTGCCTTCGGAAGACAGTCTTGATTCTCAGTATCAGCGAGAGGTGGCATCGTTCAGCTCAAAGTTCGTCGAAGAGAAGAAGCCTCCCACGCCTTCGCAGCTCGAGGAGAAGAAGATGGACTACTACCGAGGTGTTCGAACTGGTGTCGTTCTCATCTGGATGGTGACCAACTTTGCCCTCTCGGCCCTCGTGTTGAGCTCGGCGGGTCTGGACAAGATTACGCCGGGAACGTCGTCTGAGGATTCGCAGACGGCTCGTTCCAACCTTTACATGACCATTGTCCTGTGGAGTGTGGCAGGACTGAGCGCCTTCAAGTTCATCGGTGCCATGTGGTTCCTGGTTGTGCGCATGTTCCGCGGTGTCTAGACGGGCATGCTCGGTGCCCGTTGGATGCTTGGCCACAGTGGCGGATTTGGTTTTGTATCGTTTCTTTCAGCATATACCCCGTTTATGAATCTTACTCCGGGTTTTGGTCGTGGAGTAAGTAGCGCACGCTGGTGGAATCGGCGTGCATGTGTGTTTGGCTGCGGTAGCTTCAGCTCATGTTTATTCGGTCTTATTTGGACATAGTCCTGCCCCCCCTTCCAAAGGAAACGGAACGGTGTTTTTGGTTTAACGAAGGGATTGATCCTTTAGAAGATGTACGTTTAGATGAAGAATAAAATGACCTGGTCCTGGCCGGATGTTTGTTTTTTGTAACTCATTCACATGATGGTGCGTGCATTGTATATTGTTTTGATTGTTGTCTGATCATTTCACTTCATTACATTACAGCCTGGTTGCGTCCTTGAGATCTGTCTCTCTCACGTCGAAGCTGAACATTTCGTTGGACTCCACCGAGTTCTTCTCTCGCATCTTGGATGCCGTCTCCGCCCCGGCCACTGGCACGCGGTACTCGAACTGCTTCCCTGCCGCCGCCACCCGGCCGTCCGGAAGCGCGTACGGGAACGGCAAGTACTCTGGCAGCAGGCCCAGCTGGCGGAGAACGCTGCCCTGGTCCCAGGCAATGTGCTCGTGGTACAGGCGGTCGCCGCGGATGTTGACGACGGCCGTGAACGGGACCTCGACGTACCTCCCCGTGGGAGGGATGCCGGGGACGCTGCGCCTGGTTAGCTTCGGGTCTCCGGGACGGGTGGCGATTGCGTGCGTAACGGATGGGGGGGCTTAGACTTACAGCCAGTCGCACGGCTTGTCGTGGGTGAACTTGTAGATGAACTCGTCAATGACCCTGTCAATGCCGACGGTGCGGCTCACGAGCTCCAGCTCGGTGTCGTCGGCGTTTTGGAAGATGAAGTGGTGGCGGTAAAAGGTTGTGAGGCGGTCACGGCCAATGCCGCCGGTCATCTATGCGCGAATCAAAGAAACCGAGTCAGATATTTGTGCCGCGGCAATACAAGGGAAGCGGTGAGAATCTGTCCATGTGCTGGGCACACGTACCGTGGGAATGTGGTTCACGTAGGGCTCCTGGACCATGGTGGACATGGTGTGCTCGACGGACCGGTCGGCAAACTCGTAGTGCGTGTGCTCGTCCCAGATGGCCTCGAGGTCAAAGCTGGGGCCCCCGACCAGCGGCTTGAGGAACGACAGGCTGCGCGTGTGCGAGACGGCCTCGGACGAGTAGTTGAACTCGCCGGCGAAGGGCGTGGCAAACCTGAAGGACGAGAGGGAAGGGTAGAAGTACTCGGTGAACTTGGTGGTGCGCGTGGGCAGGCTCTCAGGCTTGCCGGCCAGGTGCGCGAGGAGAGGCACCGAGACGGCGGCGTGCTTGGGGTCGTCGCCCTGGTTGGCGTACAGGATGGCGCCGACGATTTGCGGGAATGATGAGAGGGCCGGGATGGCTTGGTACCACAGCTTTGGGTCGTAGGCTGGATTCTGGGAGTCAGTATTGGAAACAATGCCAAGATTTCAACCTGTATAGACGGGTAGGTAGGTCGTGACTTTACCAACTATGCCCATCTTGTCCGTCCCGTCACACTTGTCGCACTCATTCAGGGCCTTGAGCGCCGCGGCCAGGACGTCACCTGCGCCCGCAGAAAGGGCTCTGGCCTGAATCTCTACAACAGCAAAACCCTCCTCGGCCCATTTCACAGAGGGCGCGGGCACGCCGTTCTGGATGCTCACCACCTCGTCCGAGTCGTTGGTGAGCAGCACCAGGCCCGGTCCGTGGCCGCGCCGCGAGAGCGGGGCAAGCAGCGTCACGCCGGATTGGATCGGCTTCAGCTGCGTCTCGGGGAGCGCTTTGGGGGGCTGCGAGCTGGGCGGATACATAATGACGGTTGTTTAGGTGAAACAATACTTGAAGAATTACAAGACGATGATTGGTATTTTCTCGTTGGTAAATAAATCGAGCTCCCTTGGAAAGTCGTGCGCATCAATTGGCACCGGCATGTGGACCAACTGTGTATAAAACGTTAACCAGCTCGTCGGTGGTCGGATATGAATTGTCCAATCCAGACAAGCGCCATTGCTTCCTACCCCGGGGATTCCTTTGGTCGGCAGTCTGACCTAAGCAGTTTTTTGCCTAAACTAAATGAGATCCGGCCGACGTCTTATCGACCTCTCGCCCTCCCTCCCTCTTTTTTTTTATTAGGCCTTTTCCCTTATAGGTGCGTCAGCCGCTTACTCCTCTGCGTTCCCACTGCACGCGGCCACGTCGGATAATGCACCCACCTCCAAGGCGACGTGACAGCTGGGTTGGGTCCAAGGGGTGCGATAAGGGCGGTGCACTGTGCATGGGGGGGCCTACGTTGCTGCGTGCGTGACTGAGATAGGCATATTCCGCATCCCTGAGGGCGATCCTGGCAATTGCCGCATCCCGAGCGCTATCGGAAACGGGGGTGCTTTTTGACTGTACCCGTTACCCGATTCCGCCGTGGGAGGAAAAGCACTTGGTGAACGGCGGGAAACACCAGGTGGAATAGAGTGCAAGAGGAAAAAAGGACAAGAAAACAACTAGATGGATTATTTGAGTACATGTATTGCCAATTGGGTTTTAAGCACAAAAAAAGAAAGAAGGGCGGTTTTTTATTTTATTTTTTTCACTCTTTTTTCCCCTGCAATTAATCGAACCATGGCTTCTAATCCTCCGGCACAGTGCTGCGCAACAGGCATTCTCCACCAGTAAGTCGGATGCTCGGCGTGCAAAGCAACAGCGCATTCTTTTTTTTCATCGGGCTGGCTGACAAGCCCACCACTTGTAGAGGCACCCCGGCTGGAAGGACGCTCACCATTGAGAATGGCATCCAGGCCTACCTGGCCACGCCGGGTTCCAAGATTCACAATGGCGTCGGCATCATCTACGTGCCAGACATCATTGGCATCTGGCAAAACAGCATGCTGACGGCCGATGCATTTGCTGCCGAGGGATACACGTGCCTGGTGCTGGACCTGTTCAATGGCGATCCTGCGCCGCTGAACCTCGAGGGCTTCGACATCATGGGCTGGCTGACGAGGGGGTCCAGCGGCGATAACCCGCATACCAAGGAGTTTATCGATCCCGTCGTCGTCTCCGGGATCAAGTATCTGAGGGAAATCGGCATGAAGCGGATTGGAGCTGCAGGGTATTGCTTCGGCGCCAAGGTTAGTCCCAAGCAAAACCCGTGTGCGGGCGTAGACTTACACGCTTGCTTTGCCTCAGTTTGTCATTCGCCACTACAAGGACGGCATCGAGTGCGGCTTCGTCGCGCACCCGTCCTTTGTCGAATCAGAAGAGCTTGCCGCCATCACCGGACCCCTGTCGGTTGCCGCCGCAGAGACCGACGACATCTTCCCCGCCGAGAAGCGGCACGAGTCGGAGAGGATCCTCACCGGCACCAAGCAGCCTTTCCAGATTACCCTCTTCTCCGGCGTCGAGCACGGGTTTGCCGTTCGCGGGGACCCCAGCGTCAAGGTGCAGCGGTTTGCAAAGGAGCAGGCTTTTCGGCAGGCCGTGGCTTGGTTTGAGAATCATCTTGTAAATTAGAGACGTGCGTGGTAAACAAATCGAGGAAAATCATGGATTGGGGTTTTGGGTCTTTGCATAAAAGTTTAATCACGTTGATCGGCTGAAATTCCCCGAGGGTTGTGTTTAGATGTGACGTCAGATGCAACATGAAATGCCCCAGTATCTGTTGGGCTGTTCCGTGTAAGAAGCGGCAACTTTGAGTCTCGCATTCGGGTTTCTAGATGAGTTCGAAACCAATGGTTGATTACAAATATTCAACTCCTTTCTCTTCTCAATCAATTTTCGTCAATTGAACTAAGCTAACGCTGCTGAATGGAGTCTTGCATCAACAACCTGGCTTGGGGTTAGTTGCGCGCCCAACATGTACATCATCAACCCGTGATATCAAAGTTTACGAAATGGTGCCAGAGTTATCAGCGCAGTTGAAAACCTTGGTGATTAATCCATCTGCGTAAGCCTGTTTGATGGAGATGGCGACTCCGTATCTAGAAACAAAGGTTAGTCTTACAGGTTCCCCCAGCAGATAAGTGACAGACAGAGGGATGACTTACGTTCCGCCAATGACCATGAAAAGACCTATCAAGACAATAAAGACGTGGAGACCATACTTTGTCTTTTCAAGCCCGGTTCCGCTCCTGTACGACTTGAAGTCGTGCATCCACAGCATGGCGGGGAAGATGAGACTAAAGGGAGCGAAGCAGACAGCGCCCGCAAGGCCCAGGAGGTAGTTGAGGATGGGCACGGCCTCGGCAATGATGAAGCCGAGGACTCCCAAAACAAGGTTGGACCCAAGCCAGGTGGCCCAGTGGACGGGCGTGTTCTCCTGCAGGTGGCGGGAATTCCTGAGGATGCGCACAAACATGTACTTTGCGGCAACGTGCTGGTAGATGCCGACGCCGACGACCAGGCCGGGCAGGGCAACGCCGTAGGAAATCTTCTTGAACAGGGATCCGGCGCTGCCAAAGGCGGGCGTGGTGAGCCAGACGCCGCACCAGCGGTAGATGACGAGCGAGAAGGCCAGGTACATGGCGCCGACGAGGGCGCCGGTGACGAGGGCGGCCTTGCGGTAGTCGTGCGGACGTCTCATCTCCGAAATGACGGGGAGGTACATGGAGGACCCGCTGCCGCTGATGAAGATGTTGGCGCTAGCCGTGATCCCTGCCGCGAAGCCCGGCGACGCCACCGCCGCCCACCCCAGCTCATAGTCGCCGGTCTGGGGCGCCGCTGCCGGCCGGTCCTGCTGCGTCACGGCGACGACGAAGACGAGCACGGCGATGAAGAAGGTCACGAAGCCGAACCACGTCAGCCACCCGAGACGCGCAAAGGTTCGCACCGACGAGAACCCAGTGATGATGACGGCCGACACGAAGCTGAAGACCACGGTGCACGCTCCGTGCTCCGACAGCGCGTTGAAGGCCGTCGAGCACGACACGATGCCCGCCGCCGTGATGAGCACCTGCGCAACGAGGATCTGCACGCCCACTAGTTCCCTGCCGACCCTCCCCCAGAGCAGCCCGCACATGTCGGCGAGGGCTAGCGACTCGTCAGTGCCTGATTCATTAGCGTCCGTGTGGGGATTGGACAAGACGTACTGTGGCATTCTGCATGGCGGTTGCGGAAATCTCCCAGGATAATGGCAGTATCTGCCCAAAATAGGTTAACCATGTCATGTATCTTTTGGTTATCAGAGACATATACACCCTCACTGTCTCTTGGTTGCATGGGGGGGGGGAGAAGGAAAAAAAAAAGACTAACAGGTGTTTAGCACCTCCCAGCCCACAATCGACAGCGCGCCGCCCACCGCTCCCAGAGTGGCCAGCGAGCCCGGCACGCTCAGGATGCTCATGGCGAACTGGATCTTGAGGAAGATGATTGTGGCGCGCTGCCAGCTGACGGTGCGGAAGTTGACGCCGCCGTCCGCAGAGTCCTTGAAGACTTCGTGCGTTTCGTACATTTCGCCCTTTTCGCTGCCGGCCGCCTCGTTGCTGAGCACCAATTGGGGCTCAATGGCGTCCGGAGCACTCATCTCCGCACCTGCTTTGCTCTCGGGAACACCCATGTTTGTGGCGTGCGAAAAAAGAAATATTGGAGTTGATGAAGAAGTCACCAGGGGAAAAAAGCAAAATGTCTGTTTTGTCGCACGATTCACAGATGCGATTGAATCCTCGGGGTTGCACGCGGAACAGGGGCAATTGCACAAAGATATATAGACGCAATCGGTCGTTATCGCTAGGCTACTACTACCCAGTTCTCCAGCAATTTGTCTGGTGTCGCCAAAGGATCAAAGTCCATGGCCGCTGCTTGATAGCCCATATCCGGCTGCAGAGTAGCATCGTCGTCGTTAGTTGTGACCAGATAGAGGATGCGCACGCGGTAACGGCCCTTTGCCCAGTCGGGCGCCTCCCCCTCAGCCACCGGCAGTAGCAGCAGCAACAAAAGCGGTAAGCCGTTCAGCTCTCTTTCTTCTTCGTTGTTTAAGAGCTATCCTGTTTATAAGTCATGGCCGGGGGAGCTCTGCCCTTACGGATGCCGGGTGTGCCATGTCTGGGTCAGAAAGGCTGCGGCCCCGCACAGTGCACGGCTCAGCCTTCGGGCACCGTCCTGGCACGACTCGAGATAGGCCGGGCGAACCGGGGCCTGGGCGAGATATGACATCCGTCCTAGCCCCGATGCGGCATGATCCACCGTCCTAGGCTGTGGGGTAAAGATACGGGGTAGCATCATTCTGCACGACGGGCCCAGATACGCGAGTGGGCCACCAGAGCGAGCTCGAGCGAGGGGACCTTGCTAACATGCAAAAGGCCTCTTGGTACCTGTTTCTCACGGGGCTGCCATCTTGAGCTTGGATTGCTCTCTCCCTCTCTCTTCCCATTCCCGCTCCCTCCCCCTGGCACGCCTGGAAGAAAGAAAACACCATTGAGAACATCGCCATCACCGCCATGCCGCGCCCCAAAGTCCACCCCAGCCAGCGCCAGCGGGCTGCCGAAGCCTGCAACTTCTGTCGCACCTCCAAGAAGCGGTGCAGCGCAACTGTGCCCTGCACCGCCTGCATAAAACGGGGGATCGAGTCCTCGTGCTACCTCACCCACAAGCCATGGGGCACGCGCCGCACGAGGGAAGCCGTCACCAGCCCGCGCCAGAACGCACCCGCAACAGCACCGCCAGCATCGTCGTCTTCGTTAACGGGCTCGGGCGGATCCAGCTGCGCAAAGAGCCGTCGACCCATCCGGAGCGCTCCACCGGCCGCCGACGAGCCGGACCGGGAACAGCGACACGCTTCGCTGCCCCCGGCATCGACCCCGTTGTGGAGCCCTGCGTCCCTCAGGAACGAGGCCGCCGACGACTACCGCCCTCTGTCTCCGTCGACATCGCGCCTGGACAGCCCGGATGCCACGCAGAGCACTGCCGCTTCCAGCAATACCACCACCACCACCTCGAGCAACACCACATCAAACTCAAACACCAACTCAACCGGACGCAAACTCTCCTTCAGTCATGATCCCCATGCGCGGATGCTCCTGAACCTGCGCGGCAACAGAGGTACGTTCAATGGCAGCTCTGAGTTCCGCCCCATCATCACCAGCATGGCATTGCTGAGCTTCACACGACGGCTTTCAAAAAGTACACTAACAAAAGAATTCAGTCTTCATTGGAGAGGCCGCATCAATATCCTTCCTTCAATTCCTGCGGGATACTGTAGAAGAGCAAATCGGCCCTTCGCAGTTTACTCGCAATGACAAGAGCCAAAACATGCTGGAGTCGGCACCAACCGTGTCTGACACAACCGCCTCCGATCCGGACCCCGAAGGTCTAATAAAGGAAGACGTACTAGCATACTACAACGTCTACCGCGCAGCCGTAAGCCACCCGCGCTCTCGCTGGCCCTGCACTTTGCTCACAGTTTGCTAGACCGGTGGCTTCTTAGACGTTTTGACGCCACTCGAAGTAAACACGCTGCTTGACTCATCAAACGCCCAGCTACCACAGAGCACGGATGGGAACCTCACAATATGGGATCTTGTCATTGCCATTGGCGCGCAGTGCAGGTCGCCAGGGCCAGACCAAGAAATCGGCCACCACTACTTTCGCCGGGCCCAGCGGCGCGGGTTTGCGACCATGCTCGAGGACCCGGACATTGACATGGTCAGGGCATTTATTCTCATGACCTTCTACATGCTGGGCCACTGCCGTCGGAACACGGCGTTTCTGTACTTGGGGATTGCTACGAGAGCAGCTGTCGCTCTGGGCTTGCACCGCCGCGATTCTTACACGGACATTAGCAGCGAGGAGGACAAGTTGAGGTGCGTATCTGTATCCGATGACATTTTTTGTCGTTGCTTTCTGACATTTTCGTATTAGATTACGAGTCTGGCTCAGCCTCTGCATCCTGGACATGGTGGTCAGCTCGATACTGGGGCGGCCGCCGGCCACGCTGTCGCTGCGCTTCGACCTGGACCCGGAGCTGGCCGAGTCGCCCAGCGTGGCCTCGGACACGGACATTGCGTGCCTCGTCGCCGCCTACCGGATCAGCACCATCATCAACACGGCCGCCCACGAGCTGTACGGCAAGGAAGCCGTGGCCCACGCTGCCGCCGAGCGTCTCCTCGACGACATCGACAAGTGGAGCCGGTCGCTCCCCGAGCACCTCCGGACAGAGTCCAGCGGCGCGGGCGGCGGCGGCGCGCGGACGCAGGGAGAGACGATCCGCAACGTGCACATTTCTTGCCTGTATTACTTTGCCGTGACGCTGGTCACGCGTCCGATTTTGATTTCTACCCTGAGCTCGAGGCCCGGCCTGGAAACGTCGTCGTCGGCGCAAATGGCCTCCGCCTGCTTGGATGCCGCTCTCTATCTTATCCAGACGTGCATGGATGCACACCGAATGGGTCTGTTGCTCGGAAACATGTGCATAATGAAGTAAGCATTTCCCTCGGAAAAAAAAAAAAAAACAAGACTCTCTTCGCAGTCCAAGCTAACGGGTTTCCGACAGGGCGTTAATCTTTGCCACAGGCCTCATTCTCGGCTTCGTCATGGTGGCCGAGCGCAACGCAGACTACGAGGTGGAAAAGGCCTTCCGCAGCGCAAAGGAGCTGCTGGAAACCCTGGCGATACAGAGCCCGCAGGCGGCACACTACTCGGAGATCCTGGGGCTCCTGCTCGTCGCCATCGAGACGCCGAGGGGAAGGCTGTCGTCGCGTGGCGGCAACAAGTACGTGGGGCGGCTCTTCAGCCTCGACAAGCAGGCGGAGAGCCTCTCGGCGCTCGCGAGCATCTCGGAAACCGTCGGCAGCCACCCCGCGGGCAGGGACGCCATGGGCCTGGCGGTGGGCGACGAGAGCAACATCTGGGTCGGGTTCCCGCAGCAGCCGCTCACCGACCTGGACGGCGGCAACTTCCTGTCCGGCTGGGATGGCTTGGATCTGTCGCAGTGGGATAGCTTTCCTTTTCTGGGCCCAAGGAGTTTTGGCGCGGATTGATTGAAACGGATGAATGAATCATGGTTGATGACGGTAACGAACAAGGGCGATCTGGGCCGGACGGGCGATATTGTAAAACTACCCCTTCTTTACGAGGATTTATGCTAGCGAAGGGATCCCAATAGCGTATGGATGAAATTCAAGATGTACAACATACAATTGAGGCTAAATTGGCTGTTCAATTGGTCATATAGATCGTGCTGAGATTTGTCGCATTTGTTGTGTGGAGGGGTGCAGTCCTCGGGTACGTCCAAAGACAGACAGTGTCTGAATCAAGTCGATTTCTTTTCCATTTTTAATCCTTCGTGGGAACACCGAATCACGTGTTCTAGGCTTATACACTAGAGATGTTCGATTTTGTCAGCTGCGTAAGGAAGGGGAAGTATGCAATACAATAAGTGGTACAAACCTCACAATTGAACAGCCACACCCACATTGCCACAACGAATATGGTGCCCAGAGGAAGTTATCATATTGACAGGTAATTTCCATTCATAAAATAAGGGCTAAACTCCCATTATAACTATGTAACATCTCTAAACCGCAGGATCAATCTTGTAGTTTGCACCTACCCGGGGTTGCTAGTGTAGGGTATCAAATGGAGTCCCGGCATTAATGATGCGAAATTTCCCAGCGAAAATCGCCGCGGTATACTGCCATGTTATAATCAGTAGTTGATAAAGACAGATATGCTGTAGGGAGTCCCTTGCTCACTTTATTAAAACACTTGGTTCGTCGGCCCGGATCCTTTCAGTTGGATATCGTCGACTCGACATGTGTGGAACTACCTGGCAGCTACAAAACCGTGCATGATCGATGTGATTATTTCCTCCTGTCCAAAACTGCCATGTTAACAGATTCACCGAGTGTTTCAGAGTGCTTTCACATCCGAGAAATTGGCCCTAGTCCCTGGAGATGTCTTGCCATTCATAATCTGTTGGTAGGTTTGATTAGTACCCCAGACTTGGCACATCAAAATGTGGATAAACCAAGACTCGATAAAAGTTACTTGCCGGCCTTGTCCAACTCTACCCCAAGCTTCGGCAGTGATCTAGAAAGCGGTGGATCCATGTACCTGGCAGGGACAGGAAATGACGTGTGTTTCTTGATCTTCGATGCATGTCACCCTATTCCTTATTGGAACCTCAACCCCAGTCGGATAATACCCTTTGCTTGTAGCTTCCTTTTGGCTGTCATGGTTCGGTTAACCCGCGCTCCAGACCGAGAATCTGATCAACGACCCTAGAGAGAATCACGGCGGATAGTGAACAAACACAGTCTTCTATTCAACCGCCCGATGGGATGGATACGGTCCTTGCATAGACACCTCCTGCACTGCACCCGTTGGCCGGACCCGATATACGTGCTTGTTGAGAAATGGTAGGAATAGACGTCCAATTACCTTCTTTCGGCTAGGTGCCCAAGGGCCATGTGCAATGGCGGTGTCCTACCCGCTCAGGCTATCGGCAAATGGGTTTAAATGAGATATGCCGCCACAAAACTCCTGGTATCCGGCATCTTGGAACCAGTTGCTTGCTTTGCACATCAGGAGGAAGCACCATATACCTGAATTCGAAGCATATCTTCAACACAGATGAATTTTTGACAACTCGAAATGGTAAAAAATTGCAAAATATGTGATACCAACCAGTTAGATCTAAGTGTTCGGTTGAACGAGAGCGCTCTGGTACACAGCCAAAGAAGAATTGAACGATGTCTTAGAAACGATTTATTTTCTTCGCATTGTAACTAAATATTTATAGCTTGATTGGGTGCTAAAGATGCCATTGAGTTTGATGTGCAGATATCTTGATCAGATCTTGAAACGACGTTTCAGAAAGCGGATGTTCGGGATCATGTATGTTGGCACTCTAATTTTCGTTCCGGAAATGCGAGCCAATCAAGTCACTCGAGAAATGCAAGCGAGTAAAAGCGTCGCCAGTCATTGGCCTGGAATCCTGGGATCGATCATGCTTGTGTCAAGAGTGCATGCGAATCCCTGGACCTGCCAGCCTGATTTCTGATGCAAATGCTATCTACTCGAAAGTTGATAATGTTTGTTGCGCATTGCCCCGCCGTACGCATACGGGGTCTGTCTGTATCGCCACCGGAACTCGGCCCCAAGATAGTGTTGATACTGGATGGTCACCCGTCTTCCCGATCGCAAGACGCGTACGATGAGGAGTTTTCTTCGCAATGGATCCTTTGCAGTAAAAATGACACACGAAAATTGCAAGGAGCTTCATTTCCTTCAAAAGTCAAAATACCTGTTGGCATTTGCCCTGTTCTTCGGCAATTTGACCGCGCGGAATCCACTTGGGATTCCAGCCGCCAACTCGTAGCAACATTGCTTTCTCGAATGAACAAGATGGCAAAACCTCCCAAATACATCAGTTTGTGGCTTGAACCAGGCTTTATTCTGGCTTCTACAAGACCAGTTCTGCTAGCTTGATAGGAATGCGCCTAATTCCCACATCCGAAGTTCCGCATTTTGCTTCCGAGCTATCTGCGGCTAATGCACTCCCTTATCCGACCATCCGCTGCACCAACATTTCGCTATCAGACTAAGAAGCGGAGCGTGCTCTCATTCGTCAGCTTTTAGCCACTTGCCCATCTGACGGTTGTAAGCTGCGGAAAGTGACGGCATGGGGCATGATGATGGTGTCGAGGATAGACATAGATAAGTTTGGAGAAGAAACATTAAAGAGGTTTCTGTTTCCATCATCTCAATTCCAATATCATCAATCCAACAAACACTCAACAACAACAACAACAAGCAGCCAACCAACAATAACAACAACTTCACAACAGCAAACCCGATTTACATCTTTAAAACTATCACACACAATCGAAATCATGGGTTCTGTCGACGAGTCTGGCTGGCGTCAGTTGAACGCTGCTGTTGTCGGCGGTGGCATTGGTGGAATGTCAGTAGCCATTGCCCTGCGACGGGCTGGACACAACGTCACCATCTACGAGAGACACGACTTCGCCGGCGAGGTTGGCGCCTCAGTATCCTGCGCCGCCAACGGCACCCGCTGGCTGCACGAGTGGAATGTCGATGTTGCCAAGGGTGACCCTGTAGTGCTCAAGAAGCTCATCAACCGCGACTGGAAGACTGGCGAGCCTGTGAGCGTGTACGACCTGGACGACTACGAGGAGCGATGGGGCTACGTCTACAACATGTTCCACCGCCAATACATGCACGCCATGCTCAAGGACTCTGCCCTCGGCGAGGGTGAGGGCACCCCCGCAACACTAGTTGTCAACCACAAGGTAAGCTTCCCGAGTGCATTCCAACGACGTGGAGGGTTCCCACTTGTACTAACTTTGCGGATAGTGCAAGGACATTGACCTGGAGAGCGGTCTCATCACGTTTGAGAACGGAGTCACTGCCAAGCACGAGCTCATCATTGGCGCCGACGGCATCGGATCCGTCGTTCGCGGCATTCTCGGCATCCACCCCGCAAAGACCCCCTCCGAGTCCAGCTGCCTGCACGCCAACGTCCTGACCGAGGACGCTGTCAAGCTCGGATTGGTCGACTACTCCAAGGACGACGCCCTCGAGTACTGGGGCGGCCAGGAGGGCAAGTGGGACAAGATCGTCCTGTCCCCCTGCAACGGCGGCAAGCTCCTTTCGTACTACTGCTTCTTCCCCCGCGCCGTTGGCGACTACACAACCCAGGCCTGGGGCTCCGAGGACCGGCCCGTGGACGAGCTTCTTGCCCCCTACCCCAACCTCGACCCCAAGGTTCGCGAGCACCTCAAGATTGGAAAGGAGATTCAGCCCTGGCGCCTCTGGGTGCAGTAAGTGTTGCCTGATTGACTGGCCTTTCTGTACAGGACAGAAGACTGACTCGATGCCTACAGCCAGCCCTACCCCTATGTTCAGAAGTCCATGGTCTGCCTTCTGGGAGATGCCGGTCACCCTGTAAGTATACCGGGATGTTACATTTTCACTATGCAGCGGCTAACGACCTGTAGATGATGCCCCACCAGAGCCAGGGTGCCTGCATGGCCATTGAGGATGCTGCCGCTCTTGGCATCATTTTCCGCAAGGGCTACTTCAAGGGAGATGTCTCCGAGGCCCTGGGCGTGTACAACGATGTCCGCCTTCCCCGAGCCACCCGGGTCCAGTCCGCTGCCGCCAAGGCTGCCTACAACATCAACGAGCGAATCGGCTTCTCAAATAACAAGGACACAGCAACCTACCAGGTTGAGGATGAGACGAAGAAGTTGACCATTGAGGAGATGAACGCGTTAGTCCACCCCCCCACCGCAACCACTTTTCCCAACGTAAGCGAGCTAACTTGAGGCCATAGTTACGACATGTACGAGGATGTCAAGGAGAAGTTCGCTGCCCGAAGAGGAGTTCCCTACGAAGGAAAGTATGCCACGGGTCTTCCCTTTGGCCTGGAGCTACCAAGCGGCATTGTCGGTTCTTCTTAAAGCAAAAATAGCATTGTATATTGTTCCCTGTACTTAGAAACGTGTCAAGACTGCATCAAAATTGGATATAATTTATTAACAATATCAACCCTAACGATGGGAGCCTAGAGTGGAATGAAACAGAATGGCCGTGAAAATTAAAATACACTCACATGCAAGGGTCGTTCAAATTAGGAAACACTCCCCCTTGAATTTCATCGCGTGCTTGTTACCGGGGAATGCAATGCAACCTTTTGCGCATATGCCGCTGTCACGACTGTGTTTTGGTTTCCCCTGTTGAGCGGGGGTGGGGCAAAATTGGTTTTTTGATCGTCCAGGCGGCCCGATGCATCACGAGACAAAATTTGAACAAAACAGGCGATCGCAGAAGAACCCCAAATCGCCATGTCCCGCACACCGTCCTTGTTCAATTGCCTCATTCGAACGCACCACATCACGTCGCGCAAAAAGGTCCAGCGCGTGCGCCGCGCCGCCAGCCAGCTCAACGTCGACTGGGTGCTCATCCGCAGCGGCGGCTCGCCTGGCATCATGTTTGGCGAGTCCAGGGACGAGGCCGGGCTGGTGGAGTGGGTGGCGGCGGTGCAGGCGCTGCGCTACAAGGACTTTAAGTGCGTTATCCGCCCGGGGCCAGCAACCGAGATGTCGACGACGACGACGACACGAGGCAAAGGAGGAAGCGGTGTGTTGCTTAGGGCTACTGGATTCGACGAGACGGACTCGGTGGCCGAGTTTTCAAAGGAAATGGAGTTGCGAGGACTGGGAGAATGGTGGAAAAGGGGAATGGGATACGGGGCGAATGAATGATTCCTCATCCCACCACACTGAAGCATTCTCGATTGCTTCAGAAAACGGTTGTCGCGGCAAACAAGCGGTGTAACCAGGAATGACTTTAACATGCCCTAGTATTCACGCTGCGAAGAGCAATGACAGAAGCACACCACGTCTTTTGACCTCTAAAAAATCATACCATGACAGAAATTGTCAACAGATATCGTCAGTGCCACTGGCATTTCGGAAAAGGCACATCATAATGTTCCAAAGTATGTTAAGCCACAATGGCCGCGCACGTTTTAGATAGAAGCTGCGAGATGACCCGTGCAAGTGAATAATGATGTTATTGACACTATAAAAAAAATTGCGAGCACCTCAGCCCACAACGCCTTGAAATTTAACAAAGATGACCCCTTGACACCGTGTTTGAGGACCACACCGTCGTATTGCTGAGAAATCGGCATCTAAACAATCATTCTATCGTATAACGAACTCCCTGCCTAATCTAGAAGTATCCGTATCCCCGCCCCATTTTAGTTTCGAAATTTTCTGATCGATACAACTCTTACTCCTTGTTCAGATCCTGTGTGATCTTCTCCAGGCATCCGGCAGCGGCGGCGAAAAAGCCCAGGAACTAGACGGAAAAGTCAATACAAGGTTTCGATCAGAGCCGGGGGTGCATGTCAACTTACCGACTTGCTGGGAGACAAAACGCGGCTGAGGTACTCAGGGTGGAACTGAACAGCAACGAACCAAGGGTGGTCCTTGATCTCAATAATCTCCATACGCTCACCCTTGATGTCCTTTCCGACGAAGGTGAGACCAGCCTTTTCGAGCTGATCAACCATGGTGGGGTTGACCTCATATCGGTGTCGGTGTCGCTCGCCGATCTGCGGCACTGATCCGTACAGAGCTCGCAGCTTCGACCACTCGGTACCTGGCTGGAAAACGCAGGGGTGCTTGCCCAGTCGCATGGTGCCACCAAGCTTGGCCTTGTCAACCTAGTAATCGTGTATTAGCGTTAAGATTCAAAGATAAGATCTGCAAACTTACGTCGGGCATGTAGATGATGGCGTGGTTCTTGGCATCGGGGTGGAGCTCCTCGCTTCCAACATCCTCGATCTTGGCCACGTTGCGAGCAAACTCGATGACGGCGAGTTGCATGCCCAAGCACACTCCAAGGAAGGGCTTGTTGTTTTCACGTGCCCAGGTAATAGCCTTGATCATTCCAGTGGTGCCTCGGTCACCAAAGGCTCCAGGAACAAGCACGCCATCAGCTGTGCAGAGCGCGTGCCAAGCCTTGTGGTACTCGGCGGGAGATGTCTCATCCTCAAGGTGGGATGAGTTGATCCAGACAAGCTCGAGCTTCTTGTGGCAGTGCATGGCTGCGTGCTCGAGCGCCTTAGAAACACTGATGTAAGCGTCCTTGAGGGCCGTGTACTTGCCAACCAGCGCAATCGAGACCGACTCCTGTTGGTGGTCCTGTCCTCGGGCAAGGTTGACCCAGTCGTTCCACATGCGGGTACCCTGCTCGATGCGCTCGGCCGGCCTCTGGATGGATTGGAGGTCAAGGAGGCCGCTAATGGTCTCTAGAAGCTTCTGCTTCTCAAGAAGCAGAGGGACGTGGTAGGTGGTCGTCACATTGTGCACAGCGACAACTTGCTTCTGTTCCACTTGGCACATGTTGGCGATTTTGGAGATGGTGCCGGGAGACAGGGGCTGCTCGCAACGGCAGGCAATCTTTGGGCGATCCTTAGTTAGAAAAGAATTCTTACAATACCGTAAGGATAAGAACATACCAAATCAGGGTTCAGGCCAGCACTTCGAACATCGCTCACAGCCCTCTGGGTGGGCTTTGTCTTCTGCTCACCATCAGGTCCTGGTCTGTATCCGCGTCAGTTTGAAAATATCTTGGCTGAAATCAAAGACAGGCTTACGGGACAACGGGCACATAGGACACATGGATCTGGACGAAATTGCCCTTGCCAGCACGTCTTTGAAGCTGGCTAATGGCGTGGATGAACGGAGCGCTTTCAATATCACCAACCGTTCCACCTTTTTGTCAATTAGCAATCACATTCTATCAGGTTCAAGATCATCACACCATCACTCACCAAGCTCAACGATACAAACATCAGGCTCAGCGCCTGACTCATCGACGGGCAGCTTGGCAACTCGCTCAATCCAATCCTGGATGCCGTCTGTAACGTGGGGCACGCTGCTTGAGGTCAGAATGGTGCCAATTTTTACGACCTTACAAAACCTACACTTGAACAGTCTTGCCAAGATAGTGGCCGATACGCTCCTTCTCAATGACGTGCTGGTAGATCTTGCCAGTGGTGATGTTGTGGTCCCTGGTCAATGTAGTGAGGAGATATCTCTCGTAGTTTCCAAGATCCAAGTCCATTTCTGAGATATCTTAGTGCTCTGAATCTGCTCTCTTCAGGGCTGACCTACCACCACCATCATCTGTGACGTAGACTTCACCGTGCCTGGGCGCGAACATGTCAGCAGGCAACTCGACCAAGGCCAAGTGGGGGAATTACTCAATGGGGCTCATTGTGCCGGCATCGATGTTGAGGTACGGATCTATCTAATCACACGTCTTCAGCATGTCGCCTTATCACGGCGAAAGTGGTTCGTACTTTGATGCTGGTGACGGTGAGGCCGATGGTCTTGAGGAGCAGACCGGTGCTGGAGGCGATAATGCCCTTTCCCACACCGGAAATGACACCTGCAATTGCGTCAGGGTTAGCATTCCAATTGAGGGGCTTGAAATAACTGACCTCCGGAAACCAGAATGTACTTCATCTTGACGCTTGAGGAATTGTCGTTTGCAGAGGAAAATGCAATGCGACGAACCGTGAAAAAAACTAGCTAGCATGGCTAAGCTGCAGGGTGGGGCTCACACGTGACGTGGCATGGTTGGTTGAGGAAGTGTCTTAGCGGCCCACTTTCAAGGCTAAACGAGGTGCCATGAGTCCATTTCGAGCCACGTTTTTTTTGTCATGAGCGACATCAATGGCTTAATTGACCATCTGACAAGAACGTTTGGTTTTTGATTTCGGCTAGAAAATGCACAATCCCCACAGTATGCAGACTCCATTCTCGAGGAGGAAAAAGGAACGGCTCTGTTGCCACTTATCTATGATTGCCAAGAAAAACTACGCTCACGTGTGTGGCGCAACCATGCACTACGGAAATGCAACCATGACACACAGCAGCCGTTAGCCATCACCCAGAAGCGAAATTAACCGTTTTTTTTTCTCCCATTGAGGGCTAAATTTCAAAGACATAAGTTTCGTAATCACTCGGCTCTGAAAGAAAAACCAATTCTTTGAGAGCGATATGTTTTTGTAGAAGTTTACTCAGACTGAGGGCCCTGATAGCAAGCATGCGAGGAACAGCTGTTGCGAAAGCGAAAGCCAAGGCCGAGCGAGGCTCCTCCAACCGTCGCCCACTTCTCAAGTGCAACTCAGATTCTAGATATGCTATACTATTTTACGTCAGTCTACTCCACTTCATGGACTCCAGCAGTAGCTGTATGCGGAGGAGTTGCTCTGAGAGTTGAAGCTGTATCTGGAGACGGATTTGCACCGACTGCTGCCTTGACTCTATCAAGATGTACTGGAATTTCCCCCCTCTGTTTACATCGCATGCATTGTTAAATGCGCTAGCTAGGCAAATCTAGACAAGGTTGTGGAGGAAAGTTTTAGACTGAACTCGGGGGCTGTATTAGCTATTGTGACATTTGATATAGCATTTTCTGGAGTGAGGAGAAGGGACTTGATTGTTAGAGGTTTTAGTTCACAGTGAACCTGCTCCCTGATAATGTTGTATCCGATTGCGCGAGCAACGTTCAGTACCAGCTAGCAAGTTCAAAAACAAGACTTCTTACAAATAGATTTCTGATAAATCCCAGTTTGTAGATTTGGTTTACACGTTGAAAAGCAAGCCGAACAAAATAATCGAAATTGGAACAGCCATGAGTTGTGAGAAAATTGATGAAACACCCTTTGACTCAGCACTTCCACTGCTCTCGTCTCCGTCGGAGCCCGTACTTTTTACTAGTCTTGGGCATACCACTGTATTCTTGACCCCTTCGGTATCATTGTGGTCTTGATTCCAAGCTACTATGACGATATCTACCAGGTTGCCGACCATTTCTATGGACGCAGCCTCGACTTTGTCTGTTTGGTCAGATAGCGCAGACAAAAACTCGGAGCCCTTGTACCAGTCGATACCGGTAGAATTCCTGGATGCGATCTCGTCGGACCAGTTCCCGAATTGAAAGTCGAATGGTGCATAGCCAGCTGCCTCTACATCAAAGCAGAGTTCCTGGAGATCACCGTTTTGTAGCTTTGTGATACAGTCATCGTTGAGAAGGCTCCTGCACGAACCGTCGTCGTCATTAAGCTTTTCGCTGTTCTTGTTGCTGACCACATAGTATGTGATGCTGGCGCTCCAGGAACTGTCAGCTGAGTAATTTCCATTGTCTTGGATCGCCCGATCAATAAGTGCTTGGGGAGGATTCAATCTATAAAGACTGGCAGCGATGATGCCACTTTTATTTCCACCCTTTAAGTTCTCTGCTGAGATATCTTCTTTGACACTGACGGTGATGGTCCATCCATTGAGAGTCTTTCCAGGATACTGTTGTGAAGTGTTGTAACCAGAGACCGAATAGTTGACCTCTCTATCTGGATTTACCATAAGCTGGGGCCACTTTTCAGGGTCGACATTTCCGGGGGCAGTGTCCCCAGTACTCGAGTACTGATAAATGCTTTCGTCGTCATCATCATCGGCTGTAACAAGGCCGAGAGCTAAAATAGCTAGCAATAACATGAGTTTCAGGACGATCATCATATCAAAGAGGCGTCGTAAATGCAGCAAATAAATCAGAAATTTGACAATATCGGAGCGCAAATGAGGCAATTATATTCTGTGCCTCATCATCCTAAGTATCGTTTGTTGTATGCCATCTATTGGTCGCTCTGCCACTGCCACTGCTACAACCACTTCGTTAGACCTTGACCAGAATCATGATGTCTCGGAGATTTCGTGTCCATACACGTGGCCATAGATGTCGAAATTAGGGCTCAAGTCTAGCCCCGCTGATCTTTTACAAAAGGAGAATTAACAATCGGGGTGACGTAAGATTGAGTGACACCAGACGTTGAAATCAGAACACTTTGGCATGGCAAAAGGAAGATACCCAATGCTATTCGCGGATGCGTCAAGAAATCTGCATGTAAGCAAGTCGCTGACCGAAGCAATAGAGAAGCTTCTTTTCATGTTATGTAAAATTTACTTTCGCGACAGAATCTAGAGGAGGCTTTGCTGAATAAAATGCCAATCAGATTTGGATTCACACCACCACGACCATAATAAGCAATCGGACAGAATCTCGGTGCGTTTACCCGGCTGCTCAATATTTTTCGCGTTTATGAAAATTGAAACATGCCCTCCCAAATGTGCATCAAGAAAAAGACCAAGACAGGCACAAAGACTCCGAGTGCTTCCAATATGGGCACACGGATGCCTTGCAAGTCACAGTACACAACATTTATCTCCATCTTACTCGTTTGAATAATCATCGTTAAGACTTCATGGTTCTAAAACAAAATAAATAAGATTTAACTGCCGGTGTCTGTGAGGACAGGACTCTTGAATGCTCATACCTCTGCTAGCCAGGCCATTCAAGTCTAGCCGTACAACGCCTGCGCCATTTAGGTATCATTCCGTGATGCCTTTCAAGTGCTTAGGTAGCTTTTACGATATCGTTAGTAAATTCGGTATGCACATTTATTCCATGCCTTTTTATCAGTGTTGAATAGAGGACAGCCCATACAATAAAAACACGTGGGGATGGCTCAATTGCCATATGTCAGCCACCAAAAACGTACAAATTGCCAAATGCGATTTCTATAAACACAGCCACCGAAAGCGTTAGTATTGCCATAGTAATCAATATTAGATACGGCCCAAGTCCCGGGATCTTGGATTCCTTCGTCGTGCAGGAGCCACAGCTGATGTTACGTTGACGTGAACGATCACCGAACTAGACAGGGCAACGAGACACCAGTTAAGTGAACAGGCTGAATCAACCCAGAGTTGATACTTAAATAGCTCATTAACCTGTGGCTATTTTTATACTCCGAGGTAAGAATCCATTCTCATCGTTACGTCTAAAGAGATACTTTGAAGGCTGCTTGGTCACATCCGCCATTCTGGGTAGGCGTGGTTGGTTTTGCGTCTCCCTTTCTTTTTCCCCGCCATATGAACTAACCAGATCGTGTCACCCCATACCGCAAATCCCCTGTATCATTGTGTCATTACATGCGGGAGGCACCTGTCAATCATTTGCCATGAGGGTCCCAGCTGGCGGGGCCCGAGTATACGTCAGCCCCTGTCCCAGCAACAGGAACCCCAGCAGGTTAGACGGAATCGGCAATGCCGATAGCCGTACATCTTACTCAGTCTCAGATAGGAGTCTGGAAGGAGTTTGAATTTGTATGGATGATCGTACGTTGTGCTCGTATTTGCAGGACCCCAGATGCCGTTGTAAGCGACAAAGACATGGCACAAAGAACGATGATTACGCGTCTGACTTGAATGGTGCCAAAAAAAGAAGTTTCATTGATAATGTCTCATTTCCGTGTATCTATCTACGTGTGTATCGGGTATCTATCCAAAATGTCATGATAATCAAAGTATCAGAAAACTCCCAACGCTTATTCTTTTCGTAACTACTTTGTGCAAGTATGTACTGCGCTGTATGCGTGCATGCATCTATCTAAACAAACATAGGAAAGTTTCCATTTAAAGCTGTCCCAAGAAAACGGAAGCAACGATGGCAAAAGTAGCCCAGACGCTGGGGGAGATGGCAAAACCAGATGAAGTGCTAACGGAGGAGGTGGCAGTGGAGCTAGCGCTGGAGCCGCTAGTGGTGTCCGCAAGTGCAACGGCAGTGGAGGTGGCCTTGAAGAAGGAGGTGGCGTTAGTGGTGATAAAGGCAGAAGAGACAGTAGCAGAGGCGGCCGTGGGAGTCGCCGTGGTGCTGTTGTTCTTGACGGTGGTAGTAGTGGTGGAGCTCACAGAGGAAGAGGAGGAGTTAGAAGAAGACTCGTTGATAGTAATGCTGTCGTAGGAACCAGTCTGGTCGCTGTAGGTGTAGCTGGCGCCGGGGTTGTAGTTGGTGACCTTGATGCTCTCGACAATCATGGTGAAAGGGGCGTCATCGTAATCAGTCTCGCCACCGGCCCACGTGATGGTTCCCTCGGCGTTGTCGCTGTCACCACCGGCCCAAATACCGAGCTTGATTTGCATGGGGGTCTGGGGGTAGTCGTCGTCACTATAGGCCAGAGTTCGGATAGCAGTGCCGTCGATGTACCAGATGCAGGATTCCTTGGTCCAGTCGACTGTGTAGTTGTGGCTGGTGGTCTGGGAGTCGCTGACGGTGGTGTCGCTCTCGCCGGCGGTGCTGGATGAGTTGCCCTGGTAGAAGTAGTTGGTTTGGACATTGTCGTCCTCACCACCAAGCCATTCCCAGTCGATCTCATCGAGATCGTCAGACAGAAGGACAACAGACGAAACGATGCCGGTGCCGTTGGCAGCCTTCATGTGCACCTCAACACGGCCGAAGAAGATGTACCATTCCGAGGCAATAGTAGGGGCATCTCCCTTCGCGCTAATGGTGAATTCAGCTCCATTGGAGGTGTAGCTGATGTCTCCAGAGCCAACAGAGGACCAGTTGTCCGAGTCCTCACCGCTGGTGAAGGAGTAGGAGTAGACGGAATCCAAGGCAGTATCGTCAGAGCAGGTAGCTGAAGAAATGTTAGCATCAAATTCCCAAATGCATGCATTTGAAAGCGTCAATGCATATCGTTCAACTGATTGACTTACTGTTGGTGAGGGGGTTGCAGCTGCTGGTGGTCTGAGCAGTGACCCCTGTCATCAAAGCGGACGCCACCAGGGCAAGAGAAACCTTCTTGAACATTTTTGGTAGGGTGTAAAAGCGAATGGTGCTTGGCAGGTAAAGATGGAAAAGAAAACTGCACAAGGGCAAGAAGAGACTGTTTATATGAACGATGGAGTGTTGTAGTTTTCGATCTGGAGCGAATGCGATTGTTGGCGAATGCGTTGAACGATTGGTGTGAGATTGATTGCTTGAAGGATTGAGATGATTTATGAAACAGTGGACTTTGTCGGGTATTTGAGAATCACTTGAATCATGGCGGCACAATCTCGAGACAAGGCTCAGGTCGGGCGCAGCCAGACCACGCATACGGGAGTACGCGGCCAGTCCCAGAGTGTGAAACTCGGTGGCCGTGGATCGCGGATGAAGCCATTAGTGGGGACCAATACGAGACGACGACGCCGGCGGACGCGTATTGGTATGTGGAGACGCCGTCAAGGGCTACCCCTTGTTTTCTACGTCAACCACCGGCTCAATTTGTCCTCATTGGCCACAGGCCCTGGGACGATCCATCTGTCTGTCGTGGCCATCAAAAATTCATCAGCATCACCCAGTTTTTAGTGCTTCTCCCCGTGCCGATTTGCCTTACTAGCTCACGGCCCAGGTTCATCCGGTCCATAACATTGTACAGCAAACAGCTGCACTCTTGCATTTTGAACCCACAAATACAGGTGCTGGCATGTACAATTGTGTGCACACTGCGTCTTCCAGACTTTGCGCGTATTGGGCCCTCCAAGGCTCATCGGCAGAGCTTGAGGCCTCAAACGCCACTCAGGCCCACTTCGGGAGACACCAGAGCTCAGTTCACCCAGCGACCACATGCAGCAGAGGCTGAGTACTCGCACACTCCGATAGGATAAACGGAACGCGCAACGGTAAGCACGTTCAACCGCGGCATGCAAGGGCAAGCGAAAACTTTATCTTCAAGGCGGTCTTATGTGGACTCTGTATAGGTGTGTGGCTCACTCAGGTCGGTGATGAACCCTGCATATGTCTATAATTCCCGATGAAACAGCTAAGCTAAGAAAACTCTAAGGGCCTAAAAAGTTTTAGGAGTCTAAGTGGTGTCAGTCTAAGCCCTAAGAGAGTGCGAAAAATCACTTTTTGCAGCTGGCAAACGTAGACATAGCCTCAAGCTGCGCAGTCACAAATCGTTCCACAAACGCACATGGCTGTCCGTCTTGCGCATCTGAAATCATTTTGATATAATTATCCCGATCAAACGGTTGGAAAACGGTGGGGTAATACCCATACCGAAGCAAGTAGTCGTGCATGATCATCCTGGAAACCCTTCCATTCCCATCAGGAAAAGGGTGAATATGCAGAAAGTATGCCACCGTTTGACAAGCAACGAGGAGCGGGTGGAGTTTTCCTCGGTGGACTCTTTCTCGCCACTCAAAAAAACGCTTCATACACGCGGGAACCTCACGATGGTAAGGAAAGATGCGTAGAGGGTTGCTTTTTACACCAAGCGGGATTTCGCGATAACTCCCAAGCTTAACTTTGGGCCCAAAGCTGTAAGGGTAATATCCCCCAGGCGCCAAGTCCTTCATAGTCAAAGCTGAGAGCAGGCGCACTTCATCTTCAGTGAAACCTGGAGAATTCTTCTTTCGTAATGAGCTTTCAGATATCCAGCGGGAGACGACCAAGTGGTTACGCAATTCGATAACTTGAGCCGCTTCCGCATTGGGGAGAAGATGATTAGTGCCTGGGAGTGGGTAATCGAAAAGATCTTTGGCAGATAAATCTGAAAGATTGATATTCTTGAAAAACTTGGAGGACAAATAATCATTGAGGACAATGCAATCATGTGATCCCAAGTGGTTGTTTTCGATTTGAACGGATTGGAGGGCGTAGGCGGCGGAAATTCTCTCTGCGGTAGCGCCTGTGGGAAATGTCACATATTTCCTAAGATTATCGATCTCACAAAGGGTAGATGAGATGCTCTAGAAAATGTTAGATGATTGTTTTGTTCCAACCGGCCGCAGTCAGGGTTCAAAATCTTGCTCTCGTTTGAGGTCAATTTCACAGCCCTATAGGGTAAGGCAATTAGGAAAATGGATGCTAACTTGCCTGCTGTAATGTCAGGTACCCTTGTTTTTCACTGTTGTCGGGCCGATAGTAATTTTCCCAGACGCGCCCGGAGCGAGCGAGTGCAAGGTATTCCGGACTTTTTGGAGAGAGTGCTTGAAAAGGGTTGTAAATTGTGTTCAGCAGCTGTTGCCGAGGAGTACAACGTTCGAGGGCGCCCCTCAAACCGACCTTGTCAAGTAGCAGCATGATGCCAATGTTGATGAGGCCCACAGAAAATGTGACTTATCACGTGGCTAATCACAACGCGTTTGCACCACAATGCACTCCAAATCCAAGCAGGGCCTCGTGCATCTTTATCTACGAAATTTGAGGACCGTTATGGATTTCTACGTAGATATTTAAACTCCGCCATTGGATATCTCCGTTTATCCTTTTTCAGTCTGTGGTCGCAAAAAAAACAACCTTTGAGAACGCATCATGATGTCAGAGGGATTTGCGCTATCGCCTTGTATAAATAAAAATAAAAGCTTTAGCATTTATGTTAACTTAGCTTACCTAAGCTTTGATAAAGTATTTAGCGTTAGATTCATTTGAGGAAACACCGGATGACACTTTCTCACTGTCCTGCGATTTCAGACCGATAAAGATGGGGATCCACTGCTTTTATAATGGCCAGGCTTACCTTGCAGGCATTGGCCTGGCTATTACACTTACCGAGCCCGACCCTGGCTTGCCTATGCATCATACTGTTTTCCTGGAGCGAGGCTGCACAACTGAGGCAGAGTGATTTGCACAAAATATTCTACTCTGACCTTGCAACTGGCCAGTGCACGGGGGCAGATGATGCTATAGCTTATTGAGTATATTGAGAGATAATTTCATTCATAGAAGGCAGCTAAGGCTTGAATATGACCTTTTGAACCTTTGACTGGTGGAAAAGCTCATAGGCCTCAGTTGCACTGGATAGTGACATGATGTTTTCGAAAAAGGGACTAATTGATCTCTCAGTATTTTCCTTTTAACTCCCACAAGAAGCGTGGATAACGGAAAGAGAGGCAGTGGAAAACTCACCCAAACTTTTGCTGGTTCTCTTCAAGAAGCTTAAGTGCTTGCGGGAAGACGCTTCGAACGGGACATCTTCCCATCTGTACCCGGACGTTTTTACTAAAATCGAGTCAGATTTTCATTCCATTCTCTGCTTATATAGGCGACATACTTGTAGGCGTCAGCACCCGACCAAGGGATCTATTGACGTTAGTTTTGGTTGATCCCTAAATGGCTGCACACTTACCTCAGCGTTATGTACTCCAATGCTGCTGATGGCACCAAAGGATCGAACGAGCTCGAATGCAGTCTTCAAGGCTGGTGAGAGTCCCACTACTTCGACGACAATATCAGCTCCACGACCATCCGTCGCCTCTGCAATGCGATCCAACATTCCCGCACGATCTTCCAAAAAGTTCAAGGGCTCCGCCCCGAGCTTCTTTGCTTCATTGAGTCTGCTGCTGATGCTATCCACCGCAAAAAGGTGCTTAGGCTTGAGGGCGGCTGCTGCGACGATGGCGCAAAGACCAACGGGGCCACAGCCGATGACCACGATGGTGGAATCCGAGATGTCAAGGTAAGGTGACATTTCCACAGCGCTCTTTACACCGAAATAGCCGGTGGGGAAAATGTCAGCCATGAGGATGAGCGCTTCGTCTGAGATGGTTGTTGGAGCCTTGAATACAGTTCCATCGGCGAGAGGAACTCTGACGTACTCGGCTTGGGCGCCGTCAAGGCGTGCAGACCCAAAGCCCATGCTTTTGGTGCATCGGGCTGTAGCGCCGTTTTTGCAAAAGTAACAGACACCACTATTGAGTAAATTGGATTGCTGTTCAATAATATTGGAGAGAGACTTACCATGAAACTGTAAATGGTACAACTACTTTGTCTCCCACTTCAACTGATTGCACGGCCGAGCCTGTGACAACAACAGTGCCAGTGAACTCATGACCCATGATAATTCCCGTATCCGATGCCTCATGTCCACGATAAACATGCAAATCGCTATGTACATTAGCAGGGGCTATCATGGTAGGTGAATGGGGGGCTTGCGATCCGCATAGCGCTGTCAAATTGACTTTGACGACGATGTCACCCGGGTCCTGGACTGTCACACTTTAGCTGCTTGGCCAAATTGGTTAAAGGCCCAGTGCATACTCTTTGGAATTGGTCGATTCTGCACAGATACCTTGAAGGGGCCATCAAAGACGACGGCCTTCATGGTCTTGTCTGAATCACTCATTTTGAGATGAGGGCTGGAATGAGATGCACACTGATAGATTGTGGGTGTTGTTGTTGACAAGGGACGATCTCGGAAATTCCTCAAGGGTATTAAAGTTAAGAAGTTGAGAAAAATACCGTATTAACAGTAGAATTGATTTCTTGCTCGTATCACCGACTTTCTTGGGTTTACTTCCTGCAGCTTTGGTTTATAAAGCCAACCCAATGTTGCGCCCGCTGGAGCGGCGCTAACATCCGCGGATCGTGAAACTTCCACTTGAACTCCGCAATGGGCACTTATTCACTATCTGTTTACGTAACCCAGGCTCCAATTTTAGCGCTAAACAACCTGGTTCCTCAAAAATTTTGACTTTTCCGATCACGTGGAGAACTCCGAGGAGAGCAAAACGCCGTTCACGTGGCCGGCTGTCTTGCACGCGACAGCTCGCTCCACGGTTGACGCAGTTGTTTAAGCCATTGGTTTTCCGAAGCCAGGTTGAATAATGGAGCCAGCGCAAGGGTCTCAGGCTCCGCGCACTCGACAAGCCTGCGAGCCTTGTCGGTAAGTGATTGTGCAATTGTGATTCCCGAACCTCGCCATGCTAGCTAGCTATTCATTTAGTCGGAAGAAGTCGAAATGCACCGCAGAGCGACCTGTTTGTTCATTCTGCCAGCGGCTCAGCTTGCCATGTGCATATCTCCCCAGAGAAAATCTCAATTCAGATGTATCTATAAAGAAAGTCTCCAAGACGTAAGTCATATTCTACTGCCTGAAGAGTGTGGTTTGCGTTGACTTGTGCAGGCGGTCAAAAAAGGGACGAATCCAGAGACTTGAGTCCCAAGTATCTGGTATTTTTGAGCTCGTACAGTAAGATTTCTACTTTCATAACATGAAGTTTAAGTCTAAGTTAAGATAATTGACAATTTAGATCATTATCAAATAAAACAAATGTCACAGTCGAAGAATCCGGGGTGAATTATGGCAGGGGTTCTCCCTCAAATCCCTCAACTAGCGAGACACACGTCAACCTCCGCACAGCAACCACAATGCAAGGATCTTGTACTTTTTCAGAAACCGAGTAAGCATTCATGAAAAAAATGGATGATACCTCAGCTGATTTCATTTTATAGCCCCATACCCTCATCCAGTGTGCTCGATGACTTTGCTGAAGTATACCGGACAAAGCTGCACCTTCAACCCCTGCCATTATTTAATCCAACTAGATTGCAGACACGACTCGCCGTTTTCCCGCAATTCCTTTTGCATAGCTTCCTGGCTCTTATTTTGAAGTTTTCTAGCCATCAATACTTTCGTGGAAAAGAGACTGAGGCGATCCAATTCTATTACAAATCAGCCACAGAGACAACCATGAGGCTTGCTGCCGAAGGCGTACCCAGGATCGAGGTCATACAGTCCCTATGCTTTCTAGCACTCAAAGACATTGCAGGTAATTCTAATAGGCCTCTATTTCCTGTTTCAGTTCACAAAACGCTGACTCTAAAAATAGAGCACAACCATTTGCGAGCTTGGATGTCGATTGGGACTGCTTCTCGATTAGAAGCACTGAGAAAGTCCATTCCAGAAGATCCCTGTGATAGTTCTCTAGTCAGAGATATTAGCAGCCGATGCTTCTGGAGCGTGTTTATCCTGGAGACCATTTTCTTCCCTCAGATATCCACCATCCCAGAATTCGATAAAGATCGCAGCCACCCAGCCAGCACAGATCCACCACCATACATCCCCTCTGCTGTCCACGAACCGAATGGACCGGATCTGGGGAATCCGGATGATATAACACTAGATCTTGGAATAAACGCCTACTGTGCTCGCATGATTTCTGTATGGGGCAACGTGGCGGTTTTGCTGCACAAAATTCGCTTGGGAAACGTCGAGGTTCCTTGGGCTCAAGATTCAACATATGTAAAACTGACAAATTTGCTATTCGAGTATGAAGCCCAGCTGCCTCATAAACATCTACTCAGGAACCTTTACCCCTCCAAAAGATCGCCTCAGGAGATTCAGGATCAGCGCGAGTACTGGCACCCTTGGATGACGACGCACTTGATTCTGCATGCGTCATTGGCGCTGCTGAATCATCCATTTATCCACCTCGTTGCGATGCGGCACAAACCGGATGTAAACAGATCACGCCTATTTCTTCAGCAAGTCGTGGATCAGGCCTTGTTCCACTCGGGCTGGGTCTGCTGGATTTTAAAGATGTTCGAAGATGTCTCGTTTGAAGTCAACTGTCCCTTGCTTGGACATGCAGTCGCGGCGATAGCGACTATTCCGTGGCTTTACCAATTCGCCAAGGACTCAAATGTCCATCAAAAAGCGTTGTCAGATTTAAGCAAGTGCGAACGGTTTTTGGAGCGTGTATCACTATCCTGGCCGCATTTATCGGGAAGAGTAAGAAAACAAATTAGCCTGCTGTCATTGGCTGCGAGAAGGTTCCCTCCTCCCAAAGGAATATGCTTATAGTTATTTTAGATTGAGAGTCTACGGAAACTGCAGTTGATCGTGAAAGAGAAACGAGAAGACACAGCGAACAAGAGCACGATAATCAGTATACACTCGTCGTTACTTTGGGAACTCCTCGATCCAACCATTTGCGCAATTCAAACAGATGCCAACACTTCTAATACGCAGTTCAAGGACGTTCCAGATGTCAAAATGCACGTTACGACACAATTCGTTCATCCATTAGATGAAGATCATTCGGGCCTAGCAGGCACTGCGTTGGATTCACTCGAATTGAGAGACCCATTTTGGTCAGGTGGACAGGATTTTCAACAAATATCCATGGACAGTTATTTTCCATTCGTGTTGAATGACAGTCAATAGTCATTAATTGATTATGGCTAAGCAGTGATTGTAGAAGCGAATTGGGGGGGTGATACATGGAAGCCGCAAAAGCATGCAAACTTGGCGGTGCCTGATGGTACATGGTCTAATTACAAAGAAAAATATAAAAAGAGAGTGGTAGGAAATTCGTTCATTGTCTCGTTTAAAATCCGCCCGTGGGGTATCGCTTGCCGGCGCTGCGTTCTTCTTACACTTTTTCGTCTGCGTCGTGTCTAAGTGCCCCGGACCTGCCTAAGGAGCGAAACCGAGTTGCAATACCAGCTGCGATTTGCATATTATAATCGATAAACTGCCTGAGAACCATCTGGCAGGCATTCCAAGACGCCACGGTGTAAATCAGAGCATTCCAAAAGCCCTGCAAGGGCAATACGACAGCGCTCATATACTCCAAGATGGCCGACGATTGGTCCTCGTGAGTGTATGAATAAAGACGGTTCGTGCTGGAAGGAATCCATGTAATAAACATGGCAACGAAGAATAGAATTGCACATCTGGCATAAGACCATTCGGCGTCGGTCAACGACTGGCGTTCGGTGCTTGTGAGGGTTGTGTGTGATTGCGATGTATGCACCTCCCTTCGAGGTTGGTTTTCCCCGTCTTGGTTGGCATTATCGGCCGTCACACTCACGGAATAGGCAAAGTTGGCTGTGTGTGGTGTTGGCGGAAGGCTATTTGGCGGATAGTGTTCCGTCAGGATGCCTTCCTGTGGTACTTGTCCCTGGGGGATGGTTTCGGAGACAACGTAGATATCCGTCGTTTTTACCCATGTCTGGTCGTTGGCCGCTTCTTCTAGTTCCTTTCGAACAAAGTCCCGCCACTGCTTGCGGTTTCGATAAATTTCACCTCCCGTGCGAAGGTAGATGAAGAGTGTCGACACGATGACAAGCCTAAGAGGAAGCAACGAATGAGTTGGGGGCATTCCGAAAACAGTGTCGAATTTTTCTTACCAGATAGGAGCGTAGAAGCTCAGTATTCTCCACAATTCCCATCTGTCAGAGATCCAGCACCAGAGCTTGGCATTTCCATATACTTTGCCGCCGTCGCGATCCCTGATGATCAAGAAGGTAATTGCAGAAACAGCCGGCACTCCGTAACAGCACAGCAAATACATGACTTCCATTTTTCGGATCGCGGCAGCATTATATCGATGGTAGAATGTCAGGTACACATTGATGGCCATGGCCAAGGTCCACAGTGCATCGGCAGGCAGGAGCCTACAAACCCAGTGAGCAAATATTGATCTCGGCGGCGAGGGGGGAAGGGGGGAATTTGGTGGCTCACATTTGAATCATAAATGCCTGCGCCTGGCAGCCAGCAGAATCCGGGGTGCCAACATAGGATGTGGCCATCAACGTGGCAATGTTGGCGACGCCATTTCCGAAGGAAGCGTAAAAGGCAAGCCGGTTGATGGGCTTGTGAAACGAATTTGAGAAGCAAAAAGTCGACACAATGAAAAAGAAACCTAAAAGAGAGAATACGGATCCCACGCGTTCGATGACACTCAAGGCATAGAGATTGTTGGTCGGGTCTCCCACCACGTCTTGGGCCATTTGAATGGAGAGTTTGATTGACGACGCTCCCAGTGCTTGGCTCACTGCAGATGTTAGCGATGATCGACCATTTAGGCCAGCACCAGATAGAAGTCTACACTTACAAACAGAGTGGATCCAAGTCGCTGTTGACTCGAAAGGAACGGCAACGATGACATGGGAATCACCGTTTTTGGGGGTGCTTAGACAAAGGGAATGGACGAGCAGCTCGGGGCAAAGACGAACGACACAGGGATCGATTGCCTATAAGCATTCCCCCCTCCAAGCCCAACGACGCAAAGTCGCTGGTCGGAGGTGCTTAGATATGGCCCAAGCTTATGGTCTGGGCAACCACTTTGAGGGGAAGCATGGGTTTTCATCTAAGGGATTCCATGCACTCGGGGCACATCATCCGTGCGCACGCGCCCCCCGAAATATGCCAAAAATACAGGCGCATTAACGCTGGGAAATTGACAGGGCAGCGACGATGCGCGGGTTAGGATGGCGGAGCACCCCCTCCACCAGAGATGAA
The DNA here is from genome assembly GCA_002179835.1 of Calonectria leucothoes. Classification (NCBI taxonomy): domain Eukaryota; kingdom Fungi; phylum Ascomycota; class Sordariomycetes; order Hypocreales; family Nectriaceae; genus Calonectria; species Calonectria leucothoes. The sequence continues at coordinate 131,556 of NAJI01000167.1, read as the reverse complement.
ATATATCTACCTCAGCCGGCTGCACGAAATGACGTCTTTTCATCTGAGGTTGCGGCGAAAGCTGGGGCTGTTTCGCGGCCCAGCACTAGCACTGACAGACTTCTTCGAGAACACATGTGTCACCCCAGGACACAGGGGGGCTCGGGGCCTTTGAGCCCCAGCGCCAGCGTCGCCAATTGGGTGGTTTTGCCCGAGAACGGTGCAGGCGCAGGCCCCTTCCGGTAGGCTAGCGAGCGCGAGATCGATGGGTGGAATCATCTGGGGCCGATCACATCCTTCTCGACGTGTCTGTGGAGGAGCAATGACCCCGTCCACACCATTGTCACCTGTATTCTGTGGAGAAAGGTGAAGAGAAGCAATAAAATTTAATGACACTTGTGCCCGCTCATTTTGCCTCGATATTGTCCCCCTGCTTCGATCTTGTCGCTGGTCGGGCGTCGACATTTGCGAGTTGTCGTGGGTGCAATTTGGTTTTTGCCCAGGCGCTCAACAGTGCTGAAGATCATCTGGCCGCCACTCAAAGCGAAACCACACAAACCCGCCACAGCTTATGAACAGGTGGGTGCCAAGAGTTCATCTATGTCTGCAATCGCGTTTATAGCCAAGTTTGACCGTCTCCCGCTTGTTATTGCCTGCTGAATTTGAACTGAGCCGAAATAGCCGAGGAGCTGAACGACTGGGCGCGTGTACCAAATCCACCAGTAGTTTTTTTTTGTGAGGTGCCCAAACCAGACATGTCACATCGCAGATGTAACCATGAAAAGCCGATCGCCTCCGAAGCGAACTCTGGGGAATTGGTGCAACCCCAATATTTTAACCGTTCAACTTCCCAGCTGTCTCTAATCCAAAATTCAACAAGTTTCACATTGCCCATGAGTGATTGCAGGCCGTCCAAAAGGATTTCAGGGACCAATCCGTAGTAACTCTCTCGCTTTCACAGGGGAAATATATCATGATGAAAATGAAAGAAGACGGATTCGTGGCAAGCAATCTTCTGCTTTTCCCTCGTCTCCTTCATGACTAAATCGGCAAAACCCTCATCCACGTAGATCGACGCGGGAGAACCTCCAGGTGGGGGGAACCCCAGTCCGCTGCATGGTTAGCGAGCGAAACAACCGCGCTATTCCCGTTTGTAGGGGTCATATGACAAGAGGCCGGCAATAGTTGACGGGAATCGCAGACTCCCTGCTGCTGCGATGAGGAATATCATTCATGGCAATTTCGCATCGCGTGCGCGCGTAAAACATCTCTTAAGCATGCTCATCGCGCGCTGAAGAGCCCATCACCGCCCGTCCAAGCTCCCTGCTCCTTGTCAATGGTCGCGCCGCCATCGTTGCAAGCATGAATAGCTCAACCTCTCCCGCAGCCGATACCGAAAAGAGCGGGTCGGAAACTGCTGCAACCGATACCGAACTCGAGCAGTCAAGTCAATTGCACGGCAAGATGGGTCCGACGTCGGAATCCGCTGATGAGAAGAAGTCGGAGAAGAACAAGGATGAAACACCACCGCTAGTAACTGCCCAGCTCGAAACGCATGCTCCTACAACACCTGCAGATGATGATCCGAGCAAAAACAGCGACGGAGGCGTGCTGGGATGGGTGCAGGTCGCGGGGTGTTTTTGCCTGTACTGGAATAGCTTGTAAGTGGCCGTGATTGAGTGTACCAGCTGCTCTGGCACCGAATGCTCACGCCTCGTCCTACCCTAGGGGCCTCATCAACACCTTTGGAGTCTTCCAGACATTCTACGAGACGCATTTGCTGAGCGACATGTCGCCGTCGGCCATTTCCTGGATCGGCTCCATCCAAATGTTCCTTCTCATGTCTGTCGGGCTCATCATCGGACCGCTCTACGATGCGGGCCACTGCCGCGCGCTGCTCGTCATCGGCACCTTTCTCGTCGTCTTCGGCTTCATGATGACCAGCCTGTGCACGTCGTACTGGCAGGTCATGCTCGCCCACGCCGTCTGCGTCGGCCTCGGCACCAGCTTCCTGTCGATCCCGTCCATCGCCATCATCCCGACCTACTTCAAAACCCGCCGCGCGAGGGCCATGAGCACCGCCACGGTTGGGAGCTGCCTCGGCGGAACCGTCTGCCCGCTCATCTTCCAGGCTCTGGAGCCGCGCATAGGCTTTCCGTGGGCTGTCCGCGTGCTCGGCTTCATCTCTCTTGCCATGTGCTGCTTCTCAATTGCCGTCCTGCGTCCTCGGCAGCGCGGTGGCAGGCGGTTCACCGGCGTGAAATCGCTGGTGGATCCCACGGCATTCGAAAGCCCTTCCTACTCGACATACACCGTCGGAATTGTCTTTAGCAACGTGGCCTGGTTCGTGCCGGTATTTTACCTGCAGTCGTTTGCACTTACCCATGGGATGCAAGGCCAAAGCGTGGCTTTGTATCTCGTCGCAATCCTCAATGCTGCTTCAATCCCCGGCCGAATCATCCTGGCCATGCTGTCCGACGTGTTTGGCCCCGTCAACACGTTTGTGTTCATCACTGCATCAACTGCAATCGTCACCTTTTCGTGGGCAGCTGTTCACACTGGCGCGGGGAACATTTCCTTCTCGGTGTTTTATGGATTCTTCTCTGGCAGCCTGGTGGCTGTGGCTCCGGTTGTGCTCACATCTTTCACCAAGGATCTGAGTCTTCTGGGAACACGACTTGGAATGGTAGCATTTCTGAAAGGAATTGGCTCATTGGTCGGCTCACCCATTGCGGGCGCTATTCTCGGGAGTTCTGATCGCTACCTCGGAGTTCAGTTGTTTTCGGGGCTTTGCTTTACTCTCACCTTTATCTTCATGATTGCCTTGCGAGTGATCCTTAACAGGAACGACTGGAAAGCAATTCTGTAGTGTCATCACTCTTGCATGAAGTACGTACATAGACTCAAAAACGCCTTCGCATACAACGGTGCGGGCGGGGTGGAACCAGCTGGAGTAGGGTACATCTCAAAAGCCTTGAATTTGCATTTTTGAACCGTCTTTCCGCTAGGAATGCATCTTGTAGATGCTCAAACGAGATAGAATTCTGTTCGATTTACATTCTTCCAATAAGAGACCCACTCGCTCCTGCAAGGTGTCGAAAACAGACCGACACGCTCATAGACATTCCCTGAGACTTTCCTTAGTAACATCATTGTGACGCTATCGTTCACGTCTAGTTGGCGTGGTTTAAAGGGAACATCCTCCGAGAAAACGTAGGACGAATGATAATTTACAACTTCATCGTCATCATCGTCATCGTTGTCGGAAGATGCGGTTGAATTTACCCCGAGTTTGGTTGCATTGCCAAGAGAACTCATTTGGAGCGCTGAAGCCATCCCGAGCGAACTGGTTGAGAACCGGTGACTGAGCTCCGATGTAAACCCAGAAACCCTTTCCTTGGTTGGCCAGAATTGGTGTTTTCGAGTACTGAGAGATTTGGGAAACCCGCCCACCCACTTGGAGAATCCACGATCAGCTCTTGTATCAGGCCCAGAAACTTGTTGGTCCTGTTTTGATTGGGTATAAACGGACGGCAGAGGCTGTGTTGCACCGCCTTGTGGCTTGTCTGCCTGTTCTAGGGTTTCCTCATTGACCATGGTGTTTGTTGGCTGTTGTTCACCGTCCTCGGCTGCCTTATTAAGGACGGGATCCTCTGAGGTCTCAGCTCTGACCGATGAATTATCCAGCACTGCTGATGTCGTCGTTCCTTTGGAAGCACTTGCATTCAAATTCCCTCTCCCTCCATACCGTACCTGCCCAGTCAAGAACACAAAGAGTTGCTCCGTCTCGAGTTGGTCAACCGTTTCAATGCAATCTAACTGTCCGAACAGCGGGGACAAACCCTCGTTTCCACATTGATGAATAAGCCTTTCTCGGGGAGTCATCTTTCCCTGAAGCTGTATAGCGGAACCCCCTTTTCGAGAGACCAGAGGGAAACCCAGAGGTTTTGTCGATCCGCAGCCAATAAATCGAAACTGCCAATTTCTCGTGTATGAACTGTCCAAGTGCCGAATTCTCGTGCTTGCGGAAGCCCAAGACCACGTTGGGCCTTGTTTCGATGGCTGAGTTTCTGTTGCGTTCCAATTCTTGTCGTACGCCGCCAGAACCGTGAACCAGAGCAACTGTCTCCTCATATCATTTTTCCAAAGGCCGCAAATGTATTCGCCCAGTTCCCAGGCGGGGTCTTGGGCTATGCTGTCTATTATCAAGGCTCTGTCCTCTGGCTTGGATGTTTCGTTTTCCTGGATGCTCGCAACGAACATGTTCCAATATACCATTCGGTTGGGTCCTTTCGAAATTTGCAGAGACCAGCCAAGATTTGCGCGAGTGCAATATTGAGGTTGATTTATGCTATAATTTTGCGTCCCCGCCCAGATGTTGGCCTGTCGGGTTTGCTCGAGACACCAGTGCGTCATTTCGTTGTGAGCAGTCAGGGTAATCCGCCTCGGAGATGCAAATGACTCCCCTACAGCCCATACATTGGAATAAAGCGAGCCTTCATGGCGCATCATTCCAGTTGTTGCTTCCATGTCTTTCGTTGTTAGCTTCAAAGTGATTTCCCCCTTCTCTATCCCAGTGACACACACAACACAGGCTGGGTAGGGCATGTGGGGCCCATCTTTTCGAAGAAAGCTCTGGTAAACAGTCTTGATGTTTCCAAGTCGGATGCACACCACTGAATGATTGAAAATGGAGAACCAGTGTCTTTTAGCTTCTTTCTGAGCATCAGAATCGTCCTGGGGCACGCACAAGGCGTGGATCCAAAGAAACTTCAACCCGAGCTTGATTGCCAGCTCGATTGCATCTTGGAAGGCCTGAGGAAGCGTATTCGTTGCGATCCAACCATCCCCGTCCCTCTTAACTCTAAAATCCTCCATAGAATTCTCCTTACCTTGAGCTGCGAGCTTCTGCTCCCCCCACACATAGCTCAACGTTGCGTATATGCCCTTTTGGCCTGGCCTTCGTTTGTGAATGCGGACGTATCCATCCTTCTCATCCAACATCAAAACCCGGTTTGGTAGCTGGGTTGGCTTAGCTAAAAAGTTCCCAGACGTCTTTCCACACATAGGATGCTTGGTTGAACACTCTTGCAGCCAGTTCCTTGCGTGTCCGATAACATTGTCGGTGATTTCGGCTATGGGACGTCGCAAGGATGTAACCTCTGTATGTGAATCATTTTCGTCTGCCCAAGAATGCAAAGTGATGAGTTGATCATGTTTCCATTTGGGAATCCTCCGGTTCAGGTCAAGTTTCTCAAGCAAGAAGTTGCAGAGTGGACATTTCCCATGATGCATGGCCGAGACCGCCTGGTGTTTCTTCTCTTCCCATGGCCATGACTCGATCATATGCTTACAATCCTCGCAGTATTGCCCTTCTGGGTCATGGAGATCATCATTTGACAATTGAAATGTTGGGTCCCGTGGGTTTGTGGGATTGGAATGTGCAGGAGTCATGTTGAGGTCTGGGTTCCAAGTAGTACAACGCAGTGCTGTGCTTATACTAAGCTAAGAGGATAAGTAAAATAAAAACATTTGGCGGGCGAGTTGATTAAACGTTCTAAAAATTATCGCAGACCTGTCAGCCTTGGACGTCCTTTAGCGCAGTTGAGCTGAACAGCTGAACGAGACGTGGGGGAGCGCATCGCGAAAATCTGCCTGATGCCGTGGTGCCGAGGGCGCTAAGACAGCTGACATCTAGAGTACGCCTCTTCAAGGCAGACAGAAATTTGGGCTGGCGTATCACGTGTCACAATAAAAATAATAGAGAGCTAACACTTTGAGCCTTTTTAACTATTTTGTACAAGGAAATAATTACGAATATAGCTTTCTGCTACTGATAAGGCAGCTTGAAGAGAAGAAAGTGTTCATGTATTGAGGTTGAGCCGCTGCAATCGACCACCTTTTGCGCAAGCCCTGCAAATAAATTTACTCCGCGCTTTCTGTCAAACGGGATATAGGCCATCATGATACTACGCACTAGCGAAGTGTCACTTCACTCTGCCGTAGCTGTCAATGTGATAACTCCGAATCACTTGTCTGCCCACAAAACCGTCGCGATATGATAAATTTCCCGTTAAATATTAATATGGCCAGGCTGCCAGAATATTTCCTTAGATATTTATAGATCTTCTCACGGCCAGCTACATCATCTAGGTCTTGCAGAGAGGAAACATACCTTTAATCAAACAGACTAAGGGTCCGAGCGGGGCGACGGCGGAAAGGTCTGAAGCTCCGTCGGAGCAAATGCTCTGTGCTAAACAAACAAAAAAGTAAAAAGAGTCAATCATGGCATTGAACCGAAGAACATTATGGTACTTCGGAATCTCTTCTGTAACAGTATTCTAAAACCCTAAGCGCAGATGAGCATCTGATGCTTTGGTGATCAACGAGGTGCCGCGGTCTTCTCAGACATTTTATGTAATCATGTTTCATATAGGGCTTGAAAAAGTTGAGAGGGAGATATGAACCCTTTTCAAGCAAGGAATTAGAAAAGGAGGGCATGGCCAATATAGATTAAATGCGATTTGCTTCAAAGGCGAATGTCGGTGGACGGTGTTGGGCTTTGAGCAGCTCAACGGCCGTTTGTGAGACAGTTTCTCATGGCAACTTACTCAGCAAAGATCTTTTCCTTTCTGCTTTTCCGGTTCTTATTTGCGCCTCGTTTAAGGATGACGCATGGTTTGAACTATGTTTGGAGCCTGGTGCCTCTGGCGAAAACTAAAGTCAAGCCCTGTTTGATCATCGTCACTTCATTGGACGCATGTGGCCGTGGCCGTGTCTAGTGGAATAAAAAAAGATGAAGGAAAGTTGGCATGAGCCAATCACCAGCCCTTCTTCTTCTAAGAAGCGGCGGACTTGATTGATCGCCGAAGAAAAGTAGCCTGACGAACAGGAAACATTGGCTGAAACAAAATGCCCGTGCCAGTCGTGAGCGGGCCGACTAGCTAGCCTCCGGCCGGACTTTGGCTTTATTCAGCCCGTTCAAAAAGGCCAAGGCAAATGGAACTAAATTTCTCAAGGCTGATGTTTGTTTGTTTGTTGCAGCGATGGAAGTTTAACGCACGGCGATCCACTTGTAAATGCACACCTTGTGAGATGTGGTACCGGATGACGGTGTGTAGAGGACGCGGCAACGGCATCTTTGTGTTGTTCGGTTGCGCGTCATGGTTGAGCAGGGAGAGCAAAGGTCTCACGCACGACTCGCACACGACCCAATCAAGTCCAACGAAGCGGTCACCAAATTATGCATAAGTCGTGATTTACCAACAACATGTAATGTACGCAGTACATGCTTTCCTATCGGCCTCGGCTCGCCACATGTGGGGATTACGCGGGCCTTCAATTTCGTCCAAGATCGTCCGCAGCGTCGTCCCCTCACGATTGAGCGATCAAGCAAGGTAAGGCACATACTTTGTGACGTCAAAGATGTCCCCAAACCACAATGGCCACCACGCATCACCCAAACAAGCATGCAGCAGCACTTCATAAAAGTGCCCATGCTCTTTGATTGACCAGCTTATGCTACCGCCTGCGCCAATCACCAGCCGCTCTGCACGCTTGGGGAAAGGCCCGAGCATTGCACACTGCCCCGCCCGAGACCAGGTCCCAATAACAATTCAACCGACATGCTCGGCCAGTACAAGGATAACCCTGAAAAACTAGCTAACGAGTCAGATATCAGAGCATCTTTGAGACTTGATTGCTTACACAAGTGTTTAGGCTAGACGTTCGAGTACTACGGAACTTTTGATCCCCACTAGCCCTCATGAGGCAGCTACCAAACGGGAATAGTGTGATCCCATCTACAGTGCCGACCTTGCCGACTTTGTGGCCTAGCGACCGTGATACAACGTGATAGCTCTGGGCCTTTTGGCAAAGATTCACTGGACTTTTGTCAAGTGATGTCAACTCGCATATGGCGCAACTGACTTTGGCACTATGGGAAAACGCTTTTTAATAAAGGGCCATGCGCCGCCTTGAAATGTTTTTCGTGCCATTGCTGCTGCTGCCTACCAAGACCAAGCCAATATGCAGCTCAAGTTAATTAGCCTTCTTCTTTCCTTTGGAGCCTTGTCCGAGGCCGCCTTCAACAAGGGCGCGCTCAAGGCCTTCAATGAGCGAACTCGCAACGTTGAGCACAAGCGAGCGCCCGTCGTTGAGCCTCCACCTCTAGAAAAGAGGGCCAAGTCCAAATTTCTCACTAAGAAAACAGAAAAGTTTGCTGTCAATGGCACTGGCATCCCGGAGGTAGCATTCGACGTAGGCGAATCATATGCTGGGTTGTTGCCCATCTCTCAGTCAGAGGACGAGACCAGGGAATTATATTTCTGGTTTTTCCCCAGCACTAACCCTGATGCCGGCGATGAGGTGGTTATCTGGTAAGTTTCATGCCCCGCAACGTTGAACAAAAAGAGCAAATGTTAATGGCTGTCGGTTAGGCTCAATGGAGGACCAGGCTGTAGTTCTCTGAGCGGTCTACTAACCGAGAACGGCCCATTCCTATGGCAACAGGGCACTCTCTCTCCCACGCCAAATTCGTACAGCTGGACCAATCTGTAAGTCTGCGGATCCCCTGCTGGTTATTGCATTTCACGAGCCTCTTATTGACAAATAAAATAGGACAAATGTTATTTGGGTTGAGCAGCCAGTTGGTGTTGGTTACAGCCAGGGCAAGCCCAACATCACCAACGAAGTAGAGCTTGGCCTGCAGTTCATTGGCTTCTGGCGCAATTTTATTGAGACGTTCGATCTGAAGGGCGCGACTACTTACATTACTGGCGAATCGTACGCGGGCTACTACGTCCCTTACATCGCCGATGCATTTATTACCGCCGATGATGACGACTACTACAAGCTTGGCGGCGTGGCCATCAACGATCCAATTCTCGGAGACGGCACTCTGCAGCAGGAAGTCGTCATTTTCCCCTTCATTGAGTACTGGCAGAACCTCTTCAACCTCAACCAGTCATACATCAATGCCCTGCGATGGACCCACGAGCACTGCAATTTCTCAAGCTACCTCGAGACATATGCAACTTTCCCACCTCCAGAGGGCCCGTTCCCCGTCCTCCCTGATCCTTTCGCAGACACGTCAGGAAACTACACGTGCGATATTTGGGATTGGGCTTATGAGGCCGCTCTGGCAGCCAACCCTTGCTTCAACATCTACCACATCACCGACACCTGCCCCTTCACTTACTCGCAGCTAGGCATCGTCAACGAGGTAAGTTTCGTTTCTCAAACAATCTCCAAACCCCGCTAACCAGCATAATTTCAGGGCGACTACTCCCCACCTGGTGCAGAGGTCTACTTCAACCGCACGGATGTCAAGAAGGCGCTCAATGCACCCGATGTCACTTGGTACCAGTGCACGCCGAACAACGTGTTTGGAGGCGGAGATCCCAATTCCAACGCCAGTGACTCGTCTGCCGCTCCGGCGCAGGAAGAGGTGCTGCGTCGCGTGATTGAGCACACCAACAACACCATCATTGGCGTTGGCCGCCTCGACTACATCCTGCCGCCCAACGGCACGCTCTTCGCGCTTCAAAACACGACGTGGAACGGCCTGCAGGGCTTCCAGAAGTACCCGCAGGATCGCGAGTTCTTTGTGCCGTACCACCCCGAATACAACGGCGGGAGGAACAGCGAGGCCGGCATCGTCGGAAACTGGGGCTACGAGCGCGGGTTGACGTACTACGAGGTGCAGCTGGCCGGCCATGAGCTCCCTGGCTATTCTGCGGGGTCGGGCTACCGTGTGATTGAGCTGCTGCTCAAACGCATCAAGAACCTGAGCACCGTCGAGGACTTCACCACTCAGAAGGGTGATTTCCAGGGAAATGGGACCATCGAGTACCCTTCCCTGTTGAACTGAGGAAATAGGCTAGATAGAGGCCTGGCCTTAATAATTAAAAAAAAAAAGTTTACGCGTCATCAACGCCCGCTGGTGTCCCAAAGATGGTGTTGTGCATGTGAGAATCATCGGGAGTTCCTCAAGTCGGCGTGGACCCTTGTCTATCGGCTGTTCGGATCCCGGATTGGGTCCTGCGGTTCCCCGGGTTGCTGTTTGTCTACCCGAACCCAATGGTCCTTATTGAACCTGTGCGTTGCAAGAGTTGGCATTGTTCAGCTGCCGTGTGCAGTAGTATAAAACAAGACTCAGTAAACTAGCCCGTTTTCATTATACTGTAATGCAAAATACAAGTGAGCGTTGAGCTGTCTTGTCCCAACTCTTCTGATGAGTCAGTCATGAAAAGGCGGAGAGTCGTACCCCAGACACTCCCATCCCAGGCCTCGTTGTGCGCAGATCAGGCAGCGGAGCACTCTCCCTCCTACGGCTTATCGCAGTGTCTGATGTTGCGTGAAGTGTATTTTCCTGCCCTAGAAAGCAATCGCGATAAGAGTCTGGTATATCGCGTCAACAAGGCTGCCGGGATTTGCGCGGATAGCAAGTGCCGAGTGCAATGCGACCTTCTACAACAGGTCCACTGACCGGTCTCGATGAGCATGTTTCTCGTGCGAGGCTCTCGTTTATTTTCGAGTCTGCATCGTTAGCTCGCTAGGCCGATTCAAAAGTTCGGCCCTCTCACGGTGTAATTGGGTGGGCTTGTTTCACCTATTTCTTCCGCGGATGCGTGATCCCGATCTTAGCCTGGAGCTGGGGGTCTTTTGATATGCAAGACTGCGCTAGCTCAAACACCAAGAGACGTGCGCTAAAATTGCCGCTGTGGCATTAATCCTGGAGGATCCAACATAGAATGGCCGCCACAACGGGATTGAAAGACATATTCACAGCAAGCTCAAAGAGATGCCCAGGCGAATCCTAGTGGATCAACCCGCGTGCCCCTCCGTTTCTTAGCGTGAACCGCTGCCGACAGGTTTTTGTGCGGCGTAGTACACTGGCTGAGACAACAACCCCATAGAACACCATCCGGGTTAAAAATTGCACCATTTAATTTTGGTGCTAACCGCCTATGATGCCTCCAGTCCTGTTGTATTCTTGCATTGTGACATGACGATAATATTTTGGCAAGACGAACAAATCTACCGCAACCAGATTTAATCTTAGGTTCAATCGATCTCTATTTCAGTGCGCTTTTTTGGTGAAGGTGAGGGGAATCGGCGTCCTACTAGGGATCCACTACCATTCTCAGAAAATGCCGCCGGAGCACGATGACGACCTTCCAAGTGGCACAGACGTCCTTGAGGCCGCTGAGGGCGACAGCACCACGGAGGAAGGATGCATGTCCTCCCAAAATAAACTCACCGATACTTCAACCAACGATAGCGACACTGAAGAGCTGCTCAACCCTGGACCAGATGACAACCGCGAGGATGGTAACAGTGTGAAGGGGCACCCAGTCATTCGAAATGGTAACTACTCGATAGGAAAAATGCTTTCTTCTCTAGTGCCACTAATTAATACGGCCATATAGGTGCCGACGTATCCAAGTTCCTGGTATCAACCAGGGATGACGGGGATCCAGCCTTGACATTCCGGTCCCTTGTTCTGGGCACCGGCTTTACGGCTCTTTCCAGCGTAATCACTATGCTCTACATATTCAAACCAACACAGATGCATGTATCAGCCGTGTTTCTACAGCGTGAGAATAAGCCCTTCCAACTACTTTAATCAAGGCTCATGCTTTAGATAGTTTTGGTCTACGTTTTTGGTGAAGCCTGGGCTCTTGCAACCCCACGACCAGACCACTTCAAGAGCCCGTGGGTGCAACGCACCCTCCGCTTCCTCAATTCCGGACAACCTTTCGGTATCAAGGAACATGTGGTTGCTTCTCTTATTGCCTCATCCGGCAACAACGGACTATCAGGCGTGGAAATTTACGCCGCCGAGCGACTGTTTTATGGTCGCAGCGTCTCCGTCTCCACGGCCATCTTGGCCACCTTCTCCATCTCGCTCTGCGGATTTGTTCTGGCAGGGATTCTACGACCACTAATTGTATACCCTGCAGAGATGGTGTACTGGTCAACGCTGCCCCAGGTGGTGCTCTATCAGAATCTCCATTTTGATCACCGCGCGAACCGCGATCGGCTCGTCAAGTTTGGCTGCGCCCTTGCCTTCGCCGCCGTTTGGGAAGTTTTCCCGGCCTACATGGTGACGTGGTTCGGAGGCATCTCCGTATTTTGCCTCGCATCAATGAACGCCCCCAAACATACTCGTACCATCTTCTCGACCATCTTTGGAGGGGCTTCCCCCAATGAGGGGCTGGGCCTTCTCAACTTCTCATTCGACTGGCAATACATCCAAAGCACATACCTTTCTCTGCCCCTAAAACAGCAAGTCAATGCGTGGATTGGGTATTTCTTCTGGTACATTGCTATGCTTGGCCTGTTTTACAGCAATACATGGAATGCGAAAAGCTTCCCGTTCATGTCAACGTCCCTCTTCCTCCGCAACGGCACCACATTGTCCACGGACAAGATATTAAACGAGCATGGAACGATTGATGAGGATAAGCTAAATGCGGTTGGACTTCCGTATCTGACATCCAGCACGGTCTGGGGCTATTTTACCATGAATCTGGCCATTGGAGCACTGATTTCTCATGTAATCATTTTCTACGGCAAAGATATGATCCTTGCCTGGAAGCAAGCCCGTAGCAGAACCCAGCCAGACCCACACTACCAGGCCATGCTCAAGTACAAGGAGGTGCCCATGTGGTGGTATCTTGTCCTGTTTGCTCTTTGCTTTGTTGCCGGCATCGTTGTCACCATCAAGGGCGACACCACTCTCCCAGTATGGGGCTACATCGTTTCCCTTCTTCTGGGTGGGTTTATTGCTCCATTTTCCTGCATCCTGTACGGGCTGTACGGTACTGGCGTCTCGACCAACCAAATCTCCAAGATGGTTGCAGGCGTCATCCACCCTGGTCGCCCTCTGGCCAATCTGTACTTTGCCAGCTGGTCGCATCAGGTAATCCTTCTGGCAGTAAATTTGGCTACCTGGCTCAAATTAGGTCAGTACACGAAAGTGCCCCATCGTGTCATGTTTGGCACACAAGTCTACGGCACGCTCCTAGGGGCTGGTCTAAACTATGCCGTCATGACCACGATTGTGAGCAATCAGCGTGAAATCCTTCTCGATCCGAAAGGGAACAACGTTTGGAGCGGCTCAACCATGCAAAGCTTCAATTCCCAGGCGATCACTTGGGCGTTGGCAAAAGAAATGTATGGACCAAGTGGACGATACGTCATCGTTCCCATCGGTCTTGCCATTGGCTTTACTTTCCCAATTATCCACTGGGGATTGATAAAGCTGTTTCCTCGCTTGCACAAGTTGCCAATTAATACAGCTATAATCTCTTCATACGCCGGCACAACGTACTATGGCAGCACTTCATGGATTTGGTCATCAATTGCTGTTGGCGTCTTCTCGCAGCTGTGGCTACGACGCCGGCTGCCGCACGTCTATAATAAGTACAATTACCTAATCGGAGCAGCATTAGATGGAGGATCACAAATCGTGATATTTATCCTGTCATTCGCTGTTTTTGGGGCCAGTGGGAAAGAACATCCTTTTCCCACATGGTGGGGGAATCCATCCGGCAATCCCGATCATTGTTTATAGGATCGAATCGCATCTCTCAGATAGACATTACATCATAGGTTAGACACATTATTCAATTTATAGAGCACATCTTACGACATTCTTATTCATTCAGCCACGCCTGGATATTCGATATTTGTGATGAAATCACAGTGGCGATGGATTACTCGAAGCATGTTCCCTAAGCAGCCACCGAGTTTGATGCACCCAAAGCCTGTCCCAGAAAAGATGCAGAATGTTTATATCTACTCAATGGGCGTGAGCTACACTTTGGTATAATTCTGGCTCTCATCTGGCAGCCAATTCCTGTTCGCTTTCATGCCCCTCTGGAGGTTCTAGTCCTCTGTCGCGGATAAGAGCCGTGCCAATTAGACACAAGGCAATAAGCGGGACAAGAAAGGTAAACACAGCATGGCTTCCTGCCATGTATGCATTTAGAACCTGAGGCATCTGTCCCACTCTCGACTTCGGCAGCGCATATGTAGAATCGGCAATATATTTGTACTCATCCGGCAGCGTGGCCTTTAGTCGTGCTTGAAGAATTGCAGCAGACATGGCCAGTCCGCATTCACCACCTGCACTGCGGAAGAAATTTCTGTTCGAGATGATCACAGCGCGACGATATTTTGGTGAGTGCGCTTGCAAAGCTACAAGGGTTGGCTGGAAAATGCAGCCGACCCCAACCCCAACAAGAATCAGGACGATAACAATAACCCCTGGACTAGTATGCCGGTTGAGAATCAAGGTAAGCCCAGCTCCGCTATTTCCAGGTCAGCATTCGTCTACAGTTACTTTGGAGGTCCTTACAGTGTCCATATTCCGAATCCAAATACAATGACTTCGCCATAGCGCTTTCGGCGAGAGATGTATTGACCGGCCAAAATCGAAATGACGGATTGGCATATAACCAAGGGCACATACAAAACGGCCGACGTCATGATCGAGAATTGATGAGCATTTTGCAGGTAGAGCGGAACATAGTACAGATAGGACTGGTAGACGCATCCAAACAAGAAGTTCTGCGCGAGCATAACTGAAACCATGTAGTTTCCGAAAATGTCAACTGATCACACAATTAGTATAAGCTTGCATCATGTAGGCGTCCCAATAATTACCGGGCATCATAGGCAGCTTCGCAAACTTCCACTCCCATGCTACAAAGCTGAGAAACGACACGGTTCCCAGCGCAAGCATGCTAATTATCATCGGAGAGCTCCAGGAAAAGTACGAACCACCTGAAAGATTGTGTTGAATTAGTGCTCAGTCTAAAGATGGGAAAGGTTGTGGACAAACCTCCAGAGATGGGGATGAGCAAAAACACGACGCCAATGGTAGATACAAGTGACCCCATCCAATCGACCTTTTTCAAACTTTCTCCAAGGTCCGCTGTTCGAGGCTTTGAGGGTAGAAAAAAGTATGTCATGCATCCTGTGAGGGCGGAGAGTGGCGCGAGCATCCAGAAGAAGACTCTCCAAGTGGTTCTCTGAATGAGTCCTGCACACAAGAAGGGACCAAGGACATTTCCCAGGCCTATCATGGCTCCAATGATACCTTGATATTTTCCTCTCTGCTCCAGTGTCACGATGTCAGAGATGATGATCATGGCCAGATTCGAAATCCCTCCACCACCAACGCCAGCCATGGCCCGGAAGACGTAAAACATGACTGCATTCTTGGCTAGGCCACACAGTAAATCTGCCACACAAAGTAGAGCAATAGCAGCCAAGAAGATGGTCTTTCGGCCGAAAATGTCTGACAATCTTCCGTAGAGCATTTGGAAGCTGGTATTGGCGAGCAAACTTGCGATACCAGCCCAGGCAATGGTTGCCTCAGCCTTCAAATCCTTGGCGATTGTCGGAAGAGCAATGGAGATTCCATTTTGATCAATGAAGACTATTAGCAGTGTAATGGATAATGTGGTGAATGTAATTATCAGTTGGCGACGCGGCAACAGGTTGGCCTGATCATGTAGGCTGCGCTCGGCAGTGACCACTTCCTGTCGCGCCATTGCTCAATGAATGCCACAGGTAAGGTCCCCCTTGTACAAATGGGAAGATTTTTAGTGGTTCAAATTTGCAAGCCATGGGCGAACACGATAGATGTAATGCCGGTCGCTGGTCGTGTGACTAACTCATCATCCCCGTCGGAGCGCTTTCGCCGGCAGTGGGGCGGCGAACTAATGTGGTAATCATCGGCCCTGGTCCGAGCCGATGGCGGCGAATTACGACATGGGTATTTCTTAGGCCTTTTATCCACGGATAGAGCCGATTCATCGTGTACCATTCCCAATGTGATGTACAAAGTTGTATCCCGAGATCATTTACGTATGAACCGTGTTGATGTAAATGCCAGCACATGGTTAGTTGGTATAAAAACGCATCGATGTACATGCATCGATATCGGTTTTGCTTGGTAAGTACATTCCAAGCTGCCTTTGCAAGACTTCTTCAAACAACCAATTGCGTTCAGTACCGATCCTCTTCTTTCTCATTTACTTCTTCATTTCCTGAAATCCTCAAAGAAACCTCGTTATTACGGCTCACCTCAGTCGCAAACTATAGTCGTTTCCCAGTGTCGCCGTGAATATGCGTTCCTATATTCGCTTTAAGTAATAGAAGGACTACTCAATTTTTTATCGGAAGCTATTGCTTGCATCTAATTCGCCTCAAAACAACTACTATGCGCGCTGGGTAACCTGATCTTGATGTTTGCGGGCGTGGCGCCAACCATACTACCAGCATCTCGATGGCTTAGCATTCTAATAACATACCGTCAGTTTTAAGCTTCAGTCATTATCTCTCAGTACTATTCAAACTCCAAAGATTGATCAAGAAGTACATGAAAGCGTTGTCTAAAACCCCTGACCCTTTGCACTTACAGACCCAAAATGAAAACAACGGATAAAACGCGTACTGAAAAAGACTCGAAGGGCAGTATATAGTTGGCTACTACCGGGGTCGCGTATATAGAACAAATAATCACATGTCTTGAAATTTGTCCCAGCTGTAACTAACAAGCACCTCATCGGTAATTAGATGGAATGACATGGAGTAGAATGGTTGAACCGGGGTGTGATGCAACCCTTTGCCGACACGAGCAAAGAGAGTGAGATCAGCAGTTGGTCATCCTTCGCTGTTTTCACTGCATTTTCAGTGCCAGTAAAGCAAATAAATTAGGGTGTGATCGGCCGTGAGGATTACATAGGCCGCAGGGGTTAGAAATGTGCACTGCCGATGTGGCCTGGGTCCTGGATTATCCGGTTGAGCCCACCGGTTGTTTTTTTTTTTTCACCGGAAATATTAGCACACCCTCAGAGAGTTTCACTGCAATTTTAGCGCCAAAGGAGCAAAGAAATTCGGCAGCGGAGCAATCGGCTTTTTCACTGCAATTTTAGTGCCGATGAAGCAGTGCTTGGTAAGCCCATCGTGAAAATGGTGATGGTCCAAAACTGTTGAACACACAGCTATCAATTTTTCCCAGTGTCTGAATCAATTCACCATTTAATCCATACGAGCCTTGGCAATCAATACTAAAATATCTCGGACATCGCGTTCAAAAAGCGATTTCATCACACAAAAAGGAATATTGGCGATAGGTCAGCTCGCACTATCACCCAAATAACACATTCCATTCTATCATCTATATATTTCTAGTGAAAGGTAAAAATGGTATACTCAACCAAGTGATCCAGGAACCAAGCCACAAAGTTGTCATACAGGCATTATTCCACAGCATCTTCTGCCATGCACATCTTTTCGCCCTGCCGGAAATCAACCAGTCTGCTCTATCGTCTATTGAATGAAAATTATTCAGATGCCATTGGGGGCGTTCTCATCGAGCGCCTTGGGCGCCATGTGAGGCTTGTCCTCGTCGCCAGGGAGCTTCACAACGTCGCTGTGAGTGAAGGGCCGGTATTTCTCCTCATTGACTTGAGCCAAGCGACTTTTATCCAGCTTTCCGTCTGCAAGCCCATAAAGCTCTTGGAAAGACATCATCATAGGCCTCCATGTGTCAGGGTTGATGCGATTTGCGTGCCCTGACATCCGAAGCTGGTCCACGACATGGACTCGCACAACGTGTAGCTCAGCCGCGATCAAGAACCCCGCTCTGTCCGGAAGATCCTCCATCAAGCCATGGCTGCTGATCAACTTGCATTCCATTTGGACGGGGCATTCCTGAATGCGCGAAGGGCGGATGAGATCCGAAGGCTGCCGTGTAAGCCCCGCGTGCGCCCACTTGTCCTTGACGAATCGATAGCCTCTCGAAAGTTTGGACTCGGATGGGGGCTCAGTGCCGGTTGTCAAAGCAAGCGCATTTACATGGCTGGCCATAGTGTCGTCCGGCAGATTTACGACACATTCCCCAGTGCGAAGAATATTCTTGGATGTCTCGTTGTCGGCCCCAAAGCCAAGCACGCAGCGGTGCCCTAGCCAAAATACGGATGAAATGGGGCATATGTTGTGCGTCCCATCTTCGTTTTCGGAGGAGATGAGAGTTACTGGTGTACCCCAGTAAAGGATAGCAGGAGAAATAACGGAGTGCGTAGTGGCGGCCATCTTTGAAAAATTGGTGGTTGTGTGGTGTTCGACGAAAGCGGTCAGTATTAGAGAGCGTATTGCGAACAGATTGCAGCGGTTGTTTCAAGAGTTGTATGGCGAAAAGACAATTGATTGCGATGAGGATTAAAGTTTTCTCTCAAATGCAGCGTTGGCTCTTATTTATCTTCTTTTTCTTTTTCGCGTTAATGACTTCCATCGCAACTTTGGTGGACCCGACCACATTGAAAGCAACATGTTGCTTTCGATGTGCGACTCCTTAGTGCGCGAACCGCGTCGTGAACTAACAGGACGGGAAATTAGCACGTCTGCCTACAGCGACCCTGTACCGGTCATTTTCATAACATGAATTATGTCAATGCTGAGGGTTTTTTAATTTTCCCTTGATCATTCAAGAGAGGGAGCCTAGCTACTCAGAGCGATGCCTGAGCATTTGACACGTTCCATGTGAGCATCACGCTCACCGTCCATTTACGAAACCAAATTTCTCTAGGAAACGTGAGAAAATAACTTTATGCCACAAACAGCTCATTAAATGTTTTTAACATGCGGTCTATTGATGGATTCCAGTCCAGTTTTCTTGTTGCTTCAAAGCCTGTGTTCATTTCATATCCTTTGCCCAAGTCAAGTCCCTTAGGTCTGTTGGTGTTTGCCAAAAATTTACAAAATGGACCATGATCTGCATCAGGCAAAGGCTCCAGCAGAACGGATGTTATCGGAGATGCGCATCAGAAAATTATTCCGCGCCGCGACATACGCGCATAGCTATTTGGAGTGATGATTGTGACAGTGGGTATTTGAAGTGGTGGCAGCTTCGCATAGAATCGGACAGTGTCAACTCACTCAACAGGCTAATATCAAGAAGCGGTATAGTCTACCCGTCCTCCAATCGCATGT
The DNA here is from genome assembly GCA_002179835.1 of Calonectria leucothoes. NCBI lineage: Eukaryota > Fungi > Ascomycota > Sordariomycetes > Hypocreales > Nectriaceae > Calonectria > Calonectria leucothoes. Next base: position 112,563 of record NAJI01000167.1, on the reverse strand, counting down.
GAGGCTAATGATAATCTCGCCTTATTTAAGGTCAATACAGACATTGAAGCCTTGAGAGGAGAAGGGGCAAGACTGCGACTGTGCCAAGAAACGGGCGGGTTGCGAGCGAATGGCCAACACAATGGCACTCTCCGCTCATCAGATCAATTTATGAAACAAAAGCCACCCCTCCCCGCGGACATATCGCGACAGGGAAAAACGGGCTTGAGAGAGTGTATCTAGTTTTAAGTTTTAGTCGTCTTCATGCCAAGCTGGACCGATTGGACGAGTATTCCTGCTCTATCTAGAATGGCTGGCACGTCTAGATAGGGGCCAATATCATCTGATCTCTGGAGGCTGCAGGGTCGATTGTGCTCTAGTCCCTGGATCTGATAGCATGGGAACCTGGTATATCGACAATGCGCCAGGGGGCCTTAGCCTATGCCACGTAGTCACCAGCCATAGGACCGGCCCTCCCGATCGTGCTGCAAGGGAAAAGGGCGGACCGCCCAAGACCCTTGCCATCAACTAAGATCGACTGACCACCCCAACGTCGCATGAACAACTTGACAGCAAGCCAATCTGGGGAAACGTTCAACTGGGTGGGGCTTGTGAAGGGACGGTTCGCACTTCACCAAGTTACCCTGCAGCAATGACATGATCGTTGTAAAAAAAACCACATTTGTGGCTAATTTGCCAAAAAAGAACATGACGAAGAGTTTTTTATCTTTAAATGTACTAGATAACCTGTATGAATATGTATATAATTGGTCGGGTTGTACGTACTACTTCGAAAGATGAATTGATTTGTTTGTTAAGGTGGGACAGGTCAAGGTCGATGACTTTCCTATTCCTTTGAAACATCAACATGCCCAAATACAACGTTATCGTAAACTAAACACGATTTTTTTTTAACTCTGCCGCATGGTAAATATTCAGTTGCATATACTTACATGCGTAAATCAGTAATTCAATAAAGTACCAAAAATCAACAAATGCAAGGTCATCAGAAACAACGTCACATGTAGTAGAAGCAAATGTAATAACACACTCGGATACAATGTATCCGGTCTCATGAATATTTTATTGATACAGGTCATAAGAGAACAGATAGGAAAACATCATCGTAGCTAAACCCTGTGGCACACTCAATGGGCCCGTCATTGAGATGCCTTTCCCGTCAAAAACATCAGCAGGGCCATCATTACACTCTCTCCGATCCACCTCTTTCTTCCAAACTCATTACTCAATTGATTGAATAGTCTAGTAAAGTCCAACGCAGATGTCACCCTTGATGCGAGCAGTCAGGTGAACCTCGGCCTCGAGATCGAGCTTGATACCGATGAGGAGAGCGGCAGCGGTGGGCTTGCCGTTCTCGTCGGTAGGGCCTTTGAGGAGCTGGCCTGAAGGATGGTGTTAGAATCGGTCAGAAGAGCAAATAGGCGGATTTGAGAAACTTACCAGCAGGGGCGGAGAGGCCAGTGGCAGTGGGAAGAGGGACAACGAACTGGCGCTGGGAACCCTCGGACTCAGTGCCGTAGGCGTTCTTGGTGAGGCTGTTTAGGAGTCAGTTGATATGATTCAAAAACTATGCTTGATCTTTTGCATTCATGATGCTTCAAAGATGGAAAGCTGCGAGATGAAGAAAAAGGGAGTCTTACGCGTTGGGGGCAGACATGTTGATTGTTGGTGGGTGGGTGGTCTAAAAGAAGACGGGAGTTTTTTTTTAGGAGGTTGAGATGTGGTGATTGAGTGTTGAGAATGTGTGAGTTGATGATGAGATTTCTTTTGGTCCTGAGAATCTCGGGATGAAGTCTTATATAGAGAATTCCGAGGCCAGAGAATTTCACAAGAACGGCTTTGCCGCCAGGGTCTTTGCGAGCAAGACCCTATTCCTCCCGAATGGCCTCGCACTTTGGCCTCATCGAGTCTCCCTGGTCCCTGGATGAGATGCAGACGCGGCAAGCCCAATTGCGCGCCAACCTCCGACATTGATGTGTTGTCCCATGTGCCCCACCGAGGAAAAAGCACGGCGTTTATTGAAGCGAGCAAGGCCATCGGGATAATGGCGCGATGCCAGCAGCCGCTTTACTACAATCGAAATACCCGGGGAGAAGGGAAGCACTTCTTCCTACTGGTGATTACCGGACGGTTCCGAGCCCGCCCCCCTCCTACGCTCCGGCATCCCGTCGTCGCGACGCAGCTCTGCGCGGCCCCACGCCATCTTTGCAGGGTCAAGGCCAAAGATGGAGATGTGTTGCAAGGATTGAGCCGGCGGGAGAGGCGGAGAGTCTATGTATGGAAACAGAACAAAACCCACACCAAGCCGAATATTGTTTCTGGGTTCCGACGGGCGGGCCAATGGCTGGCAGGCACAGAGACGAGACGAATCTACAGATCTGGCGTCGCATCGTGATCCACCTTGCAGCAAAGTCTTGTACAACATAACAGTGCTGTACATGTACATGCAAATTTGCATGCATCCGACATGTTCCATCTCGTGCTTCCAGGCCTGCTGCGCCGTTTGCGACAGTCCCCGGGCGGCGGTCTAGACGTCCGGAGCCGCTCGGTCTGCACCTGTCGGTCCCTTGCCGGTCTTTCATCCTGCGCACCTCGTTTGCGACGGTGCGGATCTGCTTCTCGCTGAATCGCCCGAGCATCTACAACAATGAGAATCCTAAAATTAACATTGGGACCATCATGGTGGTGCGAGATGAAGATCGATTGACTGGCATGTTTGGAGCATTAGGTCAAAGCGCAAGGGGGGAGTTCGAACGACGGAAGAAACATACGATGGACTGCATCGTCAGATTGTAAATTCCGCCGGGCCATCTTTTGGAGACTCTAATCGCGTAAGGGCAGGCATTTCCTCTGTTAATGACGGATTTATGCGCGTGTGGGTTATGGGGCTGGCCCAGACCGGTTTTCAGCTGGGCGACGATGAAAATCGCAAGGATAGCCCAGATGCTGAAACGCAGAAGAGAGAGCACGGCCACGAGACCACACCGGAGCCACACCACAGACAATCAGCTCAAACGGGGCGGGCCTCGCCGAAGGAGAAGGTGAAGGAAAAAAACGAAGCCAATTTCATTTGAGGTCCCGGAGCGGACCAAGGGCCTCCTTCACCGTCTCCGAGGTTACAGGCCCGACTAGAAAGACTGCATGATGCGCTGCCACGACGCAGTGGTGCGACATTTTCCCAGACGGCCATTCATAAAATTGTCGAGACAACTCGTTGCAGCAAGTTTTTATTTTATTTATCAGGGCGGTAGATGATATCCGTTGGAGCGGGTCGCTCAAGTCTGTAGTTGAGCGCCTCCCCGGCAATGTGACGGTCATATTCTTCGTCCCTTGTTGATAATCGACTTGCCATCTGCCCCACCGCGTCCTGCCGCTCGATGAGCATGACTTTGCGGGGTAGTCGGTGCAGCACAGCAACATCTGGCTGCGACCGTTGACAAACACGTCACGACATGTTCACGGGCGGGATCATCCAGTTTACCTTGTAATAATATCATCTCTATAACTCCCTCCGCCCGGTTGCTCGCCCCCACACCGCATTGTCAATCATGTCGCTGAGGCTCCCACGGCATCTAAGTCTGCTGCGGCGGCTCCCGCAAGTGCCGAGGCAGCAGGCCCAGAGAACCTTCTCAACCTCTGCCGTTTGTCGAGGGTCATACCATGAGACGATATCCAATTTAGACATATCAAAAAGTACACGTGTGATGTATCAGGGTGCGTGTTGCCCGGCATGAATTTGTTTCAATCGTACCACACACACGAATGCTGACTAGGTCTGCGTCGCACTCTCAGGCTTCACGGGGAAAGCCGTATGTCCTTCGCCAATCCCTATTGCTGCCGCATGTCATTCTGAATTCTCAATAGGCCACAGTCAATGCAAAGGAGACAATCGAGTATGGCACCAACGTGGTGGGAGGTGTGTCGCCGGGTAAAGGCGGCCAGACACACCTCGACCTACCCGTGTTCAATACGGTGCAAGAGGTGAGCCCATGTTTCATGCGCCTGGATCAAGGAGGAACCATCCACGTCTCACTACGTCCATCTCTATAGGCCATGGATCAAGTCAAGCCACACGCAAGCTGCCTATTCGTCCCTGCGCAGTTTGCCGCCAAGGCAATCATTGAATCGATTGAGGCCGAGGTTCCCCTGGTTGTGTCGGTAGCTGAACACATCCCGATTCACGACATGCTGCGCGTGCAGGAAGTCTTGAGATCACAATCCAAAACACGATTGGTTGGGCCGAACTGCCCCGGCATCATTGCGCCCGAGCAATGCAGAGTCGGCTTCATGCCGTACAAACAGTACTCTCGAGGATGCGTGGGAATCGTGTCTAAATCCGGCACCTTGAGCTACGAGGCCGTTGGCTCGACAAGCGCAGCAGGGCTTGGTCAAAGCATCGTGGTCGGCATGGGAGGAGACCCTTTGGCTGGTACATTTTCTGCCCATGCCTACTGCCGGGCGAGTGCTAACCGTGGATGCAGGCACAACGTTGGCTGATGGGCTGAAGCTCTTCTTTGACCACGAAGACACTAAGGGAATAATTGTAATTGGCGAAATTGGTGGAGAGGCTGAGCTTGAGGCTGCTGATTTGATCAAAGAATATCTCAAGCAGCCCGGTGCAAAGCCCATTGTCGCCATGGTGGCTGGAAGAACTGCCCCGCTTGGCCGGACCATGGGACATGCTGGAGCTATACGATCCGCTGGTGATGTTTCGGCAGAATTTAAAGCCAAGGCGCTTGAGGATGCCGGGGCGGTTATCGTCCCACATCCAGGGGTAATGGGAAGCACAATGAAGCAACTTTTGGGAGTTTAAAAGAGAACAATTGAGATAGAATTCTGCAGCCCCTCACGCTCAAATCTAGAGTCGGTTACATTCACAGCCGAAAATGCAATGAAAATTTTGTTCATGCTTCACGGTTTATATGACAATTCTATATATGATGTAAAATTTTACACCTAGCTATGTTTCGGTTTCAGAAATCTAGGATTCTCAACAATGTTGTACAGTTATCGCTGATGACATTGATGCGGCCTTAATGCAAACGGGCGTTCAACACGATTAATGTATGCATTTCCATAATAAAGATTATGCTACTCAGTAAATAAGCCTAAATTTTCTTCTCGATTATCGCATTAAAATTCTCAAAGATTGGAATCCAGCTCTTAGATTGGGCTTTATTTCCTCGTCCTTCCACGTCGGACGGACCCAACAATCGGCCCCCACAGGGTAGCCTCAGCTCTTATTGCCGATCGACCCCGCCTCCTCGGTTATGCACAACTTGATGCCTACAAAACAGACAGGCCTCACCTCATCTACGTCTTTCTTACTGTGGAGGATACATTTAGCTCATTGGTTGCTTTGATATAAACTGAAGCATAATAAAACCAGTCTCGGCCTTGCTCTGAGACGTCCCGCGAACTTGACGCCATGATCCATAGACACTTGTTTGTGCCGCGAACCGTTGGGAACACAGCCAAGATCTCCTGGAAAAGAGCGCTTCATATTCATTCTTTCCAATCTCAAGATTTACTTAGAAAAGTGAGTGATGCAGCCTGACTAACAAATACCGCCTCACTTATGGATGATCCAGACAGGTGTGCTAGTGCCCCGTGGCAAAGTAGCGGGGACATTAGACGAGGTCAGAGAGGCAATCAAGGAACTCGGTGCGTAAACTCTGCATGTATGGATTATAATTCACTGACTTTTATTCCTAGGCGGACCATGCTTCATCAAGCCTCAGATCATCCAGGCCGCAAGTGATCAGATACCGTCCAGCCCTGGGAGTACCAGCGGGGTCCAGCTCGCAAGTTCCTCGGAGCAAGGAGTCGAAGTTGCATCAAAGATTCTCGGCTACCGGATACCATCAAGCCCTGGAAATGACGATACGCGTCTCGTCAAAAGCGTTTACGTGGAGGAGGCGGTCAAATATGACCAAAAATGGCATATTTGTTTGACAATTGACAGAGAACACTACTGCCCCGTTGTCATTATCCGAGACGATGACTCTATTTTCCAAACTCAGGCCAAGAACTCCTCCGGACATCAATTCGAGTATCCTTTCAGGTTCAGCGAAGGCATAACACCAGCTCTGGCACAGCGCATCGCCCCGCAGCTTGGCCTATCATCGAAGGACTCGACGGGCTTCGAGTTCATCCTGCGGGCTCTGTACAGGATATTCGTGGAGAAGGAGGCCACAAGCCTCGAAATCAGCAACCTTGTTCGCGACTCCGTGGACGGACAACTAGTCTGCATCGACTCTCGCTTCACGTTCGACGACGCAGCTCAGCACCGGCAACCCGAGATTTTCCAGCTGAGGGACTACGGCCAGGAAGTAAACGAGGAAGTAGAAGCCGAGAACCACGGTCTCGTCTACGTACGGATGGACGGCAACATTGGCAACGTGGTCAACGGAGCAGGCCTGGCCATGGCGACAAACGACGCCATCAGCTTCTACGGGGGGGAGAGCGCAAACTTCCTCGACGCGGGCGGCAAAGCAACCAAGGAGACGATGCTCCGGGCCTTTGACATCATCATGAGGGACGAGCGCGTCAAAGCCATCCTGGTCAACATCTACGGAGGTGAGGCAGAATATCGGAACGGGCTCTACATTGACCACGAAAACCTGACGCTCTCGCAGGACTCACCAGGTGTGACATGATTGCCGAGTCCATCATCGCTGCTGCTAGTGAGCTTGGCCCGCTCCAGGTTCCAGTCGTGGTTCGTTTGCAAGGGACAAACTCGGAGCTGGGATTAAACTTGGTAGGTCCGGCCTCCAATCTCGAATAACACTTTGCTGATTGCCAAATGAAATAATTACAGCTGCAAAAGGCCAATCTTGGACTGCATGTAGAGGCTGGGTTTGGGGAGGCTTCGCGGAAAGCGGTGGAGGCTGCTGCCAAGTAGACTAGACTAGACTAGACTGCAGCCGCCCTGAGAGATGTGTACAGTCACATGGAATATACTGGAAACTTGAAAAAAGACGTGGCATGAGCAAGATTTAGATTCGCGCCATGTGGTAATTGCTACCCTGTTTCTATCTAACCCCCCAACCGGATCTGGATCATTGATACTGAGGAGGTGTCGGGATTCCATACCCAGGATCGTCCTCGACGTTGGGAGGCCTGTCTATTTCACCGCTATACCTCTCCAGCAAGAAGCTAAACTCCTGGACGGCCATGTCGGGGAATTCGTCTTCTTGCCTCATCTTTTCCAAGCCCATGCGGACATACATCTCGCTATTGTATTTGTACTTTTCGACGTACTCGTGGCACAGCCACACGGTGTACCAGAGTTCATCCGCCTCGTCGCGGTGAAGCATTGTGATGGGCACGGCCTTGACGAGCCAGTTCATGGGCTGCAGGTGAGGCTTTACTCTAAAGCTGGCATAAGTCGGGGTCTCAGGCTGGTCTTCTGTTTGTATGAGCCCGTGGACCCCCCATTCATGCATGTCCGGGTCGTGCGCCCCAACGGACCACTGCCAGCGATTGCCCACCCGCGGGCCGATGAGGATGCAGAACGTGACCTGCTTGGGATGCAGTTCATCTTCGATTTCCGTCAGGGCACCGCTTCCGACTTCAGCTCCGGCAGCGGCAGAGTATGGATGGGGGGCTCGGTATGCGGCGGGGATTTCCGTTGCAAATGCAGAGTCAGCTGCGGTTCCAGATCCAGAGGCAACAGGGGCATTTCCAGACCCAGACCCAGACCCAGATCCAGACATTTTCGACTTATATTTTGCGCGAGTCGACAGCTTTTGATAACCGTCGAGTTTTCTGTATTTGCAGTGCAGTATTATTTGAATAGGACTGATCTGGCTCGACCTTTCCTACCGGTTTATATATATGTGGAAAAAAAGTCGGGCTGCGATGAGTGACTCAAAGCGAATAAACGCGAGGAGGTGAATTGATAAAAATGAGAGTCGCTTCACACGAGTGGCAGGATTATTGGGCGTATCTGGTGTGTTCACAAGTTTCCCATCACTGTTCTCCCTTCGATAGGACACTAATGGACTGTATCCCCCCAAGAAAAAAACATGTTCCTTTGTTTTGGTCCCGGTGAGGAGATTACCACGACCAAGGCTGCTGTGAAACGTTATTTACGTGCCACCCTTTTGGCCTGACTCTTAGGTCACGAAGTTGAGCTTGCTAAAAAAAAGCATTTAGCCAGGAAAATAATTAAGTCTGCTCCTTACGGGTTGATTGTTTCTATCAATCTTGGCAATAAACTCCAATGCAAAGCACCGACGAGACCGGCAGTGAATCAGTTCCTTGCGCACGCGTCAAAGACAAATAAACTCATGGGAAATTGGCGTCTTTCAACTCATTCTAGGCTATCAAAAATTACAAGTGCGCTACATGCTCAACATTTCCCTCGTCCTTCTCCCCTACAATGCCGCTAGATGACTGGTGACGGCCTTCGATATCTAGCTTGCCGTGGGTCGCAAGCTCCAGCTGCATCCTCTGAGCAACAGCAACTGGGTTTCCGCCCTCGGAAAATATGTAGTCAACCTCTTCGAGTGCCAAATTTGATGTTTCTGGGTATATGAAGTAGATGATGGGAACAAACACCAGGTTGGTCGCCATGAAGATCAAGTACGCTTTCCACTCGAGGCGATTGATGATGATGGGCGTGATCATGACCTGTTCGCAATCGAATCAGACTTGTTCAACTATTCAAGGGAATTCAGGAACACCTACCACTGTAAAGTTCCACAGCCAGTTTGAGCTGACGCCGATTGCTGTTCCTCGGGTTCTGGCATGGAGTGGGAGAATCTCTGGGACGTAGACCCAAGGCACGCAGTTCATGCTGGCGCCAAAAATAAACATGTAAGTGAAGAAGAAGGCGATGGATGCGGCGGCAAAAGTCTTGCCGTCGGATGGGTCCTTAGCCTTGGAGAGCAGTGCGGCAACCAAGAGCATCGAGACGCTCAACCCTGCGGAACCCCACATCATGGTTGATCGGCGACCCATTCGGTCAAGCGCCAGAGAGGGAATGAGAGATCCCAGAGGGAACATCAATTGAATGCACCCTGCAATCACTTGGGCGAGCCTGTGTTCGAGGCCTACGTTTTTTTGCAAAACAGCTAAAGCCAGTTAGTAACGGCAGGAGAAGGGCATGGCTGGGCGAGGAGGTAGACTTACTCAGGATGTAGTAGACGACCAAGTTGATGCCGCCAGCTTGGTTCATGAATTGAACAAACCATGCTAAAAATACTCTGTACCTGGTCCTGACCTTGTCGTGACGGAAGGTTGACGTCCAGGATGCGGTGCCCTCGGCTTCGGCTTCCATCGCCAGGGCTTTTTCGATAGAATTGGCCTCCCCAACAATGTCCGGGTGGTCAACGGGTTTGTCGTAGATGGCCGACAAGACATTGATTGCCTCCTCTCTGTTCCCGTGGTTCAGGAGCCAGCGGGGTGATTCTGGAATGCCAAAAACAGCAATGATGACCCAAATAGCAAAGACGGCCTGAAACGCAATAGGCCATCGCCAAGCGAAAGCGCCGCCGACAAAGCTGAAGGCAAAGTCCCACCAATATGCAAACGCGATTCCGATACCGACAAACATGACCTCGGCGGAGACGAGGCGGCCTCTCTTCGTACCCTCGCAGAGTTCGGATTGGTACCTTGGTTAATGTCTCGGTTAGCGAATGCAAATTGGGTTGCTGGTCCGTCGAAACAGATGGGTGTACTCACATTGGCACTGTGGATGTCTTGAGCCCGGTGCCGACGCCAGTGACGATGCGACCAACGATGAGATGAGATCGGGTAAAGGCAGAGGCCTGCAACGCAGCGCCGACAATGATCCAGCCCATGGAGAACCAAATTGTTCTTCGACGACCCAATTTTTCGCCAATGAAGAAATTGCCAAAGCAGCCCAGCAAGCAACCGAGGTTGTAGCTGGCCGTGATGAAGCCCGTCAGGGTGTCACCAGGGTTCTTGAACTGCCTCAGCCAGTCTTCATTCTCGAGAATGCCGCCAAATACGCCTTGATCGTACCCGTAGAGCACAAAGGCGCAGAGACAGCACGACGTCACTGCCAATTGCAGCTTCTTGCCGCGGCCAAACCACGTCCGCATCGTGACGAGCTGTCGTCCACTCCGGGGTTGCTGTAGCTAGGCGCTAAGTGAGAAGGGAGGTAAGGAGAGGAAAAAAGCCAATTGGAACTCGAAGTCAAAATATGGAGTAGATTTGGAGCAACTGATCGACAAACTTCCCGAGGCGGGCACGTCAAAATATAAATACTCTGCGCAGGAGACATTGTCGATTCAGACGATCAGTTCTCTTATTGTTGGTCTCAGGCATTGTGCAGAGAGCCCCGTACACATTCAAAAAGCACTCCACTCTGCCCCCAGTTGGAGGTCCCCATCTTTGGTGCGGAGAAGCACAACCGACTCGTTAGCAATGGCACTCTACGTCACTTCGGCCGTTGGCCTGACTCGAGAAAAGCAAGCCCACGGGCGTTTGTTCCCTGCCCACGGCTGGAAGCGGGAATGGCAAGCCCTGCGACATGCCGTAACAGGCAGGTTTAGCCACCAACGGCGCAGAGGAAGGAACCCCAAGCAAGCAAGCGTCCGCGGGTTTGAGACGGCGTGCGGCAAGGGCGTTGTTGCGGCGATCCTGGGGATTGTGGGGACCGAGTCTGCCATAAGCACAGCTGCAATTTGCGGGCTTTCCCCACGCACAATGAGGTAATGACGTAGCTCGTCGTTTCACGCGAGATCAAATCCGAGCAGCGAGGATGCTGGCTGTGTGAGTACTGGACAGCATCATCAAAGAGTCCTCTGGTGGTAATGGGCAAAAGTTGCCATATCGAGGAGCTAAAGAAATGTTTTGGCTCTTGGCATGTGCTATGCGTGAAACCACGCAATGCTTTTTTGTCTCATGTCCTGCGAATGGGGACTGCGCTGGAGCTGCTCCAGACGACAAAGCGAGAATTCGTCGGATGTTATTGAGCCTCTACAACCTCGCAGCCGGTTACTCGGTTCTCCACCAACAGACCACGGGCTCGGATGTACCGATTGATGCCAGTCATTTTCCTTGGCCAAGTTTTTGATGCCGATGCAAGGACTGCGCATGCATGCACTACGTGATGTTACACCCGGGGCCCATCTTGGTTTTTCTCTGCTCTCTCTCTCTCTCGAAGAATATCGCAATTAAGCATGCCAACCCATTGCTAGACGACACCAGCTCAGACCAATCATTGGCTCGACTACGACGCTCCCCGTTCTCATCTGGAGACACGAAATGACCCTCCGCCTCGGGCTGCCAATTAGAGGAACGAAAGCTCCATTTCTATTCCCGATTCCCCGCACTGATTGCTTCCCCCAGGCGTACTCCGGATCCGCATGCGAAAATGACAAAACCCCCCAACCTTGTCGGGCTGTGGAGCACCGTACGACCCTACGCTCAGGCAGAAGCAGTCAAATGCTGCGGATCGTGTGGTCGCCAGCCGGTTGCAAGGGTTTCACTGCACGTCGCGCGAATGCCGCCGTCTGTCGCTGGGGGGTTTGCAGCGCCGAACGTCGGAGCCTTGGCAGAGTTGTTGATGTTTTTCGTGATTGGGTGAATTCGGCGTGTTCCAGAGATATTGGCCATGGTGCTACGAAAGTTCACGTGCGTGGTAAACTTGCGATAATACCAGGCATTGCTACATGATCAATCATGTTCAGCGGGCGGGAGCCACCGTAAGAGCGTTCACGAGGACGCCTCCTGTCCGAGAATACATCTTTTTGGTCCTGGGAGAATGAGTTTCAATTTGACTTGCTTTCCAAGAATACACCACACGGTTATCTATCCTCAGACCTGCAATTGCACCCCCACGTCGGATTTCTAACTCACCGTCTTCCTAGCGTAAATTTCCATTGTTCTAGAATTCCTTTGTTCGCCGTGTTTCAATCACCGACGGCAGTGTAGTCATAGATAACCCCACAATATATGACGAGGCGAATGGAATCCATTCCTCAAAGCCCTCAGCCATTGGCCAACAGCTACAAAGCACCGATTCGGAGCCTCAGTGTCTCGGGCCTTCCCTCCAAGCCACGCCGACTTTGGCCGATCAACGGCCGAGCAGATAACGTTGGCTCAACACATGTTCTAGAAGCCTAGGCAGTGTTCTAAATATGGATATCAGCGTGTTGTCAAACTGTGGCCTTTTTGATTGCTCATTCTATTGCCCATCGTTGAATCAATTCATTAGTCAGGTTAGCCATATTTAGCGACACACGATGCATCTTTCTATTTAAAATAACAAGACATACAATAGCAGCAACGAAAAAAGAAACAAGCAAGAGAAGAAGAAATGGCAACACAATCAAGCATTAAAATTATGTCTGAATTATCCAGCGGAATAAAAATTCCACACATTTCTTATTAACAATTAGGATGCCGCTTCTATACCTCAACTCCTTCGTTTCTGTACGCATCATCGCATCGTAATATCTCTAATCTGATATGAAATCATCTCATGTCTTTTGTCCACCCTTAAAAATCCGCAAGAAGCTTAGGGATAAGGATATCATTGTACCACCAAATGTGAGTCTGGAACTGAGCAAACCAGGCACCTCCAGTCCACCATGTAGATCGAAGCCCTTGGAGCGCATACAGGTCCTGAATGAATCCCGCCTTGAGCTCGTCGGCCGAAACACGAGCATGCATCGGCCCGTGCTCAGCATAAGCGATCATCTCCAACTCTGTGGAGTCGGGCTTGTCCACGGCGCCGGCACTAACCAGTGTGTCAAAGTTGGTCTGAGCAAGCGCCTTCGCCTCAGTACTGGTCAATCCGTCCTTTCCAATGACAAGGAGCCGGAAATAGTCACGGTCTTCATCCTCCTCGGTGCCCATGTAGTCAAAACGAGCGGTGAAGGAGAGCTCCGGGTTTACCAGCCAGTTATTAGGAGCAGCCGATGCGGGCAGGTTGGTGAGGGAGTAGCCTTTAGGCAGGCTGGGGTTCGATACGATGCCGGCGTGGAGACTGGAGTAGGAAAACTTGTCAAAGACGGCCTTCTCCTGCGTATCCAAGTCAAAAGGCGCAAGATTGCTCTCTGTGGGCTCAATAGCGAGAAGCAGACGCTTGGCTTTGACAGTCAAGGTTCCATTTGTAGCCGTCTTGACCTGGAGAGTGACAGTCTCGTTGGATCGGTCGGAGCTCAGGACAGTCGAAGAGTACAGGACATCTTGTCCGAGTTTATCGGCAAAGGCATCGTAAATATCCTGGTTTCGGCCCGAGACCGGAGCAAAACTGGATTCCGTACCAAGGAACGAACGGGCCATGGGACCTCCAAAGGCTTGCATGACCCAAATGGTCAAAACATTGGTGACGTCGCCTAGGCCAAGACCAGTAACCTTGAAAAGAGTAGGAACAACCGCTTCGATGCCGTGCTTCTTTGCGAAGTCGCCAAAGGGAATGAGAAGATCCTCGGGGATGTCTTCAGGTGCCCAAAAGTCCCAGAAGCTGGGGAGCAGCTTATCCTCGTACAATGCGCAAAGCTCAGCATACGTTGCGAGAGCTGCCATCAACTGGGCAGAGGTCGGGGCGGTATAGTTCACGCCACTGCCGGTGCCAAAGTCGATGTATTTGGTGGTTGTCGATGTGCGCGAAGGTGTGGCCGTCTCCACTCCGAGGCGGTCGTTGACAAACTGCTCGCCATCGTGAATGTCGAGAAACGATTGAACACCGTAGTTGTAGAAGTTCCCCGAACTGGCAGTGTAGCTATTCACGTGGCCGCCCTGCGTGAACCATGTCAGTATAGAAGCATGGTAGTGTTATTTTGGCAACCTACCAAATGATCTCGCTTCTCAATCAAGAGAATGCTCTGGTTGTAGTCCTCACGAAGGCGAAAGGCAGCGTGGGATCCCGAAGCACCGCCGCCCACAATCACAACATCCCTCTCAATCGTCGAGCTAACCGGGGAGGCGATAGCAACTGTGGCAAGACCAACAGTTATCAAGCACTTGGCGGAGCATCGAGAAAATGACATCTTGACGGGACGGGGTGTAGAATGTGCGGGGAGAAATAGGAGCCAAGGAGTGAGACTTATGGGCCAAGAAAGGCTTGAGGGATCGGCAATGAACAGTGCAAACGGCGTTGTTTAAGTACTCCCTCGATGCGAAGAGGGAACCATCCATCACGGCCACGCGGTTAGCCATGGGAGCGATGGAAAATCTCAGGGCTCAAGGATGGCCATGGGGATACTATGGAGCATTGGAACCTGGTTCATCGACGGTGGGTGATGGGAGCTAATTTGCGAACAACCTGGCGAGCATCTTGGCTCCACGCCCCAGGAGGTGCGGACGAGACGGAAGAAGTTCCAGGTCATCCTTCTGGGGGATCCACCGCCTGGACGGGATGATATGGGGCGGCGGGGAGCCGCTCAACGGTATTTTACAGGGGTCGGTGCCAGCATCAGCACCGCTGTGAGCCCTACCACAGGGCTTGTCGATCAACTGGCGTCAAGAATGCAAATTCACTCCAATCGTGTGGCTGTTTTACAAAGGTTCGACCAAGAACCAGACCGCAACCTAAACACCATTAATTCTTATTAAAAAAAAATCATCTGCCTCGCTAAATCGGTGAGTGGCATGGGTCGCTTCAACGGTATTGATCCACATCACAACTTGCACACAGCTCCGGTAGGCCGATGGGGTCTTGCAAGGTTGAAAGGCGTATTCTTATAAGGGAATGGCGCCACCTGAGAACCCAACTCGCCGGAATTATAGGTCGAGTTCTATATTCGACCTGAAAAGGGGCACAAGTGAGGTCCATAGGCGTTTTCAATGTTAAATTCTGTGTCTTCTGGGCTTAGACATCTACTTTGGGCTATTCTCTCGCTTCCATTATACTGGCAGAAAATCTTGTGGGTCGACCTCAACCTTGAGCCTTGACCCATGAGATCGCTCGATCGACCACCACTGCTGCAACCACAACTCTACAACGACGATAAATATGCCACCACATCAGCCACGTGGTTGCTGATCATTTATTAAAAATTCATCTATATTTTCGCCAATAAAACCACAAGTCTTTGGGTTGTGATGGTGCAAACTGGTGGGGTGTTGACCACCCCAGCCCAGCTATCGCGGTGGGCCCTCGACCGTCGCTTGCAAATACTCCGGAGTCAGCAATATTCCTTTCCATTTCCCAATCCAGCATCAGGTCCGTGTCGGTAAATAGAGATTTCAAGGTTACTTACGCGGCCCATATTTTGCCACCCGTTGCATGTCTGGTTCGCCACATGATCAGAGACATGTCTACATCCAATACATTTCTTGCCCTTGGGCGCATCCTTGAACATCGAGGCATGCTAAAAGTGTACTCAATCGCTCTTCCTATCTATTTCTATTATTATTCGTTCGAGAATTGATATGACATGATATCAATCTCACTTCACAACAGTTAAGTGAGTGTTGTGCAACTGGGTATGGGCCCAGTTGGTCGATATGAGGTCAATCTATCATGAGGCCCTAAGCCACAATCATTGAGTCGACACAACTATTTTTCCAGAAATGTTTTGACGCAAAATGCACCAATATCTCTCCGGGAGCACCCAATTAGCCAACACGCGTCCATTCAATTCTTCCAGGCTTGTCGTCAAATGTGGACCCGTCACAAAAGCAAGGGTTGGCAGGGGAAGAGTCAGCCCCAGCCAGAGCGCAACCAAATCACATCCTTGATGGAATCAAGCAGGGATGTCTCTAACCGATGTAGTCAGTAGCTAGACTTCTGTTCATCCGTCTTCCCGTCTTATGGCCCCTCTATCTAGTCAGTGGTCTGGGCCAAGCTGCTAGTCCTTTTCTTCCTGTCCCATCAGCAAACCCCATCCATACATTCAGGCAACCCCTTTGGCTAGCAATTTATAGTCAGCATGGTCACTGCATTGCAATCGCACCTCAAGATCGCCGATCCTCGTGGTTACGGGTCTAACTCCCCGAAGGAGTTTGGATCATTCAGAGTTATCAGACCACCGGACCCGAATACCAGGGTGAAGGGCCACTGAGCCCCATCGTTCGATGGCCTCGTCTACGAGGGTCTGCGCTCGACCATTCCAAACTCTCCGTGGCCAATTTACATCCAGCAGGGTTCGACTCGGACCCGAACCGGCCCGTCCCACCGCCATTCCCTGCAGAGCAGACTTCCAAGTCGTTTGCTAGCAAGGAGTTTATTGAGATTAGACTTGACAATAGCAGTTCCGTTGGCATCTGAACAACTTTCACCTCGCTAGTCTATTTACATAACTCCCAATTAAGCCCACAGAGGAGTCCAGCCAGTACCGCGAGTGACAAAACCGTCTGCATGCGCTGATATTCTGTATGGCGCTAGTTGGGGTGAGTTACGGTAGGACCCAGGGTGGGAATCCTCTGCCAGGCTGTCCTTCACCAAGCAAAACCATCCCGTGTCCGCGATCCCAGCCCCTTGGCACCCGGCATTTCGACACACAATCTCCAGCCAACGGCATTCCGGCTTCCAGGTCCACAGCACCGGGTCCGTTGCAGCTGCTCAGGTGTCAACGGGCCTTCCGAACTCCATCTAGTAGTTCATCCCGCCATCCAGTGTTACATCTCCGTGAAAACCGACAGTGTGATCCTTGCGGCATATCTGTTCACTTATAGCACCAGATGTATCCTGTCCAGTCAAGCGGTGATCGACCAAAAATGAGGAAATTATCCCCGTAGATGCATACATAGAAGGCCCTTTTCTTCAAGGAGACGAGGCTTGCCGATGTATTTGTCCGGCGGAAGCGATTCGTAATGACCTGATGGGGAGGACAGAGTCGTTTAGGAAGCTTATCTAGGCTGCCCGGGCGAAATACCAGTCCCTTTCTCGAGATTGCGTGTACCTATTGACCTCCGAATATTCCCTCGTTGACCTGCAGGTGATTGTTGAAAATGTCTGCATCCCCATCATAACTCTTACCCCTAGCTTTGCCTGTACCGAAGCGATCAAGAGGGCTCTGGTGGCCGGAGCCTCGTGACCTTGGCTAGCCTCGACGATTCGAAACGACGACGCAGCCACGATCGCCATGTCAACAACAAGTTCAACCACTGTCATTGATCCGGAGAGAGCAGCCGAGAGCAACCTTGGACGGATACTTGGTATCACGACGGCATTCCACGTTCTGGCAATAACCTGTGTCGGTCTGCGACTATATGTACGGCTCGGGATGAAGGGAGTTGGGCGGGATGACTGGACCATGTTGGCATCAGGGGTGAGTTCATTACAGAGGGTTTTCGGGTTACGATGGAAACTTCTAACGAGATTGAATCGAGATCAGACGTGTGCCTTTGTCGGCTGGCTCATCTTTGTACTCCAGTCGTTCCACGGGCTCGGACATCACCAAGACACGATCGAGCGCTCAGACTACGTTGAGCTGCAGAAAGTCGGCTTCTGGCAATCAGTCATCTCTGCCACATGCGCCATGGCCTTGTTGAAGATTTCGATTGCGCTAAATTTGCTGCGACTGAGCCAAAGCAGGTGGTACTTTTGGTCGCTATGGATCAGCATCGGTATGTCGTTGCACCCGCACACTTGGCCCGGTACTCGAAATGAATACGATAAAGCTCACCATCTTCAGCATTTGTCTCGGCATACAGCTTCATGGGGGCCATGACATTTTTCCTGCATTGCCAGCCCATGGCTAAACACTGGAACAGCACCATTGAAGGAACATGCTATTCCCCCATTCTCTTTGTGCAGTTTTCTCTCATCAACACCTGTATGTACATCATGCTCACCTACCAATACTCGTACCGTCCCGCGCTAACATGGGCAGCCTTCAACATTTTCACCGACGTGCTTTTTGCCACGTTCCCAATTCCCATAATCTGGACACTACAAATGAAACTTCGAACTCGAATTTATCTCATCGCTATTCTAAGCCTCGGATACATGTAAGCAGCCCAATCTTCTTCTTTTTTACCACACTGGATGGGGCGTACCTAATTTTGTCATCTTAGGGCCGTGGTGATGGGTGTGCTAAAGGCAATTTTCCAAATCGCCTTCTCAAAAGACACGGATAAGACATTGTAAGTTGATAAGCCGAGCATCTTTTCCAGGTGTCCATGTTAATGAAGCTCCAATAGCAACCAGTGGATCCAGTTCTGGGGATTGTAAGTTACTTCTCCCGTCACCCAAAGCCAGTGAATAAATCCGTCTGACATGCCACAGTCTCCAGCTGAACCTCGGAATGATCGCTGCCTGTGCGCCCTCGCTCAAGCCGCTCGTTGCCAAAGCGCTGAAGCTATCCTCGTCGGCTTACGGCTCAAACCCGTACGCGAACCGCTCGTACGGCGCCAACTCCCGACGGCTGACAGGCCTCCGGACTCCGGCAAACACTGGCAATTTTTCCTGTAATCAAGATTTTGAGCTCGGCGACCGACGTTTCGAGAATGAACACCACGGGCAAACCACGGTTACGACAAGCTTTTACAAGGATAGCTCCGATAGGAACCGGTCTGGAAGCGAGGAGATGATTCTGGGGGATCAGCCATTCAAAACGGGAATTATCCGCACGACCGAGGTGACGATTCAGTAATAACAGGCCCAGTCTCCTCTGAGGGTGCCTATACTAAGTGCATGTTTCTTCTTAATTTTTATACTAAAAGGCCGGCCGAAACAGCAGTCAAGCTTTTGTGGGTTGGGGAGTGCTGGAGTTTAATATACCATGTTTTAAGGCCAGCTTGTATATGTTTGGCGTTTCTTTATACATGCCCTCAACACCTTGTGTCACTCAATTCAGTTCAATGGCAATTACATCCTTAGCAAATCTTAGCCATAATTTCACAAGGCTTTCATGCAAGAGTTGGATTGTGGCAACGATAACTCCCATACTCCTACCAGTAAAGTGGCGAATAAAACAAATACAAGTGAACAATACAATATCTTATAGTCAGTTATCTTATCTGCTCCTTATTTGCGTGCAAGTGCATAGTATCTATCATCTGCTGCTTGGCTCTTCGATCGACCCAACGTTTCTACTCTAAGCAGCCCACGCCATCCGCGCCATGTTTCCTAGCCATCTCTTTTCTGTCACAACAACTTATAAGTTCCAAATACTTGCAGGGAAGAACTTTTTAAGAGGGAAAGTTGATTCCGAGCGGTAGTTTAGAAGCCAGGTCAAGGTCCAAGGAGATCATAGTCTGACGTAACTCAAAGCTTGACTTGTCGTAAATTACAAGAACGAGCCGTTGTGAATTACACTCGTCCTCAATGCTAGCCGACCCCAATCCTACCTTCGGGGAGGGGAACACATATAATTACTGAGTTCCATCATGCAGCTTACTCGGAATATATTTCCCGATTTAGGAAAGTTTAAATCACTAAAAAGGTACATGGTCTATGAAACATACAATTAGCATCGATATCCATATTTTTGTATTTGTTGTTTTCGCCCCGCTCCACTTGAATGCTACATCATGCCACGAAACATGGAAACGCGGGAACAAACTCGTCATATTCTCTAAATAGGACAGGAGAAGAACTAATGAAGCCGACATACCTCGTATATTCCAGTACGTCCAAAACTGATCAGGGTATTGAAACCTCCGGTCCCCATTAGGAAGCAGAGGCATGTATTCGGCGGAATGTAAGAAAACGCAGGCTGAGCCCTGCAGCATTATTACTAGGAAGATCAATACACTTTATTCTTGTTCGTAGAATTCCCCCAGTCCTCAGTTGTCCCACCTTCCATTCCTGGAGCTTCTGGGACCACGCTGGGGAAATGAGACGGCGCAGGTTCCCGGTGCGGAAACTGATCTGCGACAGGAACCGTCGGAACTCTTGGGATTTTTACACCAGCAACATGTCAGAAAATGCGGTCAATTCTCAGGAACAGGAAGCCTCAGCCGTGTTTGCTGGACAGAGTCGACAAATCACAAGCCAGCTCGCGGATGCAGGGGACCCCCCCTCCTCAGCTTAAGATCAGGGAGTTTATAGAGGAAATGCCCGATGCGGAAGTTGCTAAACTCGTCTTGGATCGCATTGACCTAGCCTCCGCAAAGTCACCCCGGGCGCTGTGCTGGGAGATTATCCGCCAGTGTAATGGGATGCTGGCTAAAATTGCAGATTGCCGCGGTAATTTCAAGGCATCAAGCGTCGGCAGATGGTGTATGCGATTCTGCGTCATACGAGAATAGGGACATGTTGAATATTATAATAATCAAAGTCTTCGCATGTAGTCGAAAGGGAAAAAAACAGTCGTGAATTGTTTATCAATCGCCTCAAAACACCTTGTTGTACATACCAGCTCCGCCATCATGACCTTCCTTCGCGCCGTCGTTGCTAGCCTCGCAGCTGCAGGCTCTGTTTGGGCCAATGGGCTCCAGGACGTCACTGACTTTGGCCCCGTGTATAACACCTCATTGAAGATGCAAATCTATATTCCTGAAACGCTTGCGGCCAAGCCACCCATTGTACTCGCAGTAAGTACTATGCCCTTCCTTCGGTGTAAAGCTATCAAATGTTTAGCTGCGAATACTGACATGTTTACACAGCTACACGGCTGCGGTGGCAGTGGAGAGGCATACTACCAGCAGGCTGCATACGATAGCTATGCGGAATCCACGGGTTCCATTCTCATCTTTCCTTCGTCCCAGAAGGACTCAAACTGCTGGGACGTGTCCACCGATGCCGTGCTCTCACACGGAAACCACGCCGACAACGAGGTCCTGGTCAGCATGATTGACTACACCATCCAGAACTACAATGCGGACCCGGCCCGCGTCTTTGTCACGGGGAGCAGCAGCGGCTGCATGATGACCAACATTCTCTGCGCCACGTACCCGGACGTGTTTGCCGCAGCCACCTGCTACTCGGGCGTCGCCGCCGGCTGCTTCGAGGGATCGCCCGGGTCCAGCCCCATCAGCTCGAACCGCTCGTGCGCCAACGGCGCGGTGCAGAAGACGGGCGAGCAGTGGGCCGCCCAGGTCCACGCCATGTACCCGGAGTACACCGGCTCCTACCCCAGCCTGAAGACCTGGCACGGCACCGCCGACTACCTCGTCTTCTACCAGAACCTCAAGGAGCAGATCAAGATGTGGAGCACCCTCTTTGGCATCAGCTTCTCCTTCAACGAGACCTCGACGCCCGAGGCGAGCTACACGACAATGGTTTTTGGCGACGGAACCCAGTTTGAGGCCGTGTCGGCCGTCGGCGTTGGTCACACCGTGCCTATCCACCAACAGGCGGATTTCGAGTGGTTCGGTCTGCTGTGAAGATGGACGAATGTAACTATAGCTATTGCCGTCAGTGTATCTGTAAATACAATGTACTATTGCTCAGTCTTGAATGCGCCTTGCCCGGCACCTCGTCTCCTCATGGTTCTGAACGATTCACTTCTATGAGCATGTGTAACTACTTGTGTGATTTTTGCCATTATATCTTCTATTGTTCTATTAAAGCAGTCTAGTCTTGCTATGTTTATTAAAGGATTTAAAATGAAACCACCCTTCAGCCCAGGCATGTGGCATGTGGGTACTTGAAAGGCAAGCAGTGAAAATGGGAGTGATGAACAAACTCCCAGGGCATCCAGAAACTTCGGCCCTCTCTTTCGAAATGAAAATAGGATCGACTCATGGGCTCTGCGTAAGTTTTCGGGATCTGGTTTCCGGGATTTTAAACATGGCATTGCAGGGGTCGAGGAGTATTCCGGTGCACCACGGCTCCTAGTCACCTCCACTAGCCCCGCACACTGCGTTCCAAATCCCAGACGTCTTTGACAGATAGATCTTCTTACGGTAATGTCACTTCACACGCACATGGCCAGTGTTTGAAGTCGGTCGAATAGTGGCGATCCCCAGCCAGTGACGGGGTCCCATCCCTTCAGAGCCCTCCATCCCGCATTCGGGATCAGTGGCGAGGGGAGACCCCAAACGCTTGTGCCTTGGCATCCAACCGAATTGCCATCAGTGATGCTAACGAATTATTAGCTATTTTAATTAGGCATAAAAGTTTGAGTGACACTTACTCTTTGAACGCTTCCTGGCCAACTTTGTAGATCCAGGGGTTGAGGAAGCCCATTGGTGGTTTGCCCTTGTTCAGGCGTTCGTTATTGATGAGCGCAATCATAGACCCAAAAACGGGAGATGCCGCACTGTACCATGGTAAACACATGCAAGAGTAGTGCCAGCATTCACAATAGCCGACTCACCTAGTCCCTCCCGTTGTCTGCTGGATGTCGTGGTTCATGATCTGATGGCCCCATGCCAAGGCGGCGACATCCGGAAACGCCCGTCCATTGGGATTGTAGTACCCTTCCCACTCCTTTCCAAGTTTTTTGAGGTATGATTTCACCGCGCTATCTTGCCATTTCGGTCGAGTCCAGTACTCTGAAAAGCCTCCGCTAGACACGTTAAAAGCGACCTCTCTGCCATATCCCTCTGTGCCACCGACCGAAGTGACATAGGGGCACGAAGGCGGAAAATTTGGCAGAAACCTGGTTGTATTTTTCCCGTCGTTGGACATGCATGACTGTCCTGGTCCACGGTTTCCGGCAGCGACAATAACAGAAACGCCTCGCGCACCAAGCTGACCAAACATGTTGCAGACTTGTCGCGCGTATGGCTTGGGGACATGCTGCTCGTTGACGCTATACGAGATGGAGATGACTTGGGGCAGCTTGTTATCGCTCAAGTCGAGGAGGTAGGTGGTAAATTCGAGAAGAGGCTCGATCCATGCCTCTTTCGTATCGTACAAGCTGGACACTGTCAGTTGGATCCCTTGGAGAGAAAAACAGCCTATTGGGTCAGAAGACTTACTCAAGATCTGGAATAAAGTCGTGGTTTTCCCCTCCCACAGAGAAAAATCGCACAGGAACTTTACCGGCCATAGACATCGCCCACTGAATGTTGAGGTTCGCCTCCCCACTGGGATACTCTCCTTGGGGGTTCTTTCCGTCGTTCACCAAGGAGGTGGAAAAGTTTCGACCTTGTTGGGTACGATCAAAACGTCGGAGGAACTCTTCAAGTTGATCATACTGCGCTGCTTGCTGAATCAAGTTAATTTCAATCATTCTCATAAATAATTTCAGTGATGCATTACCTGGTTGAACCCAGCAATCCCATAGAGCGCTCGCCTGTGTGGGGCCTGGTAGCCATTCTTTGGCATTTTGTACAATTTCCTCAAGCAAGCTGGAGTTAACTCCCGTTTGCACTGGTCCACGTCTAGATATGCCCTTTCTTGATTGTTCTTCAGCAGTTTCGAAGCCTCCGCCAGAGGCCCCATCTCGCGAGGCTTGCTAACACTGTGAAAGAAAGTTGTCGGCTGAATGGTGGTGATGTAGTCGCGCACGTGCATCGGGACAGAGTACTCCTTTGTTCGCACCACACGCTCATCATTGCGAGCGTAGAGACCGAATCGAGTTGTGAGCAAATTCTCAGCCCGAGATACAGTGGTCCGAACATGCAGCCACTGGCCATCATCTTGTACATGGTCCTGGGGAACACCAGAATCAGAGAGCCACTGCTTGACGGATTCGGCGGCCAGCTTTGGCGGATCGAGAAGAGCCTTCGCCGCCTCACGGGAAAGGTGCTTGCCATAGTTGGTGTGGGAGGGATCCGAAATTTCGTAAAGCGTGCGCTCAAGTAGTTGATCATCCTCGGGCTTGAGCCCAATGGAGAGCTTGACAAGTTTGTGCGAAGCGGGAAAGCCAACCTCCTCCCATCCAGCAGGAAGCTGGTCAATCGACTCAACGATAACGGGTTGAGCCACTACAATGGCAACCAGCGATGAAAATAGCCAAAGCGCATAACTCGGAAAATGGGGCACCATCTTGACTCCAAAGGGATCACCAAAATCGAAAAAAGAGGTAGAGAACGGAATCAGGTGAGGGATAGATCCCGTCTCGTTTTGGTGAGACTTTGCTGACAATATTTATATTTAATTTTACTTCATCTTTGATTCACCAAAACGCAACACGCGTTTTCTCAACTCATTGTGTGCCAATGGTCGTGGTTCAAATCAGCAAGGATGCTGCAGGCGAAAACAGAACAATACCAAGGCTTCATATTGTTGTATCACTTAGCCGCAACACCAAAACGCCACATTTCTGGCACCCCGGGCCGTCATACCACGCCATCTGAAAAGGGTTTGTTTAGCCAGGAGATAAATCCTGCGCCACGCAACCATTCCGCCCGGTTCTTTTGCGTGGCCAAGGGGTTCTGCGTCCGGTAGCTGCCTCTAGGAAAAGACCAAAGGTTCCGTACATTCCAGAAGAGAGAGGAAAGGCAAGAATACTGAAAGGCATATACGGGATCAAAGATAGAGCTTGGTTTGATGTTCGTAATCAAGCCATGCAAATGATCCCAGCCATCGGTTGACAGGTAGGAACGAGGCTGCTAGGACCCAAGCCTTCCGTCCCGCGCTGGACGAAGATGATTCAGAGTAGGCCCAGTTGCAGGAACTGGTGCCAAAACACTCACGGGAGAAACATTATTGGCGCTGTCCTTCCATTTACATGTCGGCCATCGTGGGCCTGCAGGTCATCAGTGCTCCATCTTCAAGATTCAGAGTATCACCCAGGGTCTAGTTTCATGGTCTAGTTTCATGGCTTGACTGAATTAGGGTCAAGAAATCTCTCCTTGACATGAATTTCGCTTCTTTGCTATTGTCTGTGACTGAACAGAGATGATTCGTCAAAGTCCAAGCAAGTATTGGGGGGTCATTATCCCCGTGTACTTGGGCACACTGAACTCTAGCGTCAGGAGCTGCCATCCTGTCGGGCGAGAGCAGGTACGCCAAAGGTACTTCCTGCTTCTTGGACAGGTGCGCGAAGAATTATGGTTTGTGCAAATGATGTGAATTGACGGTGACCCATTACACAAAAAACCCAAGGGGTATATCTGCCCTCACAATTCTGATGCACAAACAGAAACACTTATCCACACCTTACTCCACAGTGCCTCATACCGGGCAATCTCGCATCAAGCATGAAGCGAGTCATTCATCAAAGATTGACTCACCGCTTCAGCGCATTAGCACGCAAAACCCAGAAGCAAACATCCAGTCTCGCTTGGTACAGTCTGTTTGCGTTGGTGGGTGTTGCACGGCTTGGTGGGTCCTTCCCAGCCTCGAGCAGGCACCAGCCCGTCCGGTGACAGCCGCACAGGTAGACGGCCCCACATTGGCCAGAATTCTGCCGAGCTCGCAATCACCACGCCGGCCTCACCGCCTTTGAAGTTTCTATAAAGTTCGCGTCTGCCCGCTCCCTTTTAGTTTCTTTTTTCCTTTCTCCTTAGCTCTCTTTGCCTTTTGGCTTAGATCAAGTGTAGTATCTGTTCTTTTCAGTTTAATCTCTGAAAGATGTCTAAGGACATCAATCGTGATTATTCCTATTTTTGGCATTCGGGCGGTTTCCTCTGTGCTTGCACATGATTCCACCCACAGTGTCCCTGGTATTACACTGCCTCCAGGTGACGCGAAAACTACATGGGCTCACGTTTTCATTGTTGACTCAGGCTTGCTTGGGCTGCGAAGAAGGCATTACTTTTGGTGAATGAGGGTTGATAGAAGGCGTAAATAGAACAATAGTGGCGAGAATAATGTCGTGACCATGTTGTGATGAATGAATGCGTAGAAGAGCTCAACGTAGAAATCCTCCACAATCCAAAGGAGCACAGCAGTGCTGTAGCCTTCAACACGTAGAGCAAATCTGGAATCATTTTCCCTCCCTCTCTCCAATCAAGTAAACCGTTGCCGCAAAACCAAATCCTCAATCCCAATTTTCACCTCTCACCTAAAGTTCCAATCCCACATCCGCAGAGCCTCAAGCCCCCCAATGCAGCCCAACATGTCGTCCGACAAGCCCCTCCTCGACCCCGCCATCTTCGCCCACCTCAAGGACAAGCTTGAGGAGGAGACGCAGGTCCGCGACACCCTCACCCAGATCGTCCAGCGCCTGGAGCGTGCCGTCGCCGCCACCCAGGGCCTGCTCTCCCGCGTCCACTCCACCACCCGCGCCCGCTGTGAGTTTGTTGAAGCCAAAAAGAAAAGGTTACCCGGAGAATACTACAGAAAGCTGACTTGAGAAACTTTCACAAAAAAAAGACACAGGGCTCGTGGCTCAGCTCGAAGAGTCCATCAAGGAGCAGGTCACCATTGTGGCAGAGCTCAACGAAGTGGCAAGCAAGCAGCCTTACTACAAGTAATTTTTTTCTCCCCACCAAACACATCCACACCACCTCGAATATGCTAACACCCACCACAGGTACAATGCCAAATGGGCCAGAGTTGTCCAGAATGCCATTGGCACTGTTGTCTACTGCGGCTGGCTAGGCGGCCTGGGCAGTGACTCTCAGCCTGGCGAGCTTGGCCGCCTTCTGACCCTCGAGCAGGTTGGCGAGATCTACAACGGTAAGAGCCTCCTCGATTCTATCTATCTCTCTCTCTCTCATTCCATCTGACACGCCCTCGCAGTCCCCACCAACCTCAAGGACCGCGACGCCTTCCACCTTACCATCGAGGAGTACCTTCTCTCGCTGACGGACCTGACATCTGAGCTGGCCCGTCTAGCCACCAACGCCGTGACCCACGGCGACTTTGAGCTCCCACTGACCATCAGCGCCTTCATCAAGGACCTGTTTGCCGGCTTCCAGCTGCTCAACCTCAAGAACGATATCTTGCGCAAGCGCGCCGACGCCGTCAAGTACGACGTCAAGAAGGTCGAGGACGTCGTTTACGACCTCAGCCTCCGCGGCCTCATCAAGAGGCCTGGCGAGGGCGATACCGAGATGGCCACTGCCGAGTAGGAGGCGTGCTTGCTTGCACATGGGACACTTGAACAGATTTTTTTTGGGGAGTCGAGCAAAAGCTAGGAAAGCACAAGGCGCCCTGCCTATCATTACTGCAAGCGGCATCATCCTTACCACAAGGCTGAACATCACGGGAAAATCGATTGGTTGGTGACAAACTCCCATGGTATCTTTCTAAAGGAGAGCGTGGGACATTGATGATAAAAAGAAACATGAATTGTCTAGTATTGTTTGTTTGGCCTTCATTCAACGCTTTCCGTCTGTGATAACCGTTTCCCCAAAACCCAGCCCCCGCCAATGATGATGATAATAGATGTTTGAGTTTTTTACAGTAATATACAACCGCCCATTCCGCACATGGTCCGTCCAGCTCCTATCCCCAGTGGGCAGTAAGCAAATGGCCAATATATAGTTGGTCCACTGAATCATTAAGTCTTCAAATGTGATGCTGTAATATCCCCTTAATCGTGTCGAAACGTACACTTGTCTCCTCTAGCACATTTGCCCTGCTGCCAGAAGGTACAGGGCTTCGTTCCAATCAAAGCCTTATTGGCTGGCTTGTGTGGTGGAAGTGTCCCTCTCTTTCTCCGGCCGTCCTTTCCATCCCGTTGTTCGCCTCGTCCTCCCAGGTGGTCTTCAGAGCGATCCCGCTCCCAGTCTCGATCTCCGGCCAGTGCGGCTGGTGCAGTCGCCGCCGCCGCAGGGGCTGGCTGCTGCGCTTGCGCCAGTTGAGTGAGCATCATATACTGTTGATATGATGAATCGTTGGGGTTCAGGAAACCAGCAGCATTCGACGCCTGAGCTTGCGCAGGCTGCTGAGATGGCTGGTTGATGGCGGCCAATATGGACTGGAGCTGGCTGTCAGGAATCTGTGATTGTTGCCCTGAAGTAGCACCAGTTTGCTGAGGCTGCTGCTGGGGCTGCTGCTGAGCACCCGAGACTTGCTGAAGCAACGCCATGTAAGGCGCGTAAGCTTGTTGCTGCTGAGCGTAGTATGCAGACCAGTCTTGCACGTTGCCTGCCGCATGGCCGCCATTCACGTTCGCGGTTGCCCCTAGTGCACTTGCTGAGGCTGATGCAAGCATGCTCTCCTCTTCCGTCTTCTGTCGCGCGGCAAGCTCTTTGTTATAACCAAAGCGCCATTCTCGGACCTTCTCCTCATCATGTAAAATCCATTCAGGAGGAGAATTTGGTGGGAAGGGCTTGCCGGCTAGACTTCGAGCCACGGTTTCAATCGAGTTCCCACAAAGGTGAACAGATTTGTCGGCATAGTGGTAAGCTCGCCATACATCGGTCTGGGTGGGGTTAGGGTCCCGCCAATTCTGGACTTGTTCGGAACGGAGAAGGGCCAGGACTTGTTCTTCAATGGCTCGGCCGAGTACGACAGGAAGACTATCATGCGTCGAGGCGGAAGCGTGATGCACTGGAGCTGCAGGAGTATGAGTAGAAACCTGAGGTGCGGATGGTGCACCTCTGAGGCGACCCAAAATCGAGTCAAGCTTGTTTGAGGGGTTGTCCCTAGCATCTAATCGCTTCGCTGCTGCGTAAAGCGCACCATCTGCTCCCATCTGCTGCACATCCCTCCATCGAAGCTGAATCTCTTGGAACTTGGGATCATCGCGAGGGAGGTAGATCGCCTTCCCAGGAACCTGGGCCGGCTCAGGTGGGGGAGACTTGGGTGTCGGGGGAATATCGTCGTAGTCCGTATAGAGAGCCATGAGCTCCTTTTGCTCACGCTCTGCAATTCGTTCTTGTTCGTTTGTCGTAAAGGTGACGTTTCCACCTCGAGTAACAAAGCTCTTATTTCGGATCTCGTCGGAGAGGTTCGAGAAGTCTGCAGCAATCGGTTCCACCCACGGTTGGTATGGGATGTCTTCGTCATCCTCCTCTTCTTCAGCGGCGGCTCGCTGTTTAAGCACCATACCTTCAGATCGATCGTCGCCCGCATCACGAATCATGTTAACCTCTCTGCCTTCATCTTCCGAGTCCTCTTTGGTGAAGATCTTGACCTGGACCAATTCGGCTTCAGGCTTCCAGGTGACACGCAGCTTTCTACGTGCCTCCTTTCGAAGGCGCTTAGCCTTTTCTTGGGGAGTTTCCGACGTGTCCGGACTCTTGTCCTCCCTTGGGGCTGCGGCAGCGGGCTCGGCCTTGGGTGCGTTGATCGAGTCAAGGAGCGAGGCGATTCCAGAGAGCGCGCTAGATGTTGATGAGACAGTCTTGGGCAATGGTACCTTCGTCTCGGGTCTAGGCGCTGCTTTCACCTCTGCTCTAGACTTCTCTTCACTTGCTCCCTTGGCATCCACCTTGGGTGCTTCAGGTTTAGGAACCGACTTGGCCACCGGCCTTGACTTACCAGGCAGGATGGAGTTTGCCGCCGCCTTGGCCGCCGTCGTTTTAGATGCCGATTGAAGCTGAATCTTTGGTTGTGCCAACTTCTTACTAAGGGAGTTGCCGCTGGACTCTACTGCGATCTTTTTCACAATTCGTGTATCACCTTCATCATCCCTACCTCGCTTGGTAGAATGATCCGATGACTTTGTCGCTTTAGCCCTGCTGGCGGCCGAAGTACCGGTATACCCCGTGGAGCTGTCGTTCTCGGTTGCCTTGAGGACCTTCTTGACCTTCACAGAGATGTCACGTACAAGGTCTTTAACTTCTTGGTCACCCTTGTCCGCGAATCTCTTTCGCACCGTCTCGAAATTAGTTGTCTCCGCAATTTTCCTCGTCATGGGGAAGTGCGAAAACAACTCGAGGACGATCTTAGGAAGCTTGCCAGAGAAATCACTGGCCTTGATGCACATGATCAGAGTGTTGATCAAGCTCAGCACCAATTTCTGATGTCCACCCAGGTTGTCAATGACAGCATCGTCCGCATGTTCAATAGTAGCATCCAGCGCTCGATACAGTATTTCCTTCTTTTGCTCGAAGTCCTGGCGACGTTTGACCATCTCAGCCTCAGGCACCTTGTCCTTGACTGCTTGGTCAAGGTCCTGCTTGGCACGATTCACATCACTTCGAAGTTTAATACAGAATTCACCGGCTTGCTGTACGCGGCCAGCAATTAATGAACTTGTTCTTGAGGTGGACTGGTCAATATTGACAATGCCAGTGATATCCCATGCAGCAGCCTCGGCAGGATCAGAGGGGCGAATGAGGGGTCGGATCTTGTATGAGTTAGATGGGGCTCCAAAATCATGGTGGGAGATTGAACTGACCGGCTTGTTTCGCTCCTCCTCTTGCTCCCTCTTAGCCTTCTTCTCTGCCTTGTTCTTCGATGCCTCATCAGATTTGAGCTGCTCTTTGAAGGCATGAGGGTACTCGGTGTACTTCGGACGTCTTTTCCCCAACGCCTTCATAGAGCGGTCAAATTCGTCCAATAAATCCTTAGCCTCAATACGCCTCTCGTCCAGTCCCCCCTTCTCAGGAGATGGCCGGTACTGGCTAGTGAACCTTCCCTGGACTTCGCAGGGCAAGCTGTAGCCGAACTCTGGGACCATGGGCTTCCCGCTTCGAGGGGGCAAGGACACCAAGGGGGCGAGCTTGTCATAGCTCTTTGGAGCGGGAAGCTTTGTGCTAGCATCATATACAAGGTAGGGGAGACCTTTTATGGAAGGTTGTTTAGCTTGTGCAGCCTTGGTTCGCTTGTTAAACTGGGCAATAATTTGCGCCTCTTCGGGTGTCGGAGCAGGGGCAGCAAGAGAATCAATCTCATCCAACCTCCTTGTGGGTGTATTACCGAAAGCACCAGCGTCACCGGGTGAATCCACATGCGCCGCGGTGGGCTCGGGGGTGTGAACCTCGGGGACACTCTTAGCTATGGCACGTTTCCGCTTCTTAGGAGATGGCTCAACCAGGGCTGGCTGCTGGTGAACCGGGTGTTCAGTTTCAATGGTTTGCTGTGGAATCATATACTGAGCGGTTGTGGCTGGTGGGGGGGAAGTGCTGGGGGGGAATGTGCTCGGTTTTTGATGGATGGGTTGCTGATGCGTGGGTGGTTGATGGGCTGGCTGCTGGAAATTCCGGTTCGGGACACTTTGTGAATGGTATCCAAGGGGTTCCTGGGCAACATACTGTTGCTGGGCTTGCGCTTGGGAGAAAGCCGGCTGTTGTGGTTGCGTAGGTGGTTGTTGCTGCTGCTGCTGCTGCTGATGTTGTTGGTAGTTATGTTGGGGGTTTGCTTGGGGTTGAGAAGCTTGCCCATTGGCAGCAGGAGGAGAAAAGGCCGGGTTCTGGGCGTAAGGCTGCTGGTTCTGGGCGGGCGAGTGCTGGGGAGGCCTGCTGTAACCATGGCCGTGAGCATAGCCGGGGGCCGGGAGTCCGTCATACTGCTGAACAGGCGTATGGCTCTGCTGGCGGTTCTGCTGGGGCATCACATGAGGCTGGGCGAACTGCTGGATGGGAGAGTCATACGAGTGCTCGTTTTGGGGTGGAAACGAGTACTGCTGGAAATTTTGGGAGTGAGCATGTGGGTGGCTTTGGACCTGGTTCATATGGCCCATGGAGTCTCCCAAATTCATCTTGCCCTGCTGAGCATACAAATCAGGGTGAATGTCACTGAAAGCAGGATCCATTACATCCTGGCCAGGCTGGGAAAACTGCTGGTTCAAGTCCAGAGAATCGTGGCCAGAGTGGAAATTTGGCTGGCCTGAAGCCGAGCCATGCAGGTGGTTCCCTGAGAGAAAAGAATTGCTCTGGTGTGGAGAGTCGAAAAAGTTGGACGCTGCATCTTGGGGGTTGATGTGAGAGTAGGCGGCTTGGTCAGCCATGGACTGGGACCATGGCTGGTGAGGGTCAAACTGGCCGTTCTGGCCAGCAAAGTTGTAGCTAGACTGCCATTGATGCTGGTGCGACTGCTCATCTGCGCCCGTCTGCCCAGGATTGGACCACGACTGCATCTTGGGCGATGCTTAAGGCCGCGGCCGCCACGGCAGCAGCAGCAACACCAGAAATCAACTAATTGTCAAGGGTGGCTCTAAGGCTAATGCATGTTGTCAGCGATCATCACCATGTACGTGTGTGGATGCGCAAAAGGAAGATGCAGTGACGCGAGGCCAAGTCGACCGCTGAGGGTGTGGTCGTGGCAACGGCGCCCAAGTAGCCACGTTAGACGTGGGAGGAGCGGTGAATCAAAACGACAGGCTGGAGAGGTACTGACACGACTAAACAACGCGGTGCGAGACTTGGGGCTGAGGAACCTCAGTTAGCGGACCAATTCCGGCTATCAGAGTTCCACGGGACCCACTAGGGCTATGGCGCTAGTCCGGAGTTGGTGGTTTGGCAAGGATGCTGCGGTGTCGAGACGCGCGAACAGGATAATCTGCAAAAGGCGAATGAGAAACAAATCATCAGCGATTGTGCAGCAGGAAAGGATTGGTGGAAATGAAGAAGTGTGTGTTGTCTGTGGTTTGGGATTGTGTATGTGCATGTGAGCGTGGGAATGGATGAAAGGCGCGAAAGAAAAATTCGAATCCTGGCAATTAGTTCAAGGCTGGCTGGAGCACCTGGCAGAGGAGCCGAACCACAAGACACCACCACGCAGCCAGGATGTGTTTGGGGCCATGGTCGGACAAAGAGTCGGGAGCAAAGCAAACGGGGCTGACGCGCGACAAAGAACCCAGCAGACCACACAAGAGATAGATTCGAGTCCACGATTAATGAGCTGAGAATGTCGGCAAACCTCTGGCGATGGAAATGCTTCGTTCGTCATTGCATTTTTTTGGGGGGGATGAATTCTTGGTGGAGCCACACTGCCTTTCCCTCTGCCTTGCCATGGCCACTGCCAGTGGATGGGTGGTGTCCCTCCATTTAGTCCTCTCTGCTGTGTTGTCGCGACCACGGCCGATCTGGACAAAGTTATGTCCCAACCCCCTGCACCACGAAATTCCAGCATCTTTCGCGATCAGTGGAAGACGTGATGGCAGGTCATTTGGACTTGTGGTACTTTTCTTTAAACCAAAAAAACGCTCACCCATGGCGTGAAGGCCAGACCTCATCTTGATCCGCCGAAACTGCGGATGCCTAGATGCACACTGCCAACATGCCCCAGAGCGGGCGCTGCCGCGGAAGCCCTCCCCGCCGCATTCTGCTCTCGCCACCTGCTTTGCAAGCACGAGTTGAAATGCCTAATTGCCAGAGCGAGTCTCCACGGCAGTTACCAGGGCATCGTCTTGCAATTTAAAATGGTGCAAGATGCGACGCGTCTGGTCCCAGAGCCCATAGAGATATCACAGATACAAAACTGTTGTTTGGATTCATGGTGATGGCGGGAAAAGGGGGGTGTAATGGACGCGACGAGATTTGGGAGATGATGAGATAACGGGGAGTTGGGGGTTGGAGGATTAAGCATACCCTTGAAATGTGCGAAATGATTCCTAATGACAGTCTTATCCGTGTTTTCCTACCGAAGAGACGCAATCATTCCTGTCCCATTTGTATCGCGAGCGAGTCGCTCTTTACAACATCCTCGAGCGTGACCTGTCGGGGGAGAGAGAAAGAATTCACGAAGGCGGCGAGCGAGCGCGGGCGCAAGCGCGAGATCTGGAAGTACCCGGACGCCTCGAGTATCTATGGGCGCGGCTCTCTGTGGCCTTTTTCGGGCAGCTCCACGGCTGCGATCTCTTGCGATTGCGGCTGCGACTTGGACCGTGACTCCGGCTGATGGTGATGATGGATGATGGTTGATGAAGTGTCGTCAAGAGATTGAAAAAAGTCCCTTGTTTCGCAACGGGGGCTGGATTGCGAGCGATGGCCCCATATGTCAGGCACTCAGCCCCCAGCGTCAGGCACTGCCCCGCCATGACCACTGGCCGCATCAACCACACGGCGACTCCATAAGTCACCACTGCCCACTTGAGTTAGCGCCGCCTTGGCTGGCAGAGTCCACTGTGGCCCGCCGCTGCTCACCTGCACCCAATAGTCGGCGCTTGAATCGGTCCGTGCTTTCACTGTCGCCAACTTATCCTCATGAGGGAGCTCCAGGCATACGACGTTGTACTGGTGTGGCGGGCTTGATATCGTGGCCTCAAGTCGAACAAAACCGGCATTGCCTTAACCAGAGAGCAGATACGATCGCATAACTTGCCGGGTCGCCCTTTTCCGCCGAGTCCGAACCCGTATCCAGCCCACCTTGCGCATGATTCCGCGGCCAGTGGCTCCTGAAGGTTGATCCCACTCTGTCCTGCGAACGACCCATCCCACCACCGATTCGAGCTCCCGCATTGCCGACGTCATCTGCCACAATGGCGACCAAGGGAAACTCCCTAAGGGATCGCCAAATAGGTATTTCCAGAACCATGTCTGGCGGGCTTTGGCGCCAAATTGACCGCGCAAATAGCTTCCCTCCGAAAGATTCTAAACCTCAACGAAACGGTCGAGACAAGCGAGAGCGAAGAAGCGCTGGCCAATGGTCTCCTCTCTCCAGTTGCGCCCATCCTGGACGCAGACGGAAATCCCATTTGGAAAATCCTAGTGTTTGATGACCTAGGCCGAGATGTTATCAGTAGCGTCATGCGCGTCAGCGACCTGCGCGCCATGGGAGTAACGATGCACCTGTGAGTTTAACGTGGCATGGGGTTGATTCGGACAACACTGACCTCCGGCACAATAGGCACATTGGAGCTTCTCGACACCCGATCCCAGACGTCCCTGTAATCTATCTCCTCGAGCCGAACGCCAAGAACCTCGAAAATATCACCAGCGATCTTTCAAAGGGACTCTACTCACCCGCCTATATTAACTTTTTATCCTCCCTGCCCCGCGTCCTCCTCGAGGACTTTGCGACACAAACCGCCAATGCGAACACCTCGGACAAGATTTCCCAGCTATATGACCAGTATCTGAACTTCATTGTTGCCGAGCCAGATCTATTCAGTTTGGGGATGCAGGAGGAACACACTTACTGGGCATTGAACAGCGCAACTACCAGTGATGCGGAGCTTGATCGCGTTGTGGACCGGATAGTGAGCGGTCTCTTCAGCGTCGTGGTCACGATGGGTAAACACCCTCCCTCTCGGGCTTGTGGGTTTCAGAACTAATGGTGTACAGGAGTCATTCCGGTTATTCGATGCCCCAAGGGTGCTGCCGCAGAAATGGTGGCTGCCCAGCTCGATCGCAAGCTTCGAGATCACATCCTAAACTCCAAGGACAACCTCTTTTCCGCTTCTCGGCCAGCCGCCTCTGGTGCCCCCTCGTCTCGACCAGTTCTCATTCTCCTTGACCGAAATGTTGACTTGATACCCATGTTGTCGCATTCATGGACCTATCAGTCTCTTGTACACGATGTGCTCAACATGAAGTTGAACAGGATCACAATTGAAACGGCCGCAGACGATTCCAATCCAGCGCTAGGCAAGACGAAGAAAGCTTACGACCTAAGCTCGAGTGATTTCTTCTGGGCCAAGAATGCTGGCGTTCCATTCCCGCAGGTCGCAGAAGATATCGACGCCGAGCTAACCAAGTACAAGGAGGATACTTCTTCCATTACAAAGAAGACGGGCGTTTCGAGTCTTGAGGATCTGCAAGATACGGGAGCAAGCGCCCAACACCTCAAGGCCGCAATCACACTACTTCCCGAGATGAGGGAGCGCAAGGGCGTCCTGGACATGCACATGAACATCCTGGCTGCCTTGTTGACAGGCATCAAAGATCGTCAGCTTGGCAACTACTTCCAGCTCGAAGAGAATGCGTCCAAGCAAACCAAAGCCCAGATCATGGAGATTATCAAGGATAGCGACAAGGGAACCGAGCCCGTCGACAAGCTCCGACTTTTCATTATCTGGTTCCTCAGTACAGAGCAGGAGATCAACCGGGCTGACTTTGAGGGCTTTGAAAAGGCCCTTGCCGAAGCCAATGTGGATGTGTCGTGTCTACCCTACGTTAGACAGTAAGTGATATAGTTTAGTACATCGCTGCCATTGCTAATCAGGTAACAGGGTCCGCGCAACAACCAAAATGACACAGCTAGCCACCATCAACAACAACACGAACCAGCAGGCTCAATCCTCTGATCTCTTCGGCCGATTCTCTTCCATGTCTTCTCGTCTTACTGACCGTCTCAAGGAGTCTGGTGTCCCAACAGGCCTCTCATCCAACTTTGAGTCACTGATTAGTGGAGTCAAAAACTTCCTTCCTGCGGATCGTGATCTTACAGTCACTAAGATTGTAGAATCCATCATGGATCCTTCTACCGCGTCATCCTCTGCCATTGCGAAGACAGAGCACTACCTCTACTTTGACCCGCGATCCGCCAATGCTCGCGGCACCATGCCTCCACCCAGCGCTGTCCGTTCTGGAGCAAGTGCAAATGCACCAGGCGGGCTACCCGGCTCACAAGGTCCCGGGCAGCAAGCCAGCTTTGGTCAGCGAAGGCAGGGATTCAGCGAGGCAGTTGTGTTCACCGTTGGTGGCGGCAGCATGGACGAGTATGGCAATTTACAGGAATGGGTTAACAGAACCGGCAATGACAGAGCCAAGAAGAGGGTGGTTTACGGCAGTACAGAGTTAGTCAACGCCACTGAGTTTATCAGAACAGAACTGGAGAAGCTAGGAAAAGAAGTTTCATCGTGAGTGTGGACGTTATAGATAGCATAGTAATGAAAACGCACAGTGTGGTGGACGGTCTACAATTGCACTAGGTAGTTTTATGTGGATGAGAAAGATAGTGTGTGTGCATGGACAAGCGATAGGTTGCTTGACATTTTCCCGGTGTTGGCATTTTAGGATCAACATCAATTTGGCACTGGAATAAAATGACGTTGAAGCCCGGTATATGAAATTCAAAATAAGTCCCGCAAAATAAACCAGAAAATTAGGTTGAAGAAATCTCATAAGTTCAGTCGTGTTGACACAGTTAATGTGTCACTATCAGGGTGATCAATCTATCTTTGTGTTATATCATCAGTAACTTAAAGCCTAACACCTAGGAAGTGGTCTAAATCAATACAATAAATTTTACACAACAAACCTAGTAGCTAGGCTGCAGCATTATTATCGCCTTTTATACTGAAAACTATCTCCGATAGCCTCAAAGAGCCAATCGGTCTATGTATAGGGTAGGGGAACACAGCAAAAAGCAGCAGCTTCACCGGAAAATGTGATAATCCGTGCGCCGTAATTTTTTTTGGAGTGAACGTGTCTCGTGCCACCAACCAGCTACGCATAGCCTTGTGAGAGCACGGCTTAGTGGGCGTCAAGCTACGTACCCGTGCCGTCGCAGCGACAGGCGCCCCCGGAAACCCATTGATTCGCTGCAAAACTCGTTTCCCTTCATCATTGCTTCTCCCAACGCCCCGCGCGCATCGCCAACTCGTGTCTCTCATTCCATTTCAACGCACCGGTGGCTTCCTTTCTCTCATCTCCCTCGGGTCTGATTCTTTTTGATACTTGTTACTCTTTTGCGACCCAGTACGCCCTTTGAAACCCGTTCGCGACACCTCACGTCACTTTCCCCCCCAAAGAACCATGGACGAGCCCCCCGTGAAAGCCGAGGGCGACGCGCCCCGAAACCGCGCAGGCTACAAATCATGGAAGAAAAAGTACCGCAAGATGCGCATCGTCTTCGACCAGAAGATGCACGATGGCGAGGAGCTGCACCGCCAGGAGGCCAAGGCCGCCGCGCTTGTCAAGCGGCTCGCCGTGGAGAATGAGTGCGTCACTTCCCAAACGAGGCTCCCGGGCCCATCCACGTAGCCTTGTGCACCAATGCTAATTTTCATGCTGCAGCCGGCTCTTGGATATCCTTCTCGAGGTCAACAATTCGCCCCAGATTCCCCCGGAGAAGCAGATTGATGTTTCCCTGGACCCTTCAACAGACCCGGTCTTGCCACTCGATCGGAATCGCGCAAACGGCCACTCTAGCGGCGCAAAGAAATTCGAGGACCTCCTTACCAACGTGCCACACTCATCATACAGCCAAGCTAAGGAGGCTCTTCCTTCGATAATTGACGACCTCAAGGTGCCCGAAGGTGAACAGCACCCTGCCGACTTCCTCTCAGCCGACGACATCGACAACTACATCTACGAAGTCGACGCCATCATCGATCCTGAAAAGCACATCCCTACCCTCGCTCCCCTTGCTCATCCAGAGAACCATCAACCCGCCAACCCGAACCTCAAGAACCCAACCAGCGTCACCAACTGGCTGCGCAAGCATGCACCCAAGATCTTCCTCCAAGATGGAGAGACACACGGTGAAGATGACGGCGAAGGTGGCCACACCGGCGGGCGCAAGACGCGTGGAGGTCGAGGAGAGCGTGGAGGCCGTGCTAGCACGAGGGGCAAGCGTGTGAGCGCCGTTGCTCGATCTTCAGCTGCGGAGCGTGGTGGCGATTGGGATGCCAGCATGGACGAGGACCCGGACTTTACTTCCACGCCTGTTGGCAGAGGGAAGCGTAAGAGAGAAGATGATGGTGGCTACAAGCCTCGCGGTTCCTCAACTCGACCAACAAAGAAGAAGCGGAAGAGCGAAGCTGATGGCACCCCCAGCGTGCGCAAGTCTAAGAAGGAAGCGGCCGCTGCGGCCCGCGACGACTAGTACCGTCTCTTTCCCCCTCGACACCCAAAGCATCAGAGAGGGACATGCTGTATGGGAACTGGGCATTGACGCCTCTTTTACCAAAATGTGTGAGTCTTGCACACTACTACCCGCACATGGCCAATGGCTCCGGAACCTGTCCGTACATCCCTACACGCATTTATCCACAAAACACGGGTGGATCTCCGGCCACCCGGGGCGCCCTCTACTCGGGACTTCTCGGGGGTGTATAGATCCAGGCCTCGGGCCACGGGGATCTTCGTCCTTGGCGTGGGACATTGGGAAACGCCCTTTCGCACCCCAAGATGATGGCTTAACCTGCCTTGTATGTGGGTAATATCTGCCTTTGGGCCGAGGTACGGTTGTAATTTTTGTATCACCCTTCTCAGGTACCTTTTTTTTTTTTTCACTATCTTCTTTCTCATTTTTGTTTTCCCCTCGTTTTCCTTCTCAAGTTTAGAAGAAGAAGCAGTAGGACGGGATGAATTGCAGGCAAAGGGAACGGGTTCAAGGAAATTGTAGGGGGAGGGGAGAACCATATGTTGACACATCCTCCCCCTTTTTTGAACGACTGAAAGGAATAAAAAAGATTGGGTGGTTGAGCGATCTGCGCAACGAAAAAACGTAAACAAAGAGAGAGAGAGAGGCGTTTTAAAGCGGGAACGGAATAGGAATCTTGTACATGTGAACTAAGCATTATTTTTTATCGGGTTTATTTTTTTTCTTCAATCCAAGGATCCAATCGGTTTTGCTTCTTCGTTTCATGGCACTATTTTGGCGTCGGCAATGTGACTCCTCTTGTGACACACACCCCTCCCCCCATTTACAAGGCGTCAAGTAGGGAGGGTATGATGAGTGACTAACATGGAAACCAGCTGAGCCGGGCTAAAGGGGACGAGGACGGTGACACCAAAAAACTATAAAGCTGGAGAGGGCAGCCCCAATCTTGTTGTTATGTACTTTCAATAAAACAACCAGATGTCTCCTATCTACATTGCTTGCTTGCTTTATACATCAAAGGTCGAATCGCTTTCATGCTGAACCCACTGAGACCCCCCATTTGTTCTCTCTTCCTTCCTACCTCTTTCCTTCTTGTGTCATAAAAGACAGGTATCCAATGCGTTATTCGTCTTGCTCTACCTCTTGTCCGCGTCTCTTTCGTTTCTATACGTCATACGGGAAAGTTCTTGCTGGAGTGTCCCAAACATGCCAACCCTCTGCGAAAAGAGATGACAGGACGAAGGGCCCCCGGTATCCAGGGGTGTGAGGGGGATATTATGCTAGCTGGACCATTGGCCAAGCGGAAGGTCTATCCACAAAGGGGGTTGTTCTTGAGGGCCAGACCGTTGTGGAGGGAGTTGTTTAGTAATTTACAGCTTCTCCTTGAGGGTGGACTTGAGACGCCTCTCAACGGCGTCGAGGTACTCGGAGGTGGTGACGTAGTCACCACGACCGGTCTTGCCGCAAGCAAGGGCAAGATCCTTGGTCATGATGCCATCAACATCGACAGTGTCGATGCAGGCAGCCTCGAGCTGCTCGGCAAAGGCGACGACATCGGGAGTCTCGTCGAGCTTACCGCGCTGGATAAGACCACGGGTCCAGGCGAAGATGGAGGCAATGGGGTTGGTGGAGGTCTCGTTGCCCTTCTGGTGCTCACGGTAGTGGCGAGTGACAGTACCGTGGGCAGCCTCAGACTCGAAGGTCTTGCCATCGGGGGTGATGAGGACAGAGGTCATGAGACCAAGAGAGCCGAAGCCTTGAGCGACAATGTCGGACTGAACGTCACCGTCGTAGTCTGGAGAAATGATGTTAGCGAACTGCAAGCCGAGTGACGGTGCGGATATTGCGGGAAACACTTACTCTTGAGGGCCATGATGTAGCCACCGGAGCTCTTGATCATCTGGGCGACCATGTCGTCGATGAGGCGGTGCTCATACCAGATCTTCTTGGCCTCGAACTCAGTCTTGTAGGTGGTCTCGTAGATCTCCTGGAAGATGTCCTTGAAGCGACCATCGTACTTCTTGAGGATGGTGTTCTTGGTGCTCATGTACAGAGGAAGCTCCTTGGCAAGAGCGAGCTTGAAAGAAGCGTGGGCGAAGCCAGTGATGGACTCGTCAGTGTTGTACTGGGTCTGGGCGACACCGCCGCCGTTCTTGAACTGGAAGACCTCGATCTCCTGGGGCTCACCACCCTCGGGGGTGTAGACCATGGAGAGCTTGCCAGCACCGGGGAGGACGGCATCCTTGGCACGGTACTGGTCACCGAAAGCGTGACGGCCGATGATGATGGGCTTCTTCCAGCCAGGGACGAGTCGGGGAATGCGGGGGATGACGATGGGCTCACGGAAGACGGTACCGCCGAGGGCGTTTCGGATGGTGCCGTTGGGGGAGAGCCACACTGGAGGGGTAAGTGTCAGCGAGGTCTGTTCACCAATTGTGTCTTTTTTCTTTCTTGTTTTGCCATCTCATCTCACACTCCTTCATCCTTGACCATTCCCCCTCTTACATTGATCATCATATGCAATCATAAGTGCGGGGTGGCGTCGACATGGATGCATGGGGCAAACATTGAGGCTAGTGCAATGCATGAAACCCAACCGTGTATCTGAGACGTGCATTTGGGGGATTACTTACTCTTCTTCAGCTTGAACTCCTCGACACGAGCCTCATCAGGGGTGATGGTGGCGCACTTGACACCGACCTGGTACTTCTTGATGGCCTCGGCGGCATCAATGGTGACCTGGTCATCGGTCTGGTCACGATACTCGAGACCGAGATCGTAGTACTTCAGGTCGACGTCGAGGTAGGGGTGGATGAACTTGTCCTTGATGGACTGCCAGATGATGCGGGTCATCTCATCGCCATCGAGCTCGACGACGGGGTTCTTGACCTTGATCTTCTGAATGGAAGCCATGGTGCGGACGGCAAAGGGCGAGATAGTCTGAGCGGCGCCGAAGCGAATGGGACGAGCGGCAAAGGTAGAGCGGCGAAGGAGAGTCCTCGGGGCAGCGAATGCGATGGCGGGCATGATGGGCGAGAGGAAGAGGACGGACGAAAACTAATATAAAGGTAACCTTCGGAAAGCCTCCGTTCGGATTCGGGGCTAGAATCGAGCCTGAGGACGTGTGAGTGGGAGCCTGAACAAGCCGTGGCTGCCGTGAAGAGGAGCCGTGGGGAGTGGGATTGGCGAACGGGGAAGGAGTATTCGCAACAAGATGCTGCGGCGGATGTGAGAGGGAGTATGTGAAGTGGGGGCCGGGGAGGCAGGAAGGCTCCAACGATGCGCAACGGGTAAGAGAAAGGAAGCAACGAGGGAGGGGGAGGGGGCGTGGCCCGGGTGAGCGAGCGCAAGGTTGGGGTTGGGTTTGTGCTTGGACCGAGGAAGTCGCCGGTTAACTCGACAGCTAACTGGGTCTGGGGGTTGCGGAAGACGACCGAGCAGGAGCGACACGACACTACGTACCGACGATGTGCACAGCGCCAAATGGCAAGTCCCCCCCAATGAAACGAGGTGGATTTGACGAGATGGAGCAGAGGCCGCTTTTTTTTTTTTTAAGGGGCCGACTAGAAGGAAAAGAGAAAGCTGGGGTATCGACTGTTTTGTCCTGTTACTGTCGCAATGCGTCAGCTGCTGCTGCATTATGTCACGAGCGTGTGCGTGTCATGACAGCCAAGCGCGATGAGACCCTGAACACAGAGGGCGGCATCGATGACAAGCCACTGGCATATAGAAGCCACCCTGTTGGCTGCCCGGCTGTACACCCCTTCAAACCCAATCCGTGACGGCGCTTGTGTGGCTGGCACAATTTCACCCAGGGAAAAAAACCAAAAAGTGCCTTTCCCCTCATGCTCGAAGTTTGGGAGTGGCTCAATGGATGATGGTGTGGCGGAAGGGCAATGGAATTGACGAACGGGCAACTTACAAGGCTTTGAGTTCCGGAATCCGAAAATGCGAATCGGCGGGCTGCGGCAACTTGGCTGCGGAATTGGTCGACGTCAGAAGGGACAATTGTTTTACGGGAAAAGCCTCTCTGGCGAAGTTGCCTTCCAACGGTTCGAAGAAAAGAGACGGCGGGATCCGACAACGGACGTCCGAGTGGGCATCACAGCGTCGTTCTGTCTACCGTCATTAGTCCCTGGGGAAACCTGGTCGGAGCGCTTTCCCGTGAAGTCCGCCGACCACGGCCTCTGCGGGACATAATAGCAAAAAAACCTTGTGGCTTGACTATTTTCTACATGCTATGCGCGCGCCGCGATGGAGAAACGTGGGAGCCGCGTGGCAGGGGTGGCATTCTTTCAGGTGTCTTGCCCTTTTTACCTGGTATTTCTGATACAACTATGGACTGACGTCGGATGTCGCAGTCATGGCTTGGAGCCCATCGTGTGCTGATTTTTCCCCCTTCGCTTTCTTTACGCGCCGAGACCTGCAGCGCCAGGTGGCGGGCGAGCACCCGGGAATATAGCCCACCGGACGGATAAATACTCGTCCCAACCCTGCTTGGCGATGCTTTGTTATGGCACCCCTTCCCGGCGAGGCAGGTCTCTACGAAGCCTTCCTTTCGGATCATGACCGAGCGGTACCTGAGGACGGCTGTAGATGGGCGCTGAGACAAGGCTATTTCTGCATGCACGACAAGACGTAAGCGCAACGGGAAGCGCTAGCGTCCCTCGATGCGGCGCTTTGTGGGGGTTGTGCTAGGGAGTCTTGGCTGTCGCTGCGCGCTTTGCTTGGGGGTCGATTTGGGTTTCATTTCCAGCCTCGGGGCTTGCCATGGCCGAATACAGAAAGAGAGCAGGCTGAGATGGAAATGAGGGAGCAGCAGCTGCGGACGAGAGGGCCACTCACAAGAGAGGACAGCCGGTCGGCGAACCGGTGGAGTTTTTGGGCCAGCTGCCGAAGATCGACGACGGTCACGTACTGATGGTGCCCATCACCACCACCAGTGAAATGGCGTCAACCGCATTTTCGTGCTTCCCCAGACGCACGCACCATTCCCGTCGGGACTTGACATGGCCCTCTCGCAGCAGCGTGCGATTCCCACCCCCACTGCAACACACCGCCACCCCGGCGACCCGACCGAACACCCACCAAGCAGGCAAAAGCGCGCTAGGCCGGTCCTCCAGCTCGGCTCCTCCCGAATCTCCGTCGCCCGACTCGGATCTCCGGTCGTGGCCCCGCTTTCCGCGCCGTCATCGGGCTTCATTTCCCTCGCTTCACTCGCCTCTGCGAATGAAGCTCATTTTCTTCGCGATGCCCCGTGCGGGATAAACACA
Organism: Calonectria leucothoes; assembly: GCA_002179835.1. Lineage (NCBI taxonomy): Eukaryota > Fungi > Ascomycota > Sordariomycetes > Hypocreales > Nectriaceae > Calonectria > Calonectria leucothoes. Next base: position 69,024 of record NAJI01000167.1, on the reverse strand, counting down.
AAGGTTGCGGGAACTCTACCGGAGGGGAGGGGGGCAACGTTCCGCTACTCGCTGGCATTTCGCTCGAGACCCGAGGCTTCATAACTCCTGTTGGCTGTTCCCTCTCGCCCTCACGACAAACCCCCAAAGTGGCACGTTGCCCCAAACATGATTGCTTTCCTTTACCCGAGGTTATACCTCTTTTGATCCTTCTTTCCTTTTCAACCTTGGTAAGCATATTTGTCAAGCCGCAAGGGTAAACGTAACAGGAACCGCAAAAACGTAGTTGTGCCGCTTGATAAGCCGACAGCTTCTCTCTCTCTCTCTCTATTACATATTCCAATTGTCCAATTATAAACAGGGTACTGTTTGCTCCCGGGAGCGGCTTGCTGCGCGTGCCCAACTATGTATACCTCATTGCTTATATCCACTACCCTTGGTCCCGAAGCTGGGATGCCCGGCTCCCTTTCTCTCCATCAGCGCAAGGCCCTCGCCCTGGCGAAACTCGACCACGTCCATGTCCATGAGCTTCCTGTAGAAGGGCACCGACCGCTCCCAGTCGGCCGTAAAGAGCACGCTCCTCCTTAGATGCGGCATGGACTCGACCACCTCCTGGACGCACCCGATGAGCCACTTGCCCAGCCCGCCGCCCTGCTTCTCGGGCTCGATCCAGACGTCGGTGACGTACAGGAACGTTACAAAGTCGGTCACGCACCGGGCGAGGCCGATCAAGGTGAGAGCCGACGCCGGCGGGGGCTCTGCTCCTTCGGCGCGCTCACGGGCGTCAACCTCGTAGAGCCCAAAGCACAGCGAGCTCTGCAGCATCTCGGCCATGACCTCGTCCGGGAGCGGGCCTCCCCAGTAGAACCCGTCGCGGGCAAAGAACTCATTGAGCCTGGTCACGGAGATCAAGGCTGCATCGGTTGAAATAAAGTGCGAGCCCTCCCTCGTCCACGTCCGGCTTCTAAGTTGCGATGCGATGCTCATCCTGAACAAACCCCACTTGACTGTGGCTCGTTAGCGCTTCATGTCCCTTTGCTACCTCTCGAGAATCAATCCATCGCTGCGGGTCCCATGGTACAGGACGGGGAAAAAAATAGACTTACCGATTAGCAGCGCAGATTATTTTGTTTTTCTTGATGTCATTCAACCTCAAATTACTTCACATCACCGTGCTGCTTTATACTTTTTTTTTTTTTTTTAATTGTATTCCTGGCCATGACCGAAGGGCGTCCGGTTGAGTCACAACTGACAAGACTCAGTCGATACCAACTAGCCTCTGGGACCACTGGCCACTTTCCCCAAAAGGGAACTGGCTAGCCATGAAACCGCCCTCCAGCGAGTATCTGAACAGACTTGAGACTTATCGTCGAGTCATCAGCTGGGCTGGGAGGGCGGTCGCGGAGCCTTGTTCCGAAATTGTACTGACATGTCGGAGCAAACCCCCGGCGTGCACTGTATCGCTGGGTTTGAGTCATGAGCATTTCGTATTCGAGTTGTGAATTGCTTCACTTGACCTTCAGTGTATGGATCGTGATCGACTGCCGTTTTCCCCCGTATTTTCATGCTGCAATGGCCTGTGATTTTTCCATGTTGGCACGACGGTAGAAATTAAGCGACATCAGGCGTCGTGTCTTGTCTTGGGCGACAACTTTGGTTCACATCGAATTTCGCCAGACACACTCATTCATAATGCTAGTGTATATTTGTTTGCTTCATCCTAGATATTGCATGTGTATCCTATGACTCGCCCCCCGAGAACTGCTCGCGTAAATCGCTATTCCGGGTATCGGACATGCTGATGGGCTGGGGAACTGTATCTCATCATGACACACGAATCAAACTTCGTCACTCTCAGAATTGCACCGCGCATTTTATTGTACACCCGCCCAGACCTAACCTGCTATAATGGTATCCCAACACGTGTAGCTCCAACTCCAGATATCCTGTTCTTACACGTCGAAAATCTCTCCAACGCCCTCGCTTCCACCCCTGCGGTTCTCCACAATATCGAGCCTCCAGCCCTCCCAGTGCTTAAGCGACCGCTTAATCTCCTTGATTCGTTCGATGCGCTTCTGCTGCTCCTCCTCTTGTGCTTTGCGGAACGCATTCTCATCAAAGTCCATGTCGTCGTCATCGAGAAACTCATCATCGCCACCGCCAGCCAGGGCATTGAGTCCACTGGTGAGGAAATCGCCAATGCCGCCAGCTCCAGCCTTGCGCTGTGCGGGAGATGTCATGTATCCTCCAGAAAGATCTACATCGTGGAAGCCCGGGCTGTTGGCCTCCATCTCTCTTCGCTTTCCGATCCACTGACCACTGCGAAGTTCGTGCAGTTCGGCCTCCAGGGCCCGGACCTTTTTCTCAAGTCGAAGCCGGCCCTCATCCTCAAGCTCATCGACTCCCTCATCGTCCAGGCCACCGCCTTCTTCCGTTGACTTGCGGCTTCGGAGCTTGATGTTTTCGCTCTCCAGCTTCTCCGCTTTGACTCGTAGCTCTGTGACGTCACGCTCTGCCTTCTCTTTCTCTCTCTTTAGCCCCTGGAGACGAGAGTCTTGCTCTTTGTGTAATGTAGCCAAAGTGGTGGCTTTCTTCTCCAACCCCTCCACCCGTTTCTCAAGCTCGGCCTTGGCGGCTTCGGCCTCCTCAAGATTCTGCTCTAGTGTTTTAACCTTGGTCTCGGCACTTGTTCGTTCACTCCCTTCTCTCACAGCCTTTTCTGCTGTTCGGTCAAGGTTGCGCTTCAAGTCTTGGAGCTCCCGTTGGGCTTTTCCCGCGGCAACCTCTGCGTGGCTTAATTTCTCTTCTAGAGCCGTAATCTGCTCTTTTTCAGACGATGAGCCACTCGCATGACGGCCAACTTGCGCCTTGAGTTTGGAGATTTCAATCTCCATAGACTCAATAGTTGCGGTCTTTGAGTCAAGCTCTGCTCTTAGCTCAGCGGGAGGAGCCGGTACCGACAAGGAAGGTCTGTGGCCATGACCGTGACCCGAGCCTCGTGATACCTGTTGCTGGAGCTGTGAGTTTTGTCTCTGAAGAGAGGTGATCTCACTCTTCTATTATGGTTGTTAGTTGGCCAACATCACATATGCATCGAAGATCCTTACCAGTTTATCAACTTGGGCGTTTCCGGCATCGTTTGCATCATCATCCCCATCAGCCTCCCTCAAATCGGCCAATTCCTCCTCGGCTTTCTGCCATCTCTTCTCGGAGTCTGAGGCTTCCTTAGATAGACGCTTGTTCTCCTTTTCCAGTTCTTCGATCTTTGCGACATGTTTTCTGTATATTTCTGGCGCAGTGTCTCCCTCCACAGGGCTGAACGGGACTGGTGACAGAGCGCCAGCGCTAACAGAGGCCGCACGGAATGAGGTTGACCGAAGCTTGGACTGCTGTGCGAGAGATGGTGTTGCTGATGGCGACGAATCCTCAGAGCTGTCCTTTGGGGGCTCTTCCACGGCCTCCTCGGATTCCTTGTCTTCAGTTGCTTTATCTTCGGATTCGTCTTCAGCGGGCTTGTCGCTCGGCGGGGGCGCTTCGGGAGCCTTTTCGGCTGGTTCGGCAGCTTCTTGCTTGGTCTTTTTGGATGTGGTGCCCTTCTTCTTATTCTTCTTCATTTGTTCGACCTGTGGTTCAAAATCAGCTGGCTGAGTCGAGGGAGGGGTCAAGTGTGACGAACACGCTTCTTGGCGGCCGCAATCTTTTCCTGGCGGGCCTTTTCTTCTGCGTCCGCCATGTTGGGCTGAGTTATGAGCGGCGCTGGAGTGGTAGGTGGCGTTGAATGAATGCGATTGCTTGGTTAATGAAAAGGTTGTCGCCAAGTGGCATGTGGCGGGATGATGCAGCTATCTTGGCGTCGAGGGAGCTCCGTCATCAGCTGGAGCTTAGCTGGCCTGTGTAATACAGTGTGGAGTGCCATGAATGATAAAATAGCACTGTACACCCCGCCAAGTCCGAATTAAAGATGAGAATGGCCTCAATTCTGCAGCAAATGATGAAATGTGATTTGTGCTATTGCTGATATTATTATGGTATTAAATGAGATAGAACATTGGGGTAAGACGGGAAATGTTGCTGAAAATAGCTGTCGTATCGTTTCGACCGTCTCGGCAAAATTCTAAGTTTCGAATTCATGATGAAAATAAACATGTTACAGCAGGGGGGGAATTAATGGAAGGAGGTGTAAAGATGAATTATCACAAAAATAACTTTGAAAAAGATGTATTAAAAGGAGTCGGTCAAGTTGGATTAATAGAGAAGGAACATGGGGCGTAGTGCATGCATCGTTGGATATATTATTCTAATGTCGTGAGCTGTGCTTTGGAGGCACAGCCAGCAGGTTGTCATTCTGTTGCGACAGCTAATTTCTACTTGATTCACTGTAGTTACGCCTGCATTTTGGTGTGAAAACCTTAAAATTATTGTCATCTATGTGATACCGCACCAACTGTATCTGATGAGCGCAAGCAAACTCAGCTCAGGATATCACTTGTACGACAATACTAATACTGGAGTGGTACAGCTCGCCTTTGCAATGTCAAATGTTGACAGCTGTTACGGAACAGCTGTTTGCCATCTGCAGGCGCGTGCCTAGGCATCGCTTTCCTATTTCATGTTTGCTTTCTCGCATCCTTCCTCAAAGCCCACATCGCATTCTTGACAAAACACAACCTTATCAGCAAACTCGACGCACACACTAAGGATGAATTGGACCGAGGGGTCTCTCGCGCGACACTCAAGACACAGGGGATGGGACAAAGATGCAGATCGGCAGAGAAGATATTTCGCCAAGGCTCGCGCTCGTAAACACAATGGGACCACCGCGCCGAGCACGATACCCCCGTCTTCCTTCGTCCCTGATTATATCCCAAAGACCCACCAACCCGAGCCCGGCCACGAAGATGCGTCTCTTACTTTGCGGATGCCTGCCGCGTTTCTGAAGAGGCCAAGAAGCCAGAGTGGTAGCCAAGAGTCTGCGCCCACCGTGCCTGGAGATGCTACCCTTCTTCGCCCCAGCAATCTTTCCTCCCCACAACGGCGCTCCAACACCAGCCTCGATTCGAAACGACGAAAACTTCTCCAAAAGTCTGACTGGGCTGGTGTTGACCTTCAAAAACCAATAACAGTTGGTCCTTCTTCACGTCAAGGTGGTCACGCCAAGCTGCTTGCTCACGGCGGCCCAAGCATAGCCCAGACACACCAACAAAAGACATCGCACACTTGGAGGGAACGAAACCGCGGGAATCCTAGCACCAACACGCGTATTAAAATTAGAATTGGTGACGATGATTTTGTATGGAGCGAGGGAAAGAATTCTATAAAAAGTCCAACAAGCCATCTGGATCCTTTACCCACTTTCGAGACGGGGATTTCCAGTCGAGGAGGATCAACAGCGATATGGGACTCCTCCTTAACATCCTCAAGGAATGTACTTTCGACAAATGCTCCTTCATTCCGTGGCAGACACCCCCCGGCAACGTCTTCTAGTTCATGGGGAACATGCCTAGTGCCAAATTCTGCATCCGACTCTGTCCAGTCCTCTGATCAATGCATTAGCGGACACCAGGCAGAATCACAAGACCAGCCCCAATACGTTGTGCAGTCCTCTCCATACTTCATACATCAACCCCGGCCTACTTCTAGGCGGGTCGCTGACCTGTTTGACCTCCGATCTCCAAGCCCAGAGGACACTAGTAGCGCAGTCGCACAGATCGGCATCCTCCACTGTGAAAATGGGCAAGCTGCAGCAGAAGACCATGCGTGGAACAGTTGGCTTCACCCTGATGATGGCGATGAGGGACGGAATGATTCCGAGGCGCATAGCGGCAATGCACCTTCACCGGTCATCACCCCCGGACCCAGCCACTGTCGGGACGGCTTAGATGAGCAACCGCCCGCACTTCGCGAGGGCGAGACAGGAGAGGAGGGAGATCTACAGATGAGCAACTCGGGGCTACTACTAGCAGCATGCCCATCAATACTAATGGTTCCATGTTGGAGCCCGAACTCGGGCTTACATCAAGACGAACTAGGGTCGCCAAAACTGCCGCAAAATCAAGATGGTCCGACATCAGAGACAAGTCTAGAAACCGCGCCTCCCAAAAGAAAAGTTAGCACTATATGTGGAGGGAGCGAAAAGTCAATCAACGGCAGCAAAGCCCTTGTGCCTCCATCCCAAACGGAACTCCTCCCCAACGCACCCATTGCGCAGGACCTCTTGGACTTGCTCACCCATGAGCACGGCGAGGCCGGGTCCAATGACACCCCGGAACAGGTACCGGACGACGAGGATGAGGTATGGAAGAAGTTTGTGCTCGACGGGGACGCGACCGAATTAAGTCGACGAGCGGGCGTTGAAGCAAGGCACCAAACGGCCCACAGTATGTACATTGCCAGGGCTGATGCTCACAGTGATGTCGCAGAGCCGCCTGCATCGTTACGGGAGAATCCTTCGAGAAGCCCGGCCCCGGTCGCTGCCCTGAAGTCGAATTACTCAGAAAATTCCCGCAGCCCCAAAATGGTCTCACACAGGGCCGATCCAACCGAAACGACAGGGAGAGAGCCGGCGAATACTGGCACTGCCCACAATGGATCGCCCAGGCTGCAACATTCGGAGTTCCTGTTCCACCAACCCCGGTTGTTCGTTGGGAGACTAGCTAGTCTGCCATCTCCTGCTAGTGTGAGCCACCATCCAACGCAACAGCAGCAGCAACAGCAGCTAGGGGAGAAGGAGGTGTGCAGCAGGACCAGCAAGAGAGGCGGACGGCGAGGGCGAAGACAGCGCAGGTCGGAGGGACGACCAGACTTCCGCGCAATGCCTGACTACGAGGGTGATCCAATAGAGGAATGTTATTCGGGGTAGGGCAGGGGAGAAAGGGGGTTGCAGATGGAACACGCATCGAAGGCGCATGGAATGGTCATGGAACAAGTCATGGAAGGATGGAAGGGATGAAAGCGGGCGAAGGAGGGTGACATTGTAGGGATGAGGGCTGCAGGTGTGATGAGGTCACGGGCGCACCAAAGTTACGATTGCGGTGTGATGTATCGCTCGTCCTTGCAGTCTGGGTTGCCCTGTGCGGGTGCAGTGTCACATCGGGGGCCCTGGAGAAGGACATCCCTGACCGTTTTGCGATCGGCCGGAAAGAATTGCCATCTCTGAGCTGAGGGTGTTCTGAGCGTGTGTGTGTGAGTGTGTGAGTGTGTCTGAGTGGTTGGCTGTTAGCGGCTAGACTGGGCTGATGTGGTCGGTGCAACGTCAGTCCAGTCATCCGCCCATGTTGCTTTTTGTGAGCATTTTCACCCGTATCCCTGGTCAACTTTTTTTTTTCTTTTGGTTTTGTAACGAGAGCGTAAAGTCAATTTATTTTTAATCAAAGGGGTGAGGAACGCGCGGACAGACAGGAAATTGAGGCCTTCACGTCAAGGAAGTGGTGCGGTGTGGTTGACAGCGGGAAAAAAGCACTAACAAGTCTTTGATTCGTGTGTGTGCGTGCGTGCGTGTTTGTGTGTGTGAGAATCATCTAATCTGTACCTGAGTTCTGTATGTATCGAGCATCTATCGAAAAAGTACCCAAGCGTACATCCGTGCCCCCCTCCTCATTGTACATGTAAAGCTTTGAAAAAAAAAAAAACCAAGAAGAAGAAAAGTTGACCCCGTGCGCCATTGTATTAAGCAACAAGTTGAGAAACGAAGGTATATGGTGTAAAACGGCAACAAAAAAGTAAGTTTGGATGGGGAAGAAAAACATGACGAAAAAAAAGAACTCCTAGTACCCCGTCTATTTCCCTCTAAGTGTAGTAATGTCATCGTGACTGCGTTGCTGGAATAATAATAAAACGTTGTGTAACAAAAAGCAAGTACAGAAAAAAAGACAAAGGCTTCGTAAAACCAGACCATAAAAAAACAAGCACTAGAATGGATAAAGAAGCAAGCGTGGAAGCATGCAAGCATCTCACCCATCACCACCACCCCAACAGGCCAAAACACTGTCTCGTCTCTCGTTATCTCAGCTGCATGACGACAAAGCCATCAGTGTCTAGCTAATTAGACCCTGTCGGAGAATGAGACGGAGAATGAGACGGAGAAGGAGGAAGAGAGAGGATGCAGGCGGGGGTGGTGTGGGGCTGGCAAAGCAACGGCTCGGATAGGAAGGACATTGGCCGGGTGCACAGCCCCCCAGCCACCAACCCCCCGCTTCTAGAACAATTCTCTCAGTGTGTCAGCCTCACAGGCTGATCTGCAGCGCGGCCAAGCCTGGGCGGTGACGGGTGATTTGATGCAACAGAAGGGCCATGGAAGGCGCAAAGAAACATGGATAAGCAAGGGTGTGATGTGGGTTCGAGTGTGTTGTGTGTGATCTGTGTGACATGAGATGGTGTTGGGGGGTTTTGGTTGGCTCGATAGAGCCAGCTCTTTGGACAAGGGGTGCGAAAGCTGGTGGAGGGTCGAAGGCGAGGCAGAGGCAGAACAGGGTGTGAATGTGTATGTGTGCGTGTGCACGCGCAAGCGAGTACAAGTGTGAAAGTGGAAAAAAACGCCTAGCAGGTCCCCTTGCTGCCCTGCATGCGTGTGTTGGTGGCATGGAGCAGAGCTAGTGGTGACGACAGATAGTCCATTGCTGTCCTGCTACTGCAGCCTCGTTTCTCGAGTGCGACGCCTCGCAGTGAGGGGCAAGGCATTTCTCAAGGACAGACAGAAGCTGGCCACCCTTTCCCGTCCCGCTCTTCCACATGTCTTGGGGGTCGGACCCGAGGTGGCCACAACAATGTTGAGCCGGGCTCGAGCTCCCCCACGCTCATCGGGCGACCAAGATGAGAGAGAAGGTGTCTTGTCGGGACAGAATTGATCTCTCATCTCATGTGCACCTGCGGCGTCGCTCCTTGCGCTTGGACTCGCACGAAGTCTTACATCCGGGACACTCAAACCCGTGCTTAGAGATGTAAACGCGGACGAGACATCGCGGGCAGCGCCACCAGGTCGTGGGGAGGTAGCGGCCCTCGAGCCAGTCCTCGTTGACGGCATTGCCGCGCTTCTGGATGTCCTCGCGGTGGTACTCCCGGAGGTGATCCCGAAAGTGATCGCGGCGGTGAAAGGGCTCGCGGGAACGTGTGCACTTGGGGTAGTCGCACAGGTAGCTGTCCTTGAGCGAATCCGGAGCGTGCGTGTTCTTGTAGTGTCGTTGGAGGTCTGCGCATCGCCTAAAGGGTCGCGCGGTGCAACCAGGCATGAGGCAGAACACAGGCCAGTCTCGTCCAGGATACGTGCTAAAAGAGGAGAAGAGTGTTAGTTGGTTTGCTGTACAAGCTTTTGGCGAGGTGAATGGAGCTTGAGGCAGGTAATATCAACTTACATTTCGCTCATGGGCGTGCCGGCATCTTCCGCCGGGCTCGTGACCGGCGAAGATGTCATGTAGTTGTTCATGTGCTGGTGAGAGTCGCCCATGATGAACTCGGAAGCTGGAGGAGTGGTAGCTTGCAGAGTAGGAGTTGAAACCTGGAGGCTGTGAGGAGAATCGGGGATCGACGATGAGCTGCCGCTGGAACTGGCGTAGCGGGCCAGAGGCAGAGACTGGTAAAGCTCTAGAGGGTATGAGGTTGGTGACTTGTGGTCAAACTGAGGAGACGGCGCGTCGTGCCAGTAGTTGAAGTCTGATGCGGTGTTGTAGTTGGGATCCATCTCAAAGAAAGTAACAAATGTCGCTTGTTCAAGCTCGCGCCGGAACTCGACAGACAGAAGCCTTGGCGACAATGCGAGAGTGGTCAAGGCAAGAGAAGCTCGGGGATCCGGTGGGGGAGCCCTGAAGGAAACGATGTATTCTTTATAACAAGAGAGGAGCGAGGCAATTGCAAAGCTCGACGATCAGAGTGAGGTGGGATTGGATCGAATTATATGACCCAGAAAGCAGGAAGTGTAGTGTGAGTGGGACACAAGGTGGTGGGAGCTTGCCAGTCAGGTCGATATATATGTTTTGAGGCGGAGGTGCACGAGAGATGAGATGAGGGGAGTGCAGCAAGAGGGGGGGCGTGTGGGTGTGCACGTGTGGATGTCCTAGGGGCAGCGGGGTGAACAAAGGTGAGGCTCCAAACCGCACATTGACCTGGAGTGAGGCGGGAAGGTGTAGCAGAGGAACCACCAAGCAAGACGAGCATGGGCCTGAATCCCGGCCAAGGTGCAAGTACAAGTAAGTCGTCGAAGGCTGGAGCCAGAACCAAAGGGGCATCATTAGGCTTCTAGAATACTACCGGGGGGTACTAGCGCCGCCAAGGGCCTGACGCAATGCGGCCCCCCGGGGCATCGTGTGCATGTCTATCGTCGTGGGAACAGACAGGTCGATCGCTGCGAGCCATGGAGGTAGGTACGTAGGTACGTTGGTAATTACTATCCATGCACACAGAGGCGCACCGTGCCGTAACTTACAGTGGAAACGGGGAGACAAGCAAAAAGCGAAAGCGGTGGGTGTGGAGATGGGTGAGAGGGGGGGCTGCCCAGGACCGGGGGCGAAGCATCTGGCGGACCCTGGCTCGTGATGGATGCCATGCCATGGCCCAATGAACGGGGGCCTGGAGGGTCCCGATATTAGCAAAAGGCGAATCAAGTAATTCGCTTTGAAGGAGTAAACGAGGGGAAAACCTGCCCCCGGGACGAGGCCGTGCTGGGCAAGACGCACATGGAAAGTGGCATTGCGCATTCGCATGTGCCCGCCTGGGCACGACGGTATCGCCAAGTTGGAAACCGAGACGGTCAGGGAAAACATGCCAATGCAATCGTCGCTTTTTTTCTTCTTGCTTGGTCCGGTGCGCTCCCCGGTGTCCTGAAGAGGAATGGGGGAGGGGAAGTCAGCGAGGCTGTGGATGATCCCGAGGACTGTCTCAGGGACGACGCATCCTACACACGCATAAAGAGGATCTGCGTTTTTCGGGGCCTTGAAGTGGTTTGGCGGCAGTCGCCTTGTCAGCGGAATTTAACAAAGAAAGCCTTGGTCGGCGGCGCGCCAGCAAGCCAAGCGGAGTGCGCAACGAGAGCGAGTGCCAATTGAAAGAAATGTGCAGTATCCCCACGTCACCAAGTGCATGGGGGTGACGAGTAGAAAGCGCACATATACAGCAGGCATATGCGGTGCTGAGGGTTGAGAGCAACCAGGTAGCATGGCTTTGTCCACGAGATGACTAGCAACGACATGCATGTGCCCACGACGAAAAGAGCAAACAGTGCGCGCGACGCACGAACCATGCATAGAGATGTGGCTCCCAAAGCAGAAAGGTCGAGGCGAAACGGCAAACCAAAGGGCAAAAGATCAAAGGGCAGCCACCCAGCGGTACATTGACGTGCGTATAACTAGGTACTTGGGCGCGGCGCCGCATCGCCTCGTCGGGGCTGACGGATGGACGATGACAAGGGCGAAAGAGCATCAAGTGCGAAGGGGAACCCAAAGGGAGGAGGGGTGGAACGGCTGAGCACTGCCAGCGTCCTTTCAGCTCCCATTCGCGCAGCGATTAAGGCCACGGGTAGCGACATGGCGACGGGAGTGGAGGCGGGTGTGGCAGAACTGGTGTTTGTGGTAGTGCTTCTCCTGCTGCTTCTGGGTCTGCTTCTGCTGCCAATGCCACCGATGCTAGTGCTCGTGCTCGTTCTCTCGTTCGAGAGAGGAATGGAGCTTAGCTTAGCTTCCCTGGCATGGAAGCTTCGGTGACCTCATCGGCGAGAGCCTGGCGCTGGTCCCGCCAGCCAATATCGAGGGTGGGTGCTGTCTGGTGTCTTGCGCGCGCCAGGAGAGCTTGAATAGTGGAGCGCTGGACCCGTGAGACAGGCGCCGAGGAAAGCACGGGATAACAAACTGGCCGCCCCTCCCCTCCACCCACCCAGAGCACGTTCACTAGTAATTAGCAACTAACCTGTCACTTTACCCCACAGGCCATGATGCTACCAAGGCGCGTGCGCGACCATTCCACTCCCAGGCTACTTCTTCGCGCCGCGCAAAGCTTCGATTTGGAAGGAGATGAAGCACATTAGCTGGGATTTGTTTCGGACCAAGGAGAATCGGAGGGGAAGGGGCCAGGAGAAAAAAAAATTCACCGCTGTGCCGCTGCCATGGGCCCAGCCGTAACGGAGAGTTGCAAAGGCCGCACGTGCAGGGGCAATCTAAGCAGGAAGAAAGGACGAACCCGACACACAAGAGCAGCAAGCCCGACTCGTAACCAAATGAAATGGACAGCTCGGCTGAATCATGATGCCACGATAACATCCCACTGCCGTCCTGCGCATAGCCTTCGAGCTCTGCCATGTCAGATTCCCTGCTGCTTCACGGCAAAAGCAAGCATTAGCCTGCTTAACAGCCGGCGAGCAAAATCGGCCATCGGTATCGGGAGGAATCCAACGACTATTAGCGGGGAGTAGCTGGCCATGCTCTCTGCGACCTGGGGGATCCGCTTCAGCTGGCCCATGCTGCACATGTGGCCTGGTTCTCTGGAGGGAGAGAAGGGGAGGGGAGGGTGGGTAGGTAGGGATTCGGGTAACAGAGGGACAGATGCAGGGATGCCAGAGACAGAGTTTCTGAGTGGCAAATGATGAGAGGGACGAACTGGAAGCCCTGCTCAAACTTGGCTGGGCTGAAGATGGGAGCCAGGGGTACACGAGCTGGTACCACAAATCATCGACTCGCAGTACATGGTGAAGTATCGTATAAGTTGAGACAAAGGGAAAAAAGAACCCATCCGCGGGTATCTCGGGACAAGGGGGAGCTTCTGCAGGTTGTATTGGCTCGGATTGGATGTGTGAAAAGTGACTCAGGTCTAGGTTGTTGAATTAGACATCGCACCGAGTCAATCTTTTTTTTTTCTCCAAGGGGTGTGCGTTGTTGGTTTGTTGTCGATGCAGTTGAAAGTCAGATAGAAAGAGAAAAAGAGAAAAAAAAGTACATGCCATTGGCGTGTACGTACGCACCCATCGACAATCATCGGGTTCACAATGAAACCGTATTACGGAAGATGGCTTTCGTGGTTGGCCTGCGCCTTGTGGTGAGAGGCTCTGTCAAAGCTAGCGGCCAAGTGTGTCAGCCTAATCGGTCGCGCAGCCTTCCATGCACGTTGAAGTGTCGTCGGCTGGTTTGTGTGAGAGCAGTGTGCATGTGGCTGGCTGGCTGGCCGCTTAGCGTTTGGTTGGCCCTTGCTGGGTTGTGTTGATTGATGATGACTTTGCATACACACGGGTGCTTGGCATTCGTCGTCGATGATTGCCGGAGGAGCTTCGATATCCACACTAGGACCCAGCCCACGACACACCACACACGACTGGGCTGGAACAATGCCGGGAGGACGGGCTGTCAAGAGGCGGGCACGGGCAGCATGCCGCACACACCACAGCGCCAGAGAGGGGCCAAGACACCTGATGGCCACAAAGAAAATACCACGTCACGGCAAGTAGCGGCAGCGGCAGTGGCACTCCTCATCAAAGCTCCATCAGCACATCATCAAAGCTTTCCTGACATGGGCTTGCAGCAGCAGCAGCAGCAGTGCCCTTGAAGATCAAGGAACCCACTTCTCAGCATGGAAAGACGGGAGGGGGAAACAGAAGGAGAAAAAGAAGGAAAACCTGGTCCTGATCCTGCTGCCTGGCCCTGCTCCTTCGAGGCCAGCCAGGGGCACAAGACACACAGCCCCATCCCATCGACGGCTTCGTCCATGGCCATCGCGGTAGCTCCCTCGCAGTGTGGCCCCGATCAGTTCACCGCATCGATAGCACGCGAGGCGCCATCAATGTCCACAAAGCAAAGAAAAAAGCAGCAACCCCACCCGTAGTGTTGGCCGGGGGTACTGATTGCGTTGCGTTGCGTTGCGTTTTGTTGCGTAGCGCAGCGTAGTAGGTATCCTAGAGAGATCAAGGTTTCTTCATCGCAATCCTCGCTTGGCTATCGCGCGTTTCAACACCACCCTTACAACTCGGTTCTCGCTGACCGACAAGTCGCCAGCAGTAGAACACGCGGGCAAATACTACGAGAAGGGTCGCAGTTGGGCGCGCCCCGCCGAGGGCCCTTCCCACCCCATCCTCACCCGCTGGCTGCCCTGGCCAACAGTATACTTTGAGCACCACCCCACATCGTTCGGTGGACGATCTTGGGAAATGCGTATCCGTATTTGCTTTTTTACTCTCCGTCGCTGCAACCCAGCGTTACACGCTGGTCAATTGATGTGCAGGTACAGATGTACGGATAAGGGACCGATGGCCGGATGGGGGACCGGCGAGTTTTTTTTTTGCGCGTCGAATATGCGCACATTCCAACGAGTGAGGGTTGCGGCGGGGCGAAGAAAGCCTTGTCCAGAGTGCCTCGAACCAAAAGAGTGACCGATCTCTCTAGATTGCCCGCGGTAGATGGATGGCTCGCCTTGTCTTGGCACAAGTTGTCTGACCAGCCGGGCAACAGACCAAAAATAGAGGTGAGTGGTTGCATTTCCGTTTGCGTAGGAAGGGTTGGATTGATGCACGTCAGTTTTTTTTTTTTTTTTCCTTCTTCGTTGACACCATAGGTGATCTCGTTTGCTCCTCCCAACTGGGCAAAGCGCAAGTATAGCTTGCACAGATGAAACCCAAGAGCTTGGAGCCTATCCGTAGAAGGCGGTCCCGATTTTTCCGAGTCGGCGTCGTCACGTCTTGGCATTTTCGTAAACGACAACACCAGCAACTCCAGCCGGGTAAATAGGGCAATTTACCCAGAAGCAAAGGGAAAGAAATATGGTTCGTTGTTGGCTGGCCCTCTGCTATCATTATCGTACTCTGGCAATCTCCATCGCCGACCCTCTTCTTTTCTCTCGAGACCCAGCGAGGGAAGAAAGGCTTTCGGGGACCACCCCTCCAGAGCTTCCAACCCCTCCCGAACCCCGGCCCTTGCTCCCTGTTCGTTCACTGCTGGCTTCTAGCGGCTGTTGCTCGCTGCTTGCTGCTGCCGCCATCACTTGCTTGTCTCAGTGGATCGCTCGCGGGGGTCGTCATTGACGAACCAAGCCCAGGCCAAGGGTCTCAGAGCTCTGAGACGCAAGGTCACCCGAGGGCAACCGCCCCTGGGCCGGGGTATCGTTGCCAACGGCTGGCAGATGAAAGCTTCTGGAAGCCTTCCAGATCCGCAACATCCGTCGGTCTATCTGCCACCTTCTCGACTGGGTCTGGCTTGGTTTCGTCCCGCCAAACTGCTGCTCTGGACCTTGTCTCGTGGCCCCTCTCTGGATTGCGGCACAGCAGCCTGTCAAATGTTAGAGATAACACCCTCTTTCTTTCTCGCCGTCGCTTGTCAATCGAACGGAGCACCCAGGTCCCCGCACCCCCTGGCCTGCCCTGGCTTGGCCTGGCTCCTTCTTGCTTCCCTTCCCCTTCCCTTCCTCTCGCCTGGCCCGAGCCTCGCGTTTCGAGTATCGCTGAACATCATCACATCATCCACCTGCCTTGCTCGGATATGGCGCGCGTGCTCCTGGCTCCCGCTGCGGGTCTGCTTGCTCAGGCCAAGACATGAACAGACTTTGGAATCCATCCCGGAAGCAAAAAAGAAGAAAAAAAGAAGGGAAGAGAAAAGTGACAACTCCCACTTTGGACACCGCACGTACGTACTCACATCAATTTTAGAGTTGGAAACACCAAGGGTGTGCCCGTCCCCTCCCAACATGTGTCATGGAAATAGAACACACACGCCTCTCTCCTGTTACGCGTGTGCCCTATATCCTCCCTTTTTTTTTTTTCTCTTCCTCGCCCTGTCAGAAATGTCTTGTCCGTGTCTCAGTGAAAGAAGTAAGAAAAAAAAACCTGGCCTGTCCAGACTATTGTTTCATCGAGGTACATTCACTGACCCATCGCTTCGAGTCAGTTGATCAGTGCTTCTCGTACCGACAAGAGGAGTGGGATAAAAAGAAAGTTTAATAACAGAGGACATAGCCAAATGAAACATACGGATATAGCAGCACAACGTGCAATGTCCACAAACCAGAGGCCGTCGTGGGCTCTGCGCACCCCCAAATGTAATAGCACGTAAGTGGTATGTGTGCTACCGACCAGGTTCCTCCTGGGCGCCCTAGTCTAAGCCAATTGGCACCATGTCTGCCGGTTTCAAGATTAGTGCAAACCTTCTCCCCATCTTTTCGTCCCAAAAGGGTTTGTCGTATTAGGATAAATAATCGAAATAATAATAAAAGAAATAAAAATAATAAAGAGGAAGGAAGGGGGGGGGAGGGGGAAAAAGTATGGGCCTATCCAGAATCTCGAAAAGAGAAACAGTACGAACCTTACCGGTCGTTTGGCCCACGCTACCTTTGATTAGATCTCACTTTCAGGCCCTCTCCTCCACCACCGCCAGACGGCGGAAACCTTCGCATCGTAGCGGCCGCTGCTGTTAATTTTTCCGCGCCCTTGGACGATCGTGCCAAGGTACGCAAATCTCCGGTTCCTGTCACTCGGCCGGGCCGATAGATTATTCATGAATTTATTATTATTATTATTATTTCTCTGCCTTCTTACTCTCTTTCTAGCTTCCCTGAATGGGTAGGGGGGGGGAAAAACTACCTCACTCGCTCTCTTTTCGGTCTGGTCTGGGGGTGTTTCAAAGTGCACGCCACGCCCAACCGTGGACGAAAGCGCTCTTTTTAGCGATGATGCATGCTTGTTCGAGGTTGGCCAGAACGGTCTACTGCATGGGTTGGGCTGCCGGCGGATGGGCGTTTGTGTGTTTGGGCAGGCGATCCCGCTCGCTCTAGGGTAAAAGAGCAAGTGTGAGTGTGAGAGAGAGCGAAGCGGCAGTAGGTGGACGAGGGTTGAAACATTTGCGTCTTGCAACGCGCAGCTGCGCACTTGACGAAGAACAAAAGACTGTCTCAATCAGAAAAATGAAATAAAAACCGTACACGGCGCTGGAATCGGGGCAAGATTTGCTCCTCATATAAGTAATGTCTTGCATCGTGCCGCGCGACGTTTGCTTTTTGGGCACCAATGCAGCCGCTAGATGCAGCCGAAGAAACAAAAGGAACAAAAAGAACAGGTCGAATAATTTGGTTCCCAATCCCCTTCTCCCCCCTCCCCCCCAATTCCGCCCTTCCACCCTTCTAGAGGCAAAGCAAATACAACCTTCTTCCATTGATTCACGGTCCGCTTCACCACAACGGTCAACAGAAGGAGTGCCACGTCTGACGCACAACCCTCCTGGCGATCCGCCTCACACCTTGTGTTGGGAAAAAAAAAAAAAAAAGAACCCCCCCTCTCTCTTCTCCCAAACTGCCAACGTGTAATTTGTTGAAACCCATGGCAAGGAGGCGGCGCACCTAAGCCTTACCAAACAAAACCCCGCGGTAGCAAGGGTGAGGCAGCTGAACTAAAAAACTGAAAAAAGTGTATCGTAATACTGCCAAGTCATTTCGGCGAGGCGAGCGGCGAGATACGTGTTACGGCGTCCGAGGAGAGGCAGAAAGGCAAATGTGCACAACTGCAACGCTGCTTGCAACGCCGGCTGCAACGCCCCTCTGCACATCTACACGAGGGGCCGGACTTGATTGGGTAACATGGCCGAACAGATGACCAAATCACAATTGTGCACAATGCCCGCGATATCACCCTGTGTGCCAGAGTGCCAGAAGACCAAAAACTTATTTGTTTCCCAGGGCTGAAATGCCCGGCAGCCGGAATTTCCCATGTTTACTTTCTCAACACTATGAGGTTAACTCCCAACGTAGACCTGTCCCGTGCCGAGTTAGACAAAGAAAAAATGAGGCTACCATCCCTTTCCCGCCCCCATTAAACCCCGGAGGCTTAAATCGCAAAGAAAAAAACCAAAGTACATACAGCCGATCCTAATTGTCGGCCGTCACCCAGGTCCGGACGTACGACCCAAAATGTCGGGTAACTACAGGGATGCCCCCGCCATCAGCCGTTCTCTCCTGATTAAACATCATCTTCCAAAAACTTATACGCAAACTTAAAGTCTGCTTTCCGACGGTTCATCCTGCTAATGGGTTAGTGAATTCAATGGTACACGCGTTGTGCAATCTTGCGCGCAATCCGTGGGGGAACTGACCATGTGCTCTCGTAGTCGAAGAAGCGATATGTCCCCTGCTCAAAGTCTTCGGTGATGTTCTTCGGCTCTTCGTGCCGCTGGAACCATGTCTGGTACTGCTTGTGGAACCGCCAGCTCTGGTCCTTCAGCGCCTTGGCCGCCAGATACTGCTGCGCAGTCCCCTGCTTGTAGTAGAATACGTAGAACAGCGTATCAGGGTCGATACGGGAGTATAATCGTGGGTCGTCAAAGATGGGTAGCGGATCCCGCGGGAAGCCCGAGCCAGTCGGAGGCACCGGCACGTCTGGTCGATATGTTCGCGGGACCTCCGCATCCAAGGCATCGGGGCAGCTGGCTTGGCTTACGTTCATCATTCGCAAGGTTGAGGGAGCTGATGGGGGCGGGGGACGTTTCCTCGACGTTTCATATGTCTCAACAAGATCCTGCAGCGATGCCGGGAGATGATAGATGGATTCCTCCTCGGGCTCCTCGACAATGCGCTTGATGCCATTGGAGTTGCCGTTGGGCTGGGGTGCGGCTGTGTCGCAAGTTAGTTGGGGCAATTTCCCTAATTCCTGCAATCCATCTTGACATACCTTTGGATTGCTCGGGTGTTCCAGGGATCGCTGGTTGCTTGCCGGCAGCCTTGGATCGTTTGGTCGGCTTGACAATGGATGGCTCGGGAGAGTTGGCTGCGGATGTGATGGATGCCGGCGCCTTGATCTCGGGCTGCTGGGCCGCTGGCTGCACCGAGGACGTGGCGGGGGAGCTCGCTGCACTTGCCCGAGATGGTGCTTGAGGCATGGGAGATATACCTGAGCCCGCTGCCCCTGGGGGCGGAGGTAAAGGTGAGATGCCGACATTGTTCTTGTCGCTCGCGGCGGCGGCGGCGGCGGCAGACGCGTACTTGAGGCCTTCCCCAGCAGGTCTTGATGGCAGCGCCGCCGGCTTCATAGAAGGGACACCAGAGCTTCCGTTGCTGATTGTTGATAATGGGGTATGCAGTGTTGCGAGGGCCGGTAAAGGAGATTTGGTTTGGGATGTTGTCTGTCTTGCAGTCTCTTTTGGCTTTCTCACCAAGGGTTTGGGGATTTCGAGATCGACTGTTAGGTCATCCTGTATAGACTGCGTGTCTAGCGAGGAGTTCTTTTCGTTGTCCTGGTTCATGCCATACGTGCCTTCCTCGTCCTCTAGGTCGAGCTCGTTGTACATTTCGTCGTCCTCGATGAAGTCGTCGTTCATACCGTCGGTCACGTAGTATCGGATGCTCTCCTCTAGATCGTTGACCTGCTCGGTATCCACGCCGCCGTTCTCGAGGGACCGTCGAATCAGCTCTAGCTTGCCTTGGTGCCACTTGTGTTGCTCGATGATGCGCTCGACCTCGGCAATGCGTTCCGCCTTGGCGTTGTTGTTCTTGCCCTTCTTCATGGTGGCCTGTATCGATTCGCCTTCGGCTTCCAATGCCTCGATCTGCAGTTCTAGCTCGTCGACCATGCTACTTAGGAATTCGCCAGCCTCGACCTTGGCTTGCTCTTTGGGATCTAGCTTGGCAGCGGCCGACAGGCCCTCTTTGGAGTAGGCCTTGGTCTTCATGGCTTTTTCCACAGCCTTGAACTTTTCCATTTGCTACAGGTGGGTAGCATGTTAGCACTCATAACCACGGCTGCGCCAACGAGGCTGGCTAGCCCAAGGGCGGGGAGAGGCGAACCGTCTCGATCAGTTTCCGGTGCTCCAGTAGGGGAGCCTTGTCCTTGATGTCGTTGCTGGCGGCCCATGTCTTGATCTGATCTCTCAAGCGCTGCAGCTTTTTTATTTCACGCTTCAGGTTGTCTTCGAGCTTCTCCTTCTGGGCGGGGTTATTTGATTGCTCAATCTTTTCGTAGATGGCTTCGAATTCGGCGACGCCTTCGGCCACCTTCTTGAAGCATTTATCTACTTCCTGCTGGAGTTTCCTTGCTGCCATCTTGAAGGAGCAAGCAAGCCTTGAGGCTCTGCGCTGGGGCTAGACTGCAGGAGACGTCGTCGTCGTTGGAGGGGGGGTCGGGTTCGGGGTACGTTGGCCTTGAGCCTCAGCCTCGTCTCGGCCAGAGGGGTCTGTCTGGCAGAGGGTATCGCGGGGTCCGCAGGTCACGGGGTTTGTTGGGAAAAACGGCTGGCGGGGGATTGCGCAGCGCTGGGATAGGTTTTCGCCGTCGGGAGACGGCCAATTCGGGGAGCGTGGCGGGTTTTTCGCGTTGTGAGAGGCAGCTGTGCCAAATTGGACGTGATGATGGACGTGGGAAATGGTCGAGCAATGAAGCAACAGCTGGGGGCGCGCGATTGGCTATCAGGCAACAAGTCACTTGGGGCTGGGTTCGGTTAGCTGCCGAGACGTATTGTGCGCGGCAGCAGCAGTTTGATGTGATGTACGTCAGCGTCTAGGCTGCAGAGGCGCCTAAATCTGCATTAAAATGTCATGACCCATTTCAGAGGCCGTATTAATTTATTGCTGGCGAGCAACAGCAGTGTTGTTGTTGCTGTCGCTATCACATGGTACCTCGTGGGGCGTGCATCTCTGTTAGGAATCTAGGTACCTGGGGTTCGTTGGGCCAATCTCACATGACACATGACACGGATACCACAAACCGAGACTACGCAGGGCTGTGTTGCTGATTGAGGGCCGCCAGGCCGCCTAAGTCGCGAGTCAACTAACAGAATAAGCATCTTTCAGCACTGCACTTTTTGTGATATCATTCTATTTTTGCCAATTCGTCTTACCGGCATGATTTCGTCTCATTTTTCGGTGCAATTCAAAATGCGGAGGTTTTTTTTTTTTTTTTTTTTTTTGCTCGCTCACACTCTCACTCAGTCACTGCCAACTACACTCCCCTCATAGTTCTCCACTGAGTCCCCAAAGCTTGTTCCTTGCTTGTTTGTCTTTTGAACACTACATTTACACCTCGCACCATGAAAGGTACGTTCTCAAATACGCAAACATTGACTCGCCTATGCATTCGCGCATTTGCCACCTGCATGTTTGTCCTAATTTGCATGATGGCTTGCTCATATATCACATCCCATAGCCATCCTGCAACGTGTGCTGTCGGCGTCGGTGACGGTTGACAAGGAAGTCATCTCGTCCATTGGCAAGGGAGTGCTCGTGTTTGCTGCAGTTGCTCCCGGGGACACGGAGAAGGAGGCCGACTCATTGGCATCCAAGGTGCTCAAGATGAAGATGTGGGATGACGAGAACGGCGGTCGGGTGAGGCTTCGTGTACCTGGACATGAGGGGCAATTTGGACTCTGACCAACGTGGGGTTTAGTGGAAGAAGAACGTTATGGACATTGAGGGAGAGGTTCTCTGCGGTGCGACCAAACCCCTCACTTGGCTTCGCTGGGCTTGCTCGTTTTCTAACCAGTGACAAACCTCCAGTCTCCCAATTCACTCTCCTGGCCAAGACGAGGAAGGGCACCAAGCCCGACTTTCACGGGGCGGCCAACCCCGAAGAAGCCAGCCGGCTGTACCAGTACTTTGTGGAAAAGGTCCGCAGCGAGTACATGGCGGAGAGGGTCAAGGATGGAAAGTTCCAGGCCATGATGGAAGTGGCCATTGTCAACGACGGACCGGTGCGTTGCGTTGAGATCTTACTCGGTACCCTCTTTTTCCGCGCGAGTGTGTGTCAACTAACTGCCGCGCAAGGTGACACTGGAGGTCCAGATTGGGGCGGCCAAGACAGAGTGAGGCGTAGCATTTGCAAGACAGACATCGTGGCCGGGAATATCACACGGCACTCGCAGCCAAGTTGTGATGGATGCGGGTATAGATTCCGGCGCATTGGGGGGTTGAAACAATGTCAGGATACGTTACGAGATAGACCAGGGTTTGTGGAACATTGCCCGTACGGACGTTGGCGAAGAAGCCCCGAATACCGGTTTGTAATCATGCCAATACACCAGTCTCGCTCCCCGCCGTGATTCGACCCATACAGACGGATCGCCTTGTTGTGGACAAGGTATGGATATTATCAGCAAGCCACCAGCGGCACCCACCAGCCCGAAACAGCAACCTGCAGGAATCCTCTAACTTGGTCTCTCAAATCACAGCGGGAAACTGACCACCCTTCCGCTGTTGATCACTCTGTATCTCTATTTGATCCACTTTGTCGGCGGCGCCTCTTCAGCTCACCAAGGGCCCGGGTTGACTCACCACAGAATGCACGATTCTGCCAATACGGATTGACGGCGGTGCTCCGGAGACGGCGCCGGACGGGGATTTGCTGCGGACGTCAGAAAAGAGACAGACACGGGGAACCAGGCTGATAATCGAGCCGAAACGGCCTGGGGGGCCTGGGCGTGCAGGGCGATGCGGTCACGGTTTACCTCCGCCGATGGTCTCTGGAAAGCAGCCCCCCTCCCCCTCCCCTCCCGGCGGCGCAGGGCTGCTTTCATGATGACTGCCTCTCACCGAGTGTTTGGGCCTGGCAGTCGGGCTAGGAAAAAAGAATTAAGAGGTTGCAATTCACGATGAATTGGGCATCTACAGGGGGCCTGACCCCCCTGCACGTTTCTGTTGGTTACAAGGACCGTAGCCGTGTGACTTTTTGGAGGATTTAGTTGAATATTCTCCGTTGCTGAGCTGTTGCGAACAACCCTGGCTGATCTTGGCGTTAGCCTGGTGGTTCAATTTTGGATCGGAGACTTTGCTAAGGCGGGCGCCATGGACGGTCCGGGGAGCCTTTTCACGGTGAGTAACACAATCGCACATAGCCGCACAGAGCCCATCGATTGCGGCAAGCCACCTCATACATGGGCTGGCGAAAGAAAAAGTTGGACGCAGGATCGACTGGTTTGTTCCTGTTTCTTGCTCCTGATTTTCCTGTCTCTCTATCCACCGTTCCTACCCCCCCTCTCCGTCTCCTTGCTGATTGTCTCACAATGAATGGGACTGGCTTAGGCGGACGTTATGCGTCGTTCACGCTCTCCATGCCATCCCCCCATGGCCATGCTTGCCACCCTTGCAAGCCCGCATTTTCCGAGCCGCCCAAACAAGGCAAACATATGTCCAAGGGGACCCAGACCCCCGGAGCTGAGGACGTTTCCGGGATTAAGGAAATAAGAAAAAGCAAAAAAGCACCAACGGAGAGGGGAGGGGATGGGTGTCACAGGCTCGTGGGACACGGGAAACGGGAAACCGACCCTGGCTTCGCAGCTCCGGAGGGAAAAACCATGGAAGAATTTTGCAGCAGCCAAGGAGGAGGGGTGGGATTTGCTCACATCTCGATGGGTGCTACATACGAAACGGGGATCACGGGTATTACGTGCAGGAGCGCACGGTAAGAGGGGCAATGGATTGGAGTGCCGCAAGGGCGTTTCCGGGTGTGACACGGCAAACTGCGTGTGAGATCCAATGGGTCGATGGCGCCGATGAAGGCGTGGGATTGGATTCGACCGTCGACTCCACCAAGCCAGGAGGCAAGGCAATTGGGTTGGCATGGGCACGGGAGAGGGTGAGAGGGCGAGAGAGAGGCAGAGCGGCGAGAGAGGCGGGCCCCGAACGCACAAGCTCACTCACACGGCCACACACACGATTGGCGTGTGTAACGTTGAAAAGGGGGACCAGGACGGCGTGGGAAGTACATGTACTACGACGCAAGGTACATACAAGGTAAACCACTCGGCGTCCGGGAATGGGATGGAAATATGGTTGAAGCGAGAGCAGAAAGGCGCGCGTTTGACAAGTGACGGGCGGGAAAGCAAGCAAGGGGGTTGCTGCTGAATAGACGGGTAGTGAGTGAGCGAGGACGCCTCGGGGCAGGGAGTTGGCATGGACGGAGCCCGACAGGAGGCGGATTGAAAAAAAAACAGATGTATCATTATTTCGTCAGGTCGATTTGCGATGTGCATCCGGAGTAACCTACTGCATCCAAAAAGTGTGTATGTATGTATGCGTGTGCGTGTGTGCGCGCGCATGTGTACTTGGTAGTATGTATGTCGCAGCAGAGAGCACTAATAGTATTTACATGGATCCATACACGGTGTAGTAGAGGCGGCTTGTGTGTAACCACGGGCATCAAAAAAAGCATGCAACCCCATGTCGCCCTCCCCAATGATGGACGGAGGAATCGTAATAGCGCGAAGCAACTAATTACCCTTTTCAGAGAATCGCACATAGATAGTAGGCCAGCAGCCAGTTGCATTCATCGCCATCGGAATGGACCACTACCACACACACACTCACTCACACGCGCGCAGAGAAGAACACAGACGCACACGCTCACACACTCACACTCACACACACCCCTTCTTCTGTTGCTGGCCGGGGATAGGACAAGATGCACACACCCCCTTGTCCCCGGCTGGCGGGAAACGCCTCTTGTCGTCTCTTTTCTCATTCGATGGTGCGCGCGCCGTTTTTTCCCCTTGGTGATGTGATAAGGGAAAGAGGTTGATTTTTCCTTGCAAGGCGACCAGAAATATGCGCCGCGTTGATCCCTGAGCACAGACGCCATGCATGGCGAGCATGAGAGCGACGGACGGACAGACCAAAGAAGAAAAAAAGATGTGATTTGCCGTGATTTGCCCCCCCTTGGATCATTTCGTGTCTCTGCCGCAAAGCAAGGCCAAGGCATGCAACAGAAGATACAAGGACGATTTGCGCCGGCTGGCCAATTCCACCTCCACCACCAAACCAACTAACCAACCAACCAACCAACCAACCCCTCTACCCCCCCATGCTCCTCCTCCTCCTCTGGCTGCTTGCTGTGCCGCGAGCTAGCGACCCCAGAAGGCTGTGCTGTGTGTGAAATGCAGTGTGATGAGGCAGCGAGGTAGGGGTGGTTTCTTTTCTTTTTCTACACCTGCTATTGATTATTGTTTTTCGCAAAGTCTTCCGGACCTAGTCGAGACAGGAGCACGACTCCACGAGTCAACAACCAAAAAGCATGAATTTTATGAATCAGCGTCCAGTTTACTAGTAGCCAACGAGGTTCCGAAACCTGCCACCCTTTTCTTTCTTCTCTTTCTGGCAGTTATCAAGAGAAAGGGTGGTACATGCATGCACGCGTGTGTGTCTTTCTTTTCTTTTCCTCTCTGTCCGTGTATATTGTGTATCTCTGTAGTGTATCTCCGTGTCTCTTATTTTCTTTTTTCCTCCTCATTCGCATTGGCCCGAGTTGAGGGGTCTTGAAATTGAAGACCCTCCCGGGGCAACAATTACAAAACTTGTTTTCTACCAAACAGAAGGACCGTGAAAAACGATGGCGGGCCTTCTCGGCAGTGGCCGTAGTAGCGGCCGAAGGAGGCGGCGGGGGGCGGAGACCAATGGATGGATGACATGGAACAGGAAGACGACCCGGTTTTTTTTTTTTAAGGAGGCGTTCGTCTGTCTCTGTCTGTCTGCCTGTCTGTCTGTCTCTGTGCTAGAGTCTTACTTGCTTGTCTTGGAGGCGTTGGCGGTGCTAGGGGGCCATGTTTCGACTGACTCGCCACCTCTTGCTGTGTGCGTGTGCCGGGTCTTTGGGCCTTGAATTTGGGTTGCCTTCTTGGCAAGGTCCCTGTCTGTCTTTGTCTTGCCTTGTCTTGAAATGATGCGCGTGCGCCTCGTCACAAAAAAAAAAAAAGAGCGTGTGAGAAATAGAATTTTCCCTCCAATTGCCTTGTTCTGTTTCCTGTTCCTATTTTCCCTTTTCCTTTCTTTTCCTGTTCCCGTTCGTTCCTTGTTCCTGCTGCTGTGCTTGGCGCCGGCGGCACCCGGGGGTTGAGGTTGTTGTCTCTTTTCTCCCGGGGCGGCGCCGCTGCGCTACGCTACGCTACACTGCGTCTACCCACTGCGGCTGCCTGTGCGTGCGTGCGTGCGTGCTTGCTCTAGAGTGCGTGCTGTGCTGCCACCCACTAAGGCACACCCACCTCCAACCTACAGGCTGCTTGCTGGGCTGGCAATGTGGTAGTCAGGTACCCCGCATCACGCCGCGGCTCTCTGGACATCTTTGGGCTTCCGTGACAATCCATGCCATCTCATCTCATCGCCTCATGGCTCATGGCTCCGGAGCGTCAATCTTCCCACTCGATCCCTTCACCCCCACCCGCTCCCGCCCAGCATTAGTTAAAAGTTGATAAGCGCGCCCGTCTCAGGCTCGCGCCTTCTTTTCCTCGCCTCCGTTTTCCCTACAACCAAGCTGCAAGCCTACCTCAACTCGCAAATCACCACCCCCCGCCAACCCAAGGCCCAGCCAGCCAGCCCACCTTCCCAAGCTCCACCTCCACCATCAGCTTCGACCTTCTCCTTCTCGCCTTATTAATTCCCAATCCCTCTCCCCTCCTCTCCCTCCTCTCCTCCAGGCACCGCTCACTGTCTTCTCTCTCCCCCTCATCTGTTCTCGCCCTCGCTCTCGCCCTCGCTCCCATCGCACATCCTCCGCTGCTACTCCTCCACAATGGCTTCCGAAGACGACTCCGTCAAGCGCCCCCGCGTCTTCTTCGACATTTCGCTCGGCGGCAAGCCTGTCGGCCGCATCACCATGGAGCTCTACGCCGACCTGGTGCCCAAGACAGCCGAGAACTTCCGCGCCCTGTGCACCGGCGAGAAGGGTGACGGTAAGGCCGGCAAGCCCCTCCACTACAAGGGCTCCATCTTCCACCGAGTCATCAAGCAGTTCATGATCCAGGGTGGTGATTTCACCAACGGCGACGGCACCGGCGGCGAGTCCATCTACGGCGCCAAGTTTGAGGATGAGGCCTTCCCCAAGAAGCACGACCGACCCTTTCTCCTCTCCATGGCCAATGCTGGTCCCAGTATGTTCAATCCCTTGTCCCGCTTGTGATCCCCTCACGTGTAAGCTAACTGCTTCTCTTTTCTTCTTCTTTTTAAGACACCAACGGCTCCCAATTCTTCGTCACAACCGTCCCCACCCCCCACCTTGACGGCAAGCACGTTGTCTTTGGCGAGGTCCTCAACGGAAAGTCCATTGTCCGTCAGATCGAGAACCTCAACACTCAGTCCGGCGACCGCCCCTCCAAGGAGGCCCTCATCGCCAACTGTGGCGAGCTTACTGGCGATGATGCCGTCTCCGCCGACGTCAAGCAGCCTGACTCCCTAGGCGACCCCTACGAGGACTTTCCCGAGGACTGCCAAGACCCTATCGATGCTGCCACGGTCCTCAAGATTGCTGCCGCATGCAAGGACTATGGCAACAAGGCCTTCAAGACTGGCAACCTCTCCCTCGCCGTCGAGAAGTACCAGAAAGGCCTGCGCTACCTCAACGAGGAGCCCGACCTGGAGGGTCAGCCCGAAACCATCAAGCCTGAGATCGATGCCCTTCGATTCTCCCTCAACAACAACGCTTCTCTCATGAATGTCAAGCTCGAGTCCTGGGAGGATGCTGTTCGCTCTGCTGGCGCTGCTCTAGATGTCAAGGGCATCAAGGATTCCGACCGCGCCAAGGCCCTGTACCGCCGTGGTCTTTCTTACGTCCGCCTCAAGGACGAGGAGGCCGCCCTTCGTGACCTTGAGCAGGCTCACAAGCTTGTTCCCGAGGACGCCATTGTGACTCACGAGCTCAACACCATCAAGACCAAGGCCGCCGCTCGCCAGGCAAAGGAGAAGGCTGCTTACAAGAAGTTCTTCTCTTAAACAAGTGGTTTGTGGATGAGAAAAGAACTCATTATATAATACTACACTGGGATGGAAAAAAGGAGGAGGGTTCAAACTAAACATTTTCAAAAAGGCAAAAAAGAGCACAAAACAAGACTTTGCAAAAAGTGCGACTCCAGGCTTGTTCAATCTTGGACCACGAATCAAAACTCAGGCGCGGCTTAAAACATTGGGAGGACATATTTTCACACTTCATCCACGGGAAGCGGGTAGGAGTCGGCGCTGATGAGATACCATTGCAATAAAACACATGATTCTACATCGACGTGTGCCTGTAAATTTGTGACACGTGAGGAGGGTTCCCCCCCTGGGGTGTAAGTGAGGTAGGCGTGAGGTGAGGTGACATTTTAGGTGTCGGCTATTGTAGTCACACACCAGAGTTGGGCGACTCTCCATGTGTAATACCACCTTCGCCTGCAACCGATCCCTGGTTCTCGTCCACTTAGCGAGCAGTGAATCACATCAGCACATGATAGTTGTCCACTCGCTTCGGTTCGCTTCACATTGCATGACTAGCCTAAAATCTTGCTCAGACGAGACGAGAAGAGCGGACCTCGCGCGACCGCTGCTCCTTTTTTTTTTGTCTACCAACCAGGAGGACAGAGATAGATAGATATATATATATATATGTATATAACACACACACACACACACAAAACCCACGCCAAAGCAGCCTTATTCCAACCCCTTCACTCCTTTCTATTCCACCCACACACATACATAATGAGAAAAAGGGTATTTTTGGTTTGCCCTTTACCCCCCCTGTCCAGAAATAAGTAAACCAATGAGAAAGAAAAAAATGATACCACGGACCCGGCCTGCTTCCACCAAAGAGAAGAATGTGTGAAAATAAAGGCAACGATGAAAACGAAAAGATCAAAAAGCCAATGCAAATCTATAATGGATAAAGATATGCAAGGCCGTGCACATTTTTTTGACCCATTGCCAACATGCTCCGTGTCTTATGTAAATCTCCCCCCCATGTGCCCCAAACGGTCATATGCAATAGTCCCAAGCACGCCAGGTCTACCGCAATCGAGCTCATCTCTAAAAGAAAGGCCCACCCGAGGACCGTCAAACAAAGCCAAGAGGCGGGGAAGTCGAGAATTGAAAAGTGAGCAAAAGTAAACACAAAAAGATACTTGGCGTGTGATCCAAAAGGCTGCTGCTCATCGTGTTCTTGCAGCCCTTCCTTTTTTTTTTTACACCGCAGGCGATAAAGAACGAGAGTACAAGGCCGTATATATACATACAGAGAAGAGAGCAAGTGAGTCATCAAGTCGTGAAGCAAAGGGCCGTATCCATGCATTCGTCACAGGTATACTGCGCGCTTGTGCTCGTGAGGGTCATCGTCATGATTTCGACGGCTCCTTGTCCTTGTCCTTCTCCTTGAGATGCTTGTCGGGACTTTCCCCGCGACCACCTATGCGCATGATGCCGCTGAGAATCGTTCGACCAACGCGACCATTCTTGGCCTTGATGGTGTTGGTGGCACTGGCGCTGACCTGACGGAGGGTCCCGTGCTTGCGACCATCGGCATCTTTTTCCTTGTCTTTTCTGCGCCGCCACTCCTTGCTCTGTCGTCGGCTGAGTGTGACTTCGTCGTCGCTGCCGGAGCTTCCAGGCTGGTGCTCGTAGTCGTTCCATGAAGAGCCTGCGTAGGACAGCGATAGAGAATCTATCATGGATGCCTGCTCAATGGATTCTGCAACGTCTTCGGTGGGGGTGTATTCGCCGTCGTTTACTCGATATGACTCAACCTTGGCGAGGCAGGCGTCTGCTCGATATTGCAGGGCAAAACACAAATCATTGAATTGCGTCAGGCCATCATCCGCGTCCGTCTTTTTATTCTCCATTGGCTTGGCGTCAACCCAAAGCTTGACCAGGCTTGCATAGTTTCTCGTGTCGTCAATGAGATAGGGGAGACTGGGGAATCCCTCCTTTGCTGTAGGACTTAGGCGGCCTAGGATTGTGATGGGTGTGCTGTAGCCAGCAGGAACGAGATTTGAGCTGCGATCGGCGGGAATGCTGCACACTTGATCGATGTAATCTCGGATTGACTGACGTTGCACGTTCAGAAACCTATTCATGGGCTCCATCCATTCCTCCCGCTTGCCAAAGGTGGACAAGTTGGCAAGCTTTTGAAGAGCCTTGGCAATGAGCGTAAAGGTGCGTTGGGCCCGGGGCCGGGGGTGATCACGGAGGAGGTTGAAAAGCTTGGGCGAAAGAATAGCCGGGCAAATGAATCGAAGGAAAAGAAAGCCGGAAACAGAGGTGTAGGTAACAGTGCGGAGAAAGTCGCCGTAGCGGTCCTCGGCGACGGCTTGGATATATTTGAGGATGTGTCGCAGCTCTGGAGGAAGGCGATTGGCCGACTCTGCGATGCAATTCCACACCTCCGTTGTGAGGTGGATCAGGGTGCTCCAGTGTTGTTCAAGGTCGGCACCCTGCGGGCCCTTGCTCGGATCGACCTCGCAATCAGGGTTGATTTCGTTGATCTCGAAAATCTTCTCTTGCAGGATATCTTCAAGGTACTCCTTGCCCAATCGGCGCATGTGAAACTCGAGAGCTTGGGTTAGTAGGGAGTTGCCGCGGAAGAGCAGATTAGCCTCTCCAGCCAGGGACTTGGTCATATCTCGCACAATCAGCTCGCGATCCGTAGAAGAGTCAATTGACTCGTTAGACTTGAGTCGACTGCTGAACCGATACTTCTTCATGGTGGTTTGGCTACCTATTCCATCAATCTCGTCCTCTACGAGAGCCATCAGCCAGTCGCTGGCCGAGCCTGAGACTTGGAAGATGTTCAGGAAGATTTCGGAAAGGCGGCGAAGCTGCCCGGGAAGCACCGACGCAATCTGAGTTGTGAGACCGGAAGGGAACCCATGAAGCAAGTCTGCAAGTGGCTGATACTCCCGGGCCAGGAGCACGACATGCTCCTCGTGCGTCACCTTAATTAGCATTGACCCAAGGGACTGCTGCTTGTCGTCATGGACCTGAACCCACTGCTCGACATCGTCGTTTATTCCTTGGGGGTCGAGCGGGATGTCGATGGCACCGACCAGGAACTCCTGGAGGTTTCGAGTCTTGGGGAGACCCACAGATGCCTGTAATAAATTGCTCGAGCTCTCCATGTTGCCTTCGACGCGTTTCAAAACCACGGAGAGAACTGGAGTCGAGGGGGGAAGATCAGTAAACTCGCACTCCTCTCGCCAAAACGGGTTCTTGGTATCGGTTTTGGTCGTAGTTCTCGCCCTGACCTCGCCATCGAGAATAACCTCGGCCAAATAGTTGCCAACCAGGGGGTCGGGGTTCGAATGTCTCGACTTCTCTGGGATTGCGTTATCGATACCGGAAGGACGCCCCCTGATCTTAGCTTCCGTTACACGGACATTAATTATCTTCTCCAAACGGAAAACTTCGCCTTCGTACTCGTTTTCGATATCCTCTATTTCTAATATTTCGGAGTTGTTAGGGTCGTCGAGTTTGTACATGTCCGGGACGGCGAATGCTCGCAGCAGCACGAGCCAAACCTCGAAATGAACTCTGCTGTCAAGCGCTAAGTAAACTGGTCGGAAGATGGAGAGGTGCGTGGATGTCGAGGAGTAAATGGGAAATATGGCTATGCAGTATTCCTCGTCCAAAACCGTCCTGTCGAGTTGCTGGACGGCACATCTTGATAGTTGAGACAGTTCAATAACAGATAGTACGGAAGCGTCGTTTTCCGTCAATAATTTAAATTCTCCATTATCCTGGAGAATACAGGAGACTCGTCGCCATGCTGTCATTGGCGACCGCAGGTCCTTGGTCGAAGGCCGTTTCACAATGGCTCGAGGAGTGGCAGCCAATCCCTTGTCCCAGAGCATGACCTTTCCAACCTTGATAATGCTTGTTGACTTGGGCTTCTCGCTGGACCAGCCATGTCGTTTCAAGTCAGGTCTGACCGGCGTGGGGCTTGAGGGCTTGCCGTTGGTGAGCTTGACGCCCGTTGGCTTGAGCTGCTGCCAGCAAAGCAGGGCTGCGAGCCATAAATCAAACTCCTCGACGACCAACGGACATATTAGAATCTCCGCCGGGGGCTGGAGGCAAACGAGCTCGAGGCATTCCCTGGGTGACTCGGGGGTATCCACAGGGAGCACCCGACAACCTCTGAGGTCGGACACGAGGGTGATGTGAAAAGGGCCGTTTTGACCTGAATCAAACATTAAGCATCCCCTTTCCTCCTCAATATAAGCAACGCCAGAATGCCAGGGTCCTCCGGTTTCACCCTGATACTCAATCTCGCCGCGCATCCGACCACAGAGCGTCCTCATCAGTAACAAGACTTTGTTTGCATCATCTGTTGCAATTGGCAGCGGGAGAGAGTCGATTGTGGGAGGGGGCGAGATCAGGGGTGATGTCGGGCGGGACATTTGTTTCTTCATGAGACGTTTGCTGGAGCCCTTCCTATCCTTGTCCTTTATCGACAAAGTGGGGACCGAGGTGGGAGGCAATTCCCTCGTCGATGGTGGTGAAAAGGTTAATGTGTCGAGAGAAGCGCTGGGCTTGGGGTCATCGTGATGGGAGCCGGACGAGCTGACGCTGCCGACGCGGTGACGCTCACCGGACCCAGGGACATTCCGCTGGGTCAGTGAGGCGGGATCTATGGTCCTGGTCCTGGGTCGCATGCTGCCGCTCGTGTGCCGCAGCTGCTGAGGGGGGCTTGAATCGCCGCTTTCGTAAGAATCTGAAAAGGCGTCGTGGAAGACTATGCCCTGGCGGCGGACTGGGCCGCCTGGTATGGATCGCGGGGAGCTCTGCTGGGTTGCGAGGCTGATGTGCGTCTCGGCCAGAGTAGGCGGGACCGCAGGTTCGGACAAGTCGGGGGTGACGGCACGAATAGTGCCAGAAGCATTGAGTGTGGCCCTGAATGCGGCCCTCAAATTCGATGTGCTGGAGCGCTCCATATTGGAACCGCGGTGGACGGTGAGGGGAGTCAGCTGGTTACAAGCAGCGGTGTTGCTACTATCGTATCTCAGGTAGGTCTGTCCGTCCATGCCTCGTGAGAACAAGCCTAGGCCATTGTCCGTCTACCTGCAGGTGCACGAAGTCATCCCACATTGAAGGCCAGAGGAGGTTGCAGCGGGCGGCAGCAGCAGCAAGGGCTGCTGGTCCCTTGTGGGGAGGAGGCTCAACGTCGCTTCTCTTTTTTCCCTCTTCTCTCCCCTACGGGTGGCGGTACTGATGATGGGTTGGTTTGGCTTCGTGGTTCGTTGTCGTCAGACTGTAGGGTCCGTGGCCTCGTGGTGGGAGAATGGGATGATCGGTGGTCGGTGGCTGGTGGGTTGACGGGGGCGGTCGGGCGGGAAAATCGAATCGCAGTTGGAAGCCGGAGTCGAAGTTTCCAAAGCCCAATCACCGAGTGCGGCTGCGGGGATGGCTTAGTCTCGGGGGGAACTCGTGGGCTGTAGCTGGAGCGAATAGGCGGGACCGGCAGCTCAGCATGCTCGATCTGCAGGGCCGAAAAATGACGGGGCGGTGGCAGGAGGAAGAAGCAAGGTGAGGGCGACTGCGGCACGGGCAGCGAGACAAGAGGCGCTCACGGACGGTGGCGTTGACGGAGTGGGAGCGGGAAGAGGGAGAGAGTTGAGAGGGAGGGAGGAAGAGGAAAAGGTTGACTCGAATCGAGGTTCAAGAAAGGCAGTTGGGGTGAGCGAGCAGAGAGTGCGGTGTAGCTCAGCGCAGCCAGCGTGCAAAGAAGGGCCATGAATGAATGGGGTCAAGTGGGCGGGCAGTGGGCGGGCAAAGTGGCGACACACTGAAGAACCCAAGCCCCAGCCCCAGCCCCAGTCCCCGTCCCAGCAGGTGGTAGGCCCCCCGGTTCGCAGGGCCCAGCACTCCCAGCGCGGCGAGCCGGCGGGAATAAGCTAGCCTGGCCGTGCCAGCGAGGAAGTGTTGGAGGTGAAGAGAGTGCGCTACGCGGCCACGCCCCAGGACAGCGAGGGTGAGTGAGGGCCTGGTGGGATGGATGGCCAGGCTGCGCAATCTACCTCACGGAACCTCGAGCGCAGGTGCATGCAAATCTCTGTTCCGGGGCCGGCCACATATGTAAGTGGCCCTTTTAGCTACCGATTATGTAGGCAGCTCGCATGTATGCACATCTCCCAGGCTGGCGGACACAGGGCACACGCAACCCTTGGCTTTGGCTGCGAACGAAGATGTGTTGCGATTGGCCTCCGGCGACTGTCTTGTTTCGAGCGTCAACTGCAACTCGAGGTGGTAGGTGCTGCAAGCCCAAGCAGGGTGCCGGGTTGTAAGCTCGTGGCAGGCGTATCCACCATGTTAGAGCCAGGTCAAGCTTCTTGACTGCTTCTGGAGCGCCCTCATAATTACGGCCACACTTCGTATTCTTTTTTCCTTTCCTCCGTTCATGGGCTTCTATCGCCTCACGCACAGGGGATTAAAAATAATAACAGACACTAACTTGCGAACACTCCCTCTCGGTTACGGTGCCACAAACAGGGGGTGGTGGTTTCCTTGACGTTACTGGCTGATGTATCATGCGTACCTTTCGTCCCGTCTGAGAGCGGGCGGGGAATTTTTCTCTCTCTTTTTTTTTTCTTTTTAGCTCTGGTTCGAAACCAGCCAAGGGTGTGTTGGTGGTTCAGCCAGCCAAAGAGCCGGATACCAGGTTTATGCCGATCAGAGCACTCGGCTGGTGCTACGTATGGCACGGTAATTGCATGGCAATTATGCCACAGCCTGGCGGCTCTATGTTTCCATTTGCGAGACGGGACGGACGGAGCCCAATACAACAACGCCCCATGTCACGCCAGGGTCCGTCTGATCAAAACACACCCGACCCTCTCTGTGTTTGTGCCTCTCGGGCATGGTCAAAGGTAAATTGGCAAGGAAAAAAGATGCCATATTCAATTACAATAACCAAACCCGGAGGAGTGGAAGTGGAGCAAGGAAGCATCAATCCTGGCGAAGCTGCTGATGCCACTGTTGCTTCTGCTGTTGCTACTGCCTGAGCCGCCTCCCTTGACTCCCTCTGGTGCTCAATCCGTCAGTCCACGCTTGGCATAGCTCTCGACCACATCCAATTGCGAGCTCCTTGCGAGCAAGTCAGCAACGCCTCAAAACTTTATGACGAGGCCTAACCCAAAGGCTTGATCTAGCGGCGCCTGATCTAGGTACCGGCCACAGAAAGGCTCGGGATCGCGCGGAGTTAGCATCGACAAGCTGGGAAAGTCGCCTTCCGCCCAAGGTTTTCCCAGCCTGTAAGTCTGAGTTTTGCATGTAGCCATGCAGCAAGTCACACTGGCATAATTGGGTCGGGCACACCCCCAAA
This sequence comes from Calonectria leucothoes, assembly GCA_002179835.1. NCBI lineage: Eukaryota > Fungi > Ascomycota > Sordariomycetes > Hypocreales > Nectriaceae > Calonectria > Calonectria leucothoes. The sequence continues at coordinate 34,073 of NAJI01000167.1, read as the reverse complement.
AAGTGAGTGCCCCCCCTCCCGTGCACTACTCTATTTGCCCAACGAGAGACAATTTTGCCCATGTTGAGCCAGCCTTGTCTCGCCCACAAACGGGGGATTGGGGAAGCCAAAGTAAAGGAGCTGGGGCCAGATGACGACAAAATCCTCAATCCAGAACGTTTGCTGAAGGCTTCCTTGCCAAGAAGCCAAGGCAGCGAGGCTTCCGGGATCCCGTACCATCAAAGCGAAAGCCAGCCTCAATGTCCGCGTCACGGGCTCAGCATACTGCCCACGCCTTTTTTTTCTTCTTCCTTCCATCGATCCCTCCAGGGGGATGCTATGATGGTGGGTACGGTTACCGACCGTCTCCGAACGCCCAGTAACGGCTCAAGTGGCCCATCTAATCTCATAATCGGACTGATCCAAAACTCCCGCCCGGCCGCTTGCAGAGCTAGCGGGTGAAGGAACATACACAATGACACAAACTTCCATGCCACGTTCACAAAAAAAACAAAAATAATTTCCAGAATAGTTAAAAATAAACAATACCATTACGCCATGATGTTGATGTCTCAGCATGTCGTATATGTCCTTTTCCGGGTTTGCTTATTCCCAGGTACAATCTTTTATTTCATTTTTTGTCGCAACATCAGCTAACTTGCTAGGCATCCAAGCACACCGGGTTTCTCATAAGATGGATGCCTCGGTCGACCCATCGACGCCATGCCTCAGAGAAAGAAAGCTCCGTAGCGACGATGGGGCGCGATCCAATCTCAACGTCACTGGGACCCCGGCAGAGGCCTCTTCGGACATGGGGCTTGGTGTGTCGTGTGGTGCTTTTCGGCAGGGTCTCAAAACCTTCGGGTGGATGACCATTCTTGGCAGTAGCCAAATGAGCGGGGAATTGTCTATGTCAAAAATAAAATGATTTTCGGAACTGCATGAACAAGAAACGCCCATCGAAACATTCCCCAAGATGAGATGGGCCGCTCCAATCCTTCGGGAGGCACAGTCCGATCCGCTTCCCGGTGTTATTACTATTGCTGCTGCTGCTCTGGTGATGCAACGCCGCTGCAGCTGGCGTGATATTACGCCCGGCGGGCTCAATACATGGGACGGACGCTTTTCGCATAGGAGGCGATCGAAAGGCATCTGACCATTCCCTGGACCAAAGCGCCGTTTCTGTCATCGTCTCCCCCAAGCTCATTCCACTAAGCCCAAGCCCCTCCCTTAAAGACGGGATCTTCGCCAATCCGAGCGCCATTGCCCTCTGTTCCCCCCAAGCCACCAATCCTCCGCCGTGTCGGTGCGTGCAGCGCCCACCCCACTGTCCGGCCCAAACTAAGTTCGGAAGCCGAGGGGCCAACGCCTCTCTGATGAAAATGGATACTGGGCCAAAAGACGCATCAGGATGGGGACGGGCCTTTTTCTTTTAACACATTGTTGTTTCTTTTTGCTTAGCTGTCAATGCGGGTACATGAGGCCGGCGGCGGAGCAAAGGGGAGGCGGTGGGCGTCAAGAGAGAAAGAGAGGAAGTTAACAAATTTAGCCGATGTCCGTCTGGAACAAAGGACGGCGTAGCTACAGTCTACTCTCGTTTTTCTGACGACAGCAGTGGCCTAGGCATAAAAAATAAATAAGGTAGCTAGAGAGCCCTCCCCGGATTTCCACGACTCAGTCAAACGCGAGAGTTGAGGCAAGCTGTTGGCTGAGCTCCCAATTAGTCCAAAGCAGAGCTTTAAAAAATAAAAAAAAAAAAAAAAAAAAACACCTACTGGTCAAAAACAGCTTTCCCGACCTCAAGTCGAAGGTCCGCGGAAACAGGATGAGAAATTAGCAAAAGGAAAGGGGATAGGAAAAAGGAAAGAGAAAGGCAATAATCAAGGACCGGCCCATGGTCCGAGACCAAAACCGCTACAGAGAGGCGTCGAACCTTGAGCTGCCTGCCTGCGGTGGTCAGCACAAAAAGTTCCAGTCTCTTTTGTTCTCTCTTTGTTTCTTCTTCTTCTCCTACAACGCACACACTCTCTCTCGCACACACCCCTCTCTCTTGCCCACAAATCCCCACGCAATTCCACTTCCGGAGGACGGGCAACTTCACATGCCCCAATCTCTCACATGTCGGAATTTCCTCGAGATGATTTATGGGGAGGTCACAGGACGGGGATGGGAAAAGAAGAAGAAAAAGCAAATACCCATCGTGCAGGTGTGGGGGGGCGAGAGGGGCAAAAACGAAGATGAGGAAAGAAAAACAAAATAGTTCGGCTATCAAGTTCGTCTAGTTTCCTGTCCTTCTTTTCTTTTTGTCTTGCTTTGCTTACACGCACGCCGGTTACATGGAGCCATCTCGTATGACCGTCCCAAAGCAGAAACGAGATCGTCGCTGCAAGGCTACAAGCGAATAGAATGTCATCAACAACTCACTCTCGCTCCCTCGCGTGTCTTGACAGGCGCGCGGAGCGAGTCGATGGCTCTTGTTAGTGCAATCGTTGCTAATTTGCCCCGTCAACATGGTCGGATGAACAGCGATGCGCGCACGTTCAACGAAACCGAGCTAGCGGACCCCTCTCTCTCTCTCTCTCTCTCTCTCTCTCTCTCTCACTTTCTCTTCCTTTCTTCCTCTCTAGCTCGCTCGCGCGCGTGTGCGCCGTGTACTTGGAGAGGGGCGATCCTGCGCTGCGCAGGGATGCAGCTCAGTGTGACGTGGTTTTGCTTTTTTCTGCTCTCATCACTATCGTCGCTTGGTCCTTTGCCTGCTTGCTTGCTTTTTTCCCCATCTCTTTACCTACTTCCAGATTTCCCCAGCTGCAGGAAGCGAAACCAGAGATCCCATGCACGTCGATAACTATGCGATACGACACAGTCGCGGGCTCGTGATTGGACCGGCGACAGCCCCATCCTCGCTCCTCATTCTCTCTCTCTCTCTATCGCACACACGCGCAGTCTCTCTGTCTCTCTCTTGCGCAGAGCCATGTCTCGCAGCCCGTGCGCAGGTAAGCATGATGCTAGAAACAACGTCGCCCGGGCGTGCAGGGGGGGGAGGGAAGGGGTGGGCGCATGCCACACACACACACACACGCAGAATGTGACTCGAACATGTCAAAACTTCCCCTTTCGCCCTATCCCAGGAGGCGATAATGGTTCCGACTGGTCTCTTTGGCGTCCTGCTAAAAGACAGGGATGCCACTCCATGCCACCCGTCATCGAGATAGTCATTCGCGGCTGGACAAATTACCTCCCACCTTGGCTGAGGCCATCGAGGCACACGCACACGTACACACACGCACACGCACACCGCACATCTCATCCCGTTCACAGTCCAAACCCGAGCGAAACACCACCACAACCGCCTTCTCCCACCACCCAGGCCTCATTTCTCGCGTGGTGCTACAGCCACTAAGACGCCCAGCTTGCCCACACCCACCCATGCCCGCCGCAGCCCTGCATGTCTCGGTCGTCCACCCTCTCAGGACTCGCTCCTTTCCCTCGGATTCTGTCTTGTTCTTGTTTTTTGTTGTTTTGTTTTTACTGGGTCAGCCGGTCCGCAAATCAAAGCCTAGAACACGGCGCATGCATGCATGAATGATTGAAAGAAAGAAGAAGAAAAAACCGCCATTCCCAAGGGTCCTTTTGCCAATGCTCCCCTCCCCGATACTCGTCTGTATTGCCTGTGCATTGCATAAGCCGAGCTACACAAGACAGCTAGCGTTGCCTTCCGACACGACTCTCCCCAATTTCGGCAGCGCCCATGACTCAAATCCTTGCCCGTCCCTTCGGCAGCTGGTGCTTCAGGGTCCTGGTCTGTGTCTTCTCCCGGGGGCCGTATGGAGATGCGAGCCCGCCCGGGGAGTGCAGGGCTCCACCCGCGACCATGGCCTGTCTTGACGGCGGCATTGATGCGACTTCTTCTCAACCATCTCCCGTCTCGTCCGACGACGTCTCCCTCCCGCCTTTGCGCGCGTCCACTCGGTTTCGCATTGTCGCGCATCGCAGCGGAGCGTGCTGCAGCACAAGCAAACCCGCCACGCCGGCTGCATTCCATTCCGCTCCTGTAGGATCCTTTCCCTCTCGCTCTCGCTCCGTCTCGTCCCGGTCGTCCATTGCATGTGTGTGTACCACGCCGCCGTCTTCTCCCGTCCCGACCGCGGGCGGGTTTCCCGAGCGGTTCATGCCTCGCCTCGAGCTAGCCGATGATGGCACCATTGGCAGAAGGCAGCATCAGTCCGTACTCACTTCTGCAGAGAGGGGGATGGGCCCGGGTTTGTCTCATATACCATGTAGGGAAGTAAGGTTACTTCCAATCTCCAGCAGTCCCGTTTGTGAAGACCACGTAGCACGCAAAATCCGTATTCAGAAATCATGAGCTTGATCAAGGTCATATACAAAAATAAGTGTCCCGAAATAATACCGATATGCCAAACTCTTTTTTCCTCTTCTTCATTACCTCTTCATTTGGTAGTCATTTGCTCGTCATTTAAGAGTCTAGGCCATTGAGGTCATTATGACGAAACCGAGGATGTAAGTCATCCATGTCCAATCACCATTTAGCTATACGCCATTATTGGTATAAAAAAGAAATTGCCTATTTATACATGCGATATATCCTTCCGGGCTTCAAATGAGGTCTCCTGTTTCCTTTGCTTGCTCAACTCGACAGCAACCTTTTTTTAATACTCGCGAGTGACGGCGCAACAGTCTGTTGACCTGTTGGCAGCACCCGTGCAAATCTCATATTCCTGCTACCGGGATGGCAGGATTGCATATGCAGCGTTCCTGGATCCATAGCCTAACGCTGCTGCAGAGTGAAAGAATCCTGCGTGCTTGCATCGTTGACAAGTTCGCCAGTAATGGCTGTTGGGCGGGAGGGGAGGGCGCGGTCCGAGCCATGACTATAAACTTTGCTCGACCAACAACATGCCTCATGTGATGGCTATGTCACACATGGTCGGTACCTTGTCATGATCGCCAGCACGGACTACACATTGGAAACCTGGGCATCACAAAAAAGGGGGGAACCGTGTCTCAAGCCTGTAAACATGGTGTCTCTGTTTTGTTCTTCTTGGCAGGAAACGCTTGAGAACCGTTTGGTGTCTTATGGTGTGAACATGTTTGTTTAGGGTAGTCGGCTGTTTTGCCTGGCGACAAGTGGGACGGGCAATGATACATCGGACTCTCACATCAGGGGTAAATGTGCTGCTTCAGTTAAAAGTACCTCTTTGGAAAGGGAGAGAACACCAAGTGTTCCGTTGGGAAACACTTCTTCCCCTTGCCTGACCAAGTATGTGGGGGCAGCAGGTTCACGGCAAGCATAGATGCACGCACAGTCGTGACAAACAGATCCGACCCCATCCATCCCAGCATGCAAATCCTAAAGGCACGAACCAAAAGTCCCCTTCGCCATGTTTCATTTAGGGCTGCCCTTGGCATGAAAGCAATTAATGAAACAGCGCTTGGTCCAATCCCACCAGGACACCAAACCCTACCGGCTCACATGCCAAAAATAAAAATATCACAGAAATGGAGCTAAAAAAAACACACACACAAACCACGAGCAATATAGATTTGAGTTTAAAAATAATCAACTTGGTACCGTGTAAATATTATATATTTATTCTTATTTGCTTCATATCATTCTTATGGCCGTTTTTTGGTGTCAGCAAAGTTAAAAAAATAAAGACTAATAATTAGAGCACGAGACTTTGAAGCAGCAGTACTCCATGCTGCCTGCGCGCAGGGTATACGCCAAACCCACTTTCTCGTCCGTTGTAACCCATCCTGAACCTAAACCTGTGCTACTCCGTGTCCAACGGTGATCAACTTGTAAACACGCACGCGGAAATGGCCATTTTCGTCTGTGTTACCAAATTAAAAAATCTCCCAGGAGACTGTTTGGCAAAACAAGCATGGAGGGGGGGCAGATTGAATTAAACAAGCAGGCAAAAGAGCAACGACGGGGGAGAGCGAAAAGAAAAACATCGTCTTTGTTGACGGGAATAACTTGAACTTCCAAAAAGCTTGACAGAAAAATAACAACAATCAACAACCACAATAAATTGTACCTGATCCCTGTAGCGCACGCATAAAGCAACTAGACGCCAATAAACTTGTCTTCCAACTCCCAATTGCCAATTCCAGTGTCCCCGTTGCTCGAACCCTTATCAAAATATGTCCCCAGGGGGGTATCGTAGTAGAAGTGAAGAAGTGTGAATCGAAGTGAAACAAAGCAATAGAGGAGCCCTCGTCTCCACCACGTGGCCGTCGGTTTCGACTTGTCGCCTCCAGGTCTCAAGCCGTGTTCCTTATCGGGGAACGGTACCCTCAGTGGGGCTGGTGGGGATGCTTCGAACATTGCTCAGATCGGTGCTACCCGTTCGTCGCAGGGCTTGGGTCATGGTTTCAATGTTGAGGTCGCCTGCCGGAGCAGTGAGGTTGAGGCTGAGGTTGTTGATGCTGGTGGGGCTGCCGAGCGGCTTTCGAGACGGGCTCAGCTCGATGCCCTTCATGCTTCCTGGGTTGCTCGTGGGCGGGCTGGTCTCGGGACCCTGGCTCGAGACTGGTGACCGGATGGGAGAGGGCGATCGGTTGATTGCCGCAGAGAAGGAGGTGAGTCCTGCCAGGTGGATGCTGTCGCGGGATCCAGGGACAGCCCCGTGCGAGCCATGTTCCGCCTGCACGACGTCGGCAAACGAAATGAAGGAGAGGCGGCGGACGTCAGAGGAGTCGAGCGACCCGTAGTTGGATGCGTTGTCAGGAGAAGAGAAGTTTTCCCGGTCAGCAAAGGAAGCGAGCTCTGCGGCCCATTCGCTGGCAGTCTGCTCGTACGAGGGGATGATGGGGTGGGCTCCAGTAACGGCGACGGCGGCGGGCTGGTGAGAGGTGTGTGTCACAATCTCCACAGAGTCGGGGTCTAGCTTCTCGTTTGTGATGGCCTCGGAGGCGTCGTCCAAGACGGCGGGGATGTGGTTTTCAGTTTGGATGTGCGTGGGGATCGCGGGAGAGTTGGGGCCGAGGATGGTGCTCTCCTGGACATCGCGCTCGAAGATCTGCGAGGTGGCAGGCGAGGACAGGCCTGTCGAGCCGGAGAAGCCACGGGTTGGGGACGAAGGCAGCACGAATGCGTGCTCATTTGGGGTGGCCACCGAAGACTGGGTCGCCGAGAGCTTCGAGGCATCTCGAGAGAGCGAGGGCGGGCTGGCGGCGGTGGAGGCTGGCTTAGAAACGGGTTGCGATCGGGCATCAGGTTTGGGGCTGTCGGTCGACTTCTTGGCAACGGGGGCCTTCTTCTTTCCGAATCCAAACAGGCTGCGCTTCTTGGGCTTCTCGTCCTTCTTGGATTCGTCCAGATGGTCAGCGTCGTCGCCGAGAAAGTCGCCAGCTCGAGGAGCCGATGTGTTGAGCTGGTCCTCGGCCATGATGGCCTCGGCGTATCGACCGGTTGGGGGGGCGTTGGCGGGCTCTGCGAGACTCATGATGATTTCAGGTTCTTGGCGAGTATGGGACACGGGTGTCTGTTGATTTTCACGGCGGAGGGAGGAAAAAAGCTGGGGGACAAGGACTTTGATGTATGTTTATTCTGGGAGCCAGGCGGGTTAGTCGGCCGTGCTCTTTCGTAATAATGCAGTGGACGTGCAAAGGCCAAGACCGCATGAAGGCTAAGGCGCAGAAGCAAAGGTTGGTGGGGAGCGTTGAAATAAAAATATCATGGACCACCAAGGCCGTGCAACGACGGGGACGGGAACGCTCCGCTATTCGCCGACGCCCTTGGAAGGGGGAGACATTAAGACCGGCAGTGGGAATTATTGAATACAGCACATACCTCTGGCGCCCGTGGCTCCCGATCCAACTCACAAAAAGACCCGCTGTAGCCAGCGCTAGTCGGTAGGGACCAGCTAATGACGGCTGTGCCGTTGTCCGCTTTGCCGCCGTCTCGTCCGGATTTCCTGGCCTGGGAGGTCGCGGAGGGGCCACTTTCGAGGGCAGTGACGCAACACGATGGGGCAGAAGCGCGGCAGGCGAGCGAGGCAGATGGTTTTTTTTTGGGGGGTGGGTTGGAAGAACAGAATCCAGTCAAGAACGTGGAGCTGGGATGGAGGAGGAAGCCGAAAAAGAATAAACTGCCCGCCGCAGACGAGGGAAAGGAGCGGCTCGCGGTTGGGAGTGTGCGAGTGTGACGTTCCCGCAACAACGCCGTCAGAAGGTGTGTTGGCTTGGTTGGCAGCGACAGGGTTGGGGTTGGTAAGGCTCGGGCTGGTTGGCAGGATCAATGTCGACCTGTTGGACGGGAGGCGAAGGGGGATTCGCGCGTGGTGTGTGTGGGGGAAGGAAGCGGCGGAGAAATCACAGCAAACGGTTCAGAAGGGGACGAGGAAGACGTCCCGAGACGCAGGCGACTTAAAAAGGCTTTGTTGCGAGACAGGAGCGAGGACGAGAGTGTCAGCCGATGGCGTGTCTTGCGCGTGCGTCTGTGGCTGCGAGAAGGAAGAGGGAAAAAAAGGGACCGAAGCGCCAGAAGCAGGCTAGGAGAGAGACGTCTTTGGTGATGGATGTGACGGGCGTGCATCCAAGTCGAGGCCGAAACTGAAGCCTACAGCCGCCTGGTGCAGTGCTGGGAAAACAGGATCCGGGCACGGGGCCATGGGCGGGTATTTTAATCTATTCACAGGCGACGGCACGACGAGCAGCAGCCAGTCGCCAGCGGGCACGAGACTTGTCACTGACACTGACACTGACACTGACGGGACGACAGACGGACTGACAGCCCACTCACCTCACCTCACCTCACTGGCAACCCCAAGTGTCGCGGCCGGTCCCCTTTTCTCGCCGTTCCCTTCGCCCCTCGCCTCCCAGATGTCTTTCCTTTAGCCTTTTGTTGCCCAGCCCGGCCAGAATCAGATGCCAGTCCGGCAAACTCGCGGGCCCGAAATGAGCATGAGGACCACCAGCTACTGGCCGACTGTCGCCACGGGTGTTTTGTATCACCCTTTGCGACCATGTGGTTGGCTGGCCCACGTCTGCATCCAGCCCAGCGCCTGTGGAGAGGGCAGCAATTACACTTGTCGCACCACGCCTGTGGGCGCCATCAGAAAACAATGCCCTTTTGTCCAGTGCCTGGCCGCCATTCCCATGCATTAATGGGCCTTCCCTTGCTGCATGTCCTGCGCTGCACGCCGGGTCCCCGCGACCCACGTAGGGGACCAACTAGCAGCAGCAGGTTTTTTTTTCTTTCTCTCTGCGTCTTATCCTCTGCGAGTTAAAACGGACCTACAAGAGGAAAAGAAGAGAAGTTCCTGGAAATCACGGAGCACCGCACCGCGAGAATCCCGGCGATTGGCGGTGATACGGAGAGGGCCTAATCTTGTGAATGCCTGACCGCGGCCAACTCGCCAACCTTGAGACCTACATGCAGAACAGCCATGTCGTCACCTTACACACTACCCCCCTCCATCTCAGCTCAGGTCTCGGTCAGTTTCGCTGCTCGCCATGTCATATTACGGCCTCACCCTACGGGGCAACCGTTGCCTTCCCGCTCGAGGCCCCGTCACCTCCTCTTGGATGACTTCATTTCTCCCTCGTCATCTCTCGTCTGGCATCTTGTGCGTCTGGCCACTGCGGCATCGTCCGCTCACCTGGTGATAACCCCGCTATTACATACCACGGTCCTCGTGACGAACACCCTCCATCCCACTAGCCATCACACAACCTTTTTTTTTTTCTCTTGCTCCATCACCGTAGCGCAGCCCTGCCATGCCATGCCATGCCGTAGGCTGGCACGATATGGCGGGAGCCCACCCCTCATGGCCCGAATCCGGTGCGATCAACACGCCTCGATCCCAGGACGGCGCACACCAAAGAGGGGAAGCTTCCCTGCTTAACCCCCTTGGGCTGCCCGACTTATCTTGGACCTGACGAGGCTTTCCCAGCGGCCAACAGCCAGATGCGACATGATGCCGCACCTTGATTGGGTCCCCTTCCCCTTAGTTATGCTGTCTCGAAACCAAGCTTTTTGCCATATCGTTTTGTATGCAGCTCCCCTGATCAATTCGCCACAGGACAAACAAGGAAATAAGCAACAAAAAGGGGGTCCATCAAAGGTCGCCATATCGAGCTTTCCATATTCTCGGTAAGGGATCTGATCTGCTTTGTGACCGACATGCTTGAAACATGGGCCTCGTCAGCCTGCCATGTCATGATTGATTGCTTGTGATTCAAAAGCCACCGAGGGGCTGCAAGAAAGCCACTGAGGGGCTCGCGCTTTACACGGCGCGGTTGGACCCCGGGCTGCCGACGTCATCGGGCCGCCGATCCCGGGTTCTATGTAACCTTGGATAAAATAGTCGAACGATAGGCAATCATGTGACCTTGGGCGTGACCCAGACGAGCACAGTCGCGTGCACAAGGCTTAGCTAATGCAATTTCTTTCATTCCAGTGTTACATAATCGGGCTGCATTAGGTAAGCACAATTCAACGGCAGAAACTTCAATGCCCAATTTGACAGTATCTACGAAGGCAATCGTCAGACCGTACGACGAGTCAATTCCCGCGGCCACTCATCCGCACTCCGTCAAGGGGGGCTTCCCGGCAGTCAATCGACTCACTTGAGCTCTCGCCAACCTCAATTCCCACCTCGGGGCCTTTTCTGTGCGCGGCATCAGCCGATAACTGTCCGCTTTCTCCCCCCCGCCCTCTCTAGTCTCTCGCACAATGGAGTTCCGAGCTCTCGCCCGCCCAGCCGCCAGGCTGCTCGCCACTCCTCGCTCGGCGATGCTCCCCATGGTTCCGGTCCGTGGCCACAAGACAACGGCCCGCACGAAGCGATCGCTCAAGATTGCCCCCCACGACTCCTTCCTCCCCGACCGGCAGGCGGCCTTCCCCGGCGCCGACTCCATCATCTACAACCCGCCCTCGTCCGAAGCCTCGCCCGAACACACGCCCTTCCTCTTCCTCCCCAGCAACGACGCCCGGCGCGTGGCCCTCACCCGGCTCCGGCACGCGGCCGGCTCGCCCGTGGCCCCCAAGAAGGAGTCGCAGCTGCCCCCGGAGATGGAGTACAAGCGCCGCACGCCCTCGTACCACCTCGGCGCCGACGACATCAAGGAGATGAAGCGCCTGCGGAGCGAGGACCCCTTCACCTGGACCTCGTACGCCCTCGCCAAGAAGTTCAACTGCTCCTCCGTCTTCGTGCGCATGGCCGCCCCCGCCCCTCCCGAGTACCTAAAGGCCCTCAAGGACAAGACGGAGCGGAGGGAGAGCAGGTGGGGAAACATCAAGTCCAAGGCCCGCGAGGACCGCAAGAGAAGAACCGACATGCTCTACCGCGGCGAGCTGTAATGGAGGAAGAAGAAGAGTGAGAAGAGGAAGAATCAATATCAACAAAGAAAATCATGACGACACGTTGGAGAGGGGAGGTGTGTGTGTGTGGCATTACGACCGAGTCACGAAAACAACCTGTATACATAAAACATACATGACCATTCGAGGCAATGTGTACGATTATTGGGGCGGTGATGCGAGATGCGAGACGGATTTACCAAGGTCTGCTTTTGAATGGTCGAATGACTCAAAAAATCCTGTACAACTGCCGATACCAGGCAACTCCCTAAATAAAAAACAGCCTTTTGTACTTTTTACATGCCTCTGGTCTCTGACGAGAAAATGTGTCAACACGTGAATGGATAATATGTGAATGCATTATTAACATGTTCAATTAACATGTTCAAGTTGCATACGACAGTCCAAGACCAGCCTTGTGCGTGCGCATGCCCCCTTTTCGGTTTCAATCGTCTAAATACATCTAAAGCTTTTCTTTCCTGCGGCGTTTCTCGCCAGGTAGTGAGAGTTGCATGCTGTGCTATTCAGTCACAGGGCCGCCTCATCTTCCACATCATTCATTACTAGCGTGACACGGCTAAAAGTGTCAAAAACATATCCAGTGACATGTGTCAAAAAAAAGATCGACAGACCAAACCCACCCAAACCATGCAGCATCTCAAACTACGACCCATATGTTTTTTTATCGTCTAAAGGGGGATCGGATTGGACGCAGAAGGCCTGCGACTGCTCTCCCCAGCCGACGACGACGACGATGATGACGGAGGCGCATTCTCCAAATCTTTTTCGCTGGGAATCACTCGCCAGCACCAGCCGCACCAGCTTCTGCGAGCTCCACGACCCTCACGGCCGAGCACCCGCTTGCCGCTGCCACGTTCATCCTCCCACTCTGGAACACAGGCGCCTACACGAACCATGCGGACGCGCTTGCGCTTGACAATGCCACCAATGCCCTCGATCTCATGGCGGTTGTAACCGGGACCAAGCATTGGAGACGGAGTCCTGTCGGTTTGCGACAGGCGCAGTGATTCTAGAAAGACATCCACAGGAGCTTGACCCTGGGCCTGGCCCGGGTTCGGCTCAGGGGAAGTGATGACGTTTCCATCGCGAGCATCCTCGGCGTCGCAGTCGAGCTGCTGCTCGCGCTCCTTGGCGGCGCAGCAATCGGCTTCCCGGCCACAGACGACGCCCCGGTCACCTTCGCCAATTCCAGTCCCGAGACCACCCAAAATCTCGCCGTACTGATTACGCCAGCGCCAGATGCTGGTCCGTGTTAGTAAAGTGTTTGTACAAGATGCTGAATTAGTGTTGTCTTAGACGTACCGTTGGTATTCATGGTCGGCACCACGGATACTTCGACCACAGGGTTGGCACAGCCAAACACCTTCATCCTCGCACTTGCACACAGCGCGCTGGACAGCATCCGAGGTTACAGGCAAGTCCGCATCGAGGGGTGGCTTGGTCAGAGTTGCGATTGGCGCGCGGACGCAGGGCTTGCAGAGTCTTCTATGTCTCTCGCGCAAGGCTGCTTGTGCTGGGGGCTTGATAGCACAATTCTGTATTCACGGGTCAGCGATGCCTGCACTATTGGATAGATGAGGTGGCGATGGAACCAATAGTAATTTCCGCCGGCTCGCTGAACTTACTCTGCAGATGACCTCACCGCAACGGCGACACTCGCCGACTAGATCGCGGGCGCAGTCGCCAGACTTTCCATTGTAACTTCGGCCATCCTCCATATAAAACCAGTTACCGGCCCGGGCGCGATAACGGAAGGTTTCCGCGGGATCGACAGGTACGGCCTCGTTGCAGCAGTGGAGGGTGGAGTTGATGAGGATGTTGCGGTATTGGAGGAGGCCATGATGGATGAGCCGGCAAGTGCGGGAAAGAGAATCGAGCGTGTTGAGGTCGATGGCAGCGGCGACAGCGACAACGATCCTGTTGGGGATAAGACGGGCGGTTAGTGCATGTGTTGAGGGGACATCGTTGCTGTTGTTACAGGTCCCATGATAAGGCTTGCTTGGCACAAAATGAAGGCCACTTGGGAAAATTGAGGAGAGGCAATTGGGAAAAGGAGAGGCACGAGGGAATAGAAAAGAAGTGAGAATAGGCGATGAACTTACGGGTAACACTGCAGGGCGTCCGTGGCAGGACTGCGAAAGATGGTCTGGTCCATGTTCCCTATCGGCTGGGGGTTGGAGAAGCCGTCTGGCCAAGGTCCATTCCGTCCGTTTGCGGAGAGAAGTTGAAGCTTCTTGAGAAGCTGGATATGTTGCTGCTGCTGATGCTGCTGGCGAAGAAGACGGTGTTGGGGGTCGTCATGATGAAGTAGGTGGTGGCCCGGCATCGGTACCGGGGGGATCGGTTCGCCAGCACGGTGAGCAGCTGCAGCTGCAGCTCCAGCTCCAACAGATGCAGGGCCGGGGCCCGCGTCGTCGTCGTCGTCCAGGTCTACAAAGCGCGCCATAGCTTCCCTCAATGGATGGGTTGCGAGGGATGGCGTGCTGGGGTGTGCTTGTGCTTGTGCTTGGCTTGCGCCTGGAACCCACTCAGCCCCAGGATCTGATAAGCGGCGCGATCGTCAGGTGCGTGTGCGCTGTGCGTCCGAGGCTCGGCCGATGCAGCCCGGCGGTCGAGGCAGGCCGGGGAGCGGGATGATGCCGGCCAGGGACGGACTGGCCAAGAGGTATCGTGTACGTAAAAAAATGAGAAGCTTTTTCTTTTTTGCGCTGCGAGGCCCCAGTCCGGACTCGGCTGGACCCTGCGAATCTTGGCCCCGAGGCGAGGAGCTGGACGAGATGTAGAGAGGGAGAGGTAGAGGCTAGCAGCTCTAGGCGCCCGCTCCGGGTTCCGGGGTGTGCGGTCAAGGTGAGGTGAGGTGGTGGCAAGGTAGAAAATAAGATACAAAAGCAGCTACCTACCAGGTACCTGAGCAAGAAAAACAGGCACAAGCGTCGGGTTGTTCTGTTTGGGAAAGTGCGGAGAGGCTTGCAGCAGCATGAGCCCGGCCGAAAGGTTGGAAGCGGGGGAATCAAGCCAGAGACGCGAGAGCAGAGAGGGGGAAACGAATGATGAGCGATGGGCGACGAGGGGGGTGCGGTGAGGCAATCAATGGCTCACGCTCACGGACGAGTGGATGAGAGGGGATTTACGAGGGCGCGGCCAAGATCGTGAGTGTCATTGGAGGCAGATTGCAGCACTCGGATGCAAGCCAGCGCGACAAAGCCAGCAGTGTGGCCCGAAAGGGGAAGCCAGCGTGAGCAGGACGGAGGCCGCAATGGAATGATAGGGAGCCGATGATGGGATGGACCGTCAATGGCACGTCACCCGAGGGAATCGACGTCCAGCAAGCAAGCAAAGCAGCGAACGGGCTGCCTCTTGGAGATGCGTTGCGATGCGATGAGACGTGAGACTTGTGTGTGTGTGTGTGTGTGTGCTGCTGTTGTTGTGGGAGGCGGCGAGCATCAACCAGGATTGCGTCACACTCATCTAGAAAACGCACAGTATCCGAAAACAAGACACCTGGAGCATTCTCACTGCGTCTCCAGCCCGGCCATCGTGGGACATCATGATCCATCCTGCTTGCTCAAAAGGACTGAGAGCTTGCGCCCCTCTTTTCGGGACGACCCCCCTCCCTAAACCCTTTACACGTCTGGCCCCCGCTTGTGGAGCCCGCAGTGTGATGCATCAACTCATGGTTGAAGAGGGAGACCTGGAAACGCGGTTCTTTTCAGTCTTTTCCCTCCCTTGCTGGACTGGACTTGTAGCTGAGCTTCTGCACGTAAAGGCACCTATGTGGCTTGCCTCCCTAGTGTCATGTATGGCCGCGCGGATCCATGGTTCCGCGGACCATTGAGTTGCCGGCGGTGACGCTTTGCATATCCTTTTCTTTTTTGTATCGACTCGAGAACGGCAGCGCCCGCAGCGAGCCGACAAAGTGACTTTGGGCACCCATGGCGGCGGGCTTTATCATGACAATAATAGGGTGACCGTATAAATAGAGTATAAATTGAGAGAGAGATTTATTCAGCATCACCCGTACATGTACATTCCGACCCATTCACTCATCTTGGCTTCCCTTTTTCATACGCAAAGCTGTCATCTTGTTGCTGGGTCCGTCAATTTAACAACGGCGCCCTGTGACCCGTGGGAATCAACCGTCAGTGGCCGCGGCCCTGGAGGCGCTAGCGGCATGCAGTGCGTCCCCCAGCAGCATCGCATCCCAGGCTACCAGGGCATGCAGCACCGCCCCACGCTCCGTCTCGTCATGGGAACCGTCGCAGATTTTTCCAAGGGGCTTCGATTCAGACCCCGAGTGGTCACCCCCCGTTGAGCTGAATGATGGAAATTGGCTCATCTCGAGGAATTGGCAGTTGCGAGACCCTCTTTTTGACAGCTTTCTCTTACGTGCTGGTATTCAAAATGCCCCCGTTCCCCCATAGCTTTCCAGAAGCCTGGTCCGGTGTCGGCTCACACCGTCAAACAAGCTCGCCTAGGACCTTTTTTAGGCTTGGCTTATCTTATCTGTTCCCCATTCTCCGGCTGCTAATAATAGTGCCCACTGTGATGTACACAGGTACTGTGTGTGTGTGTATGTGCGCGTGCATGGTGTGCTCTATACACAAGCTACCTTAGCTACCGGCACCATCAACCGGCTTCACAGGCTTTTCTTCAGCAACGCTGCCGGTTGGTCCACCATGTGCATTGGCCATGCAGACAAAGAAACCCCGCATAGCCCAAGCGGCAGTGAGAGAAACAGGCAATTCAGAACTGATGAAGCAGAAACAAGGTAACACGAGGAAATGTTACTCCCGCTGTATGGATAAACAGCTCCTCTATCCTCTGGTGGTGCTCCCCCCCCTAATGCCGTCATCAGCGCGGCTCTATCCTCCACTTCCCGCCCACCGCCCGCCCCCTTCAGTGCCTGGCTTCCCGGCCCTGCATAGGGGGTTATCCTGCGTACATGCTGTGTACAAGGCAGCGTGGCATCCCGCGTGGTTGTATCGGCTGCGGGACTCTGGGACAACGCATCTTGGGCCAAGCTAGCTGGTGTGTTGATGCGGTAAAGATGGAAGCATATGAGGCCTCGTTTTCCAAACGTCTTGTGACTTTGTTTTGCGGGGCGAGGCTTACACCGGCCAACAAGAGGCGCGCGTATTCATGCTGCTCCGAGACAAGTTGTCATGTGTATCAAATTTTATTCAAATGCTTGTGCTGAATTGCCATGCTCTATAAACAATAATATGCTACTTGTATAGCTTCTAGCTGTCTTTAGGTATCATCATCAATAAATAAAAAAAGGCCCAAAAATCATTGCATCATTAATAAGACTAGTTTTCCTGCAGTTTAGACACGGAATATAATCTCTCCAACCAAATGTCGAATTTCACTGCAACCACAATTGTTAGCACTGTTTCGTAAAATGCCGACCGCGCATCAGGACTTACTCTAACTGCTTTTGTAGCTCCAAGCTCAATACCGTCCGCAAAAGTTCGAGCGAAATAAAGGCGGTGAAGGCGGGCTGATATGAGTTTTGCATCTCGAGAATCTCAGAATGGATACCATTTCCGTGCCTCATTAGTGGAAACGTTTCCGATACGTTCAAGAACGGCGGCAGTGGCTGACAATGCCGCATAGACGATGCAAGGTGGCACAGCAGCGACGTTGTGCCTTGGAACTGAAACTCGTTCGACGCCCAGGTCGCTGCTAGATTGTGTGGTGACCAGGCCGATGGATCGGCCCCGTCCTCCAGCTTCTCAAAGGATGGAGCCGGCATTGTTTGCGCAATGTGGGCCATTAGTGACATGATCGTCAGGATGCGTTGCATGCCGGCCGTCAAATCGGCATAGATGGCGCTGGGAAACTTTCCGCCGATCGGCGGCTCGTAGCTCGCAAAGTGATTGTTCATGCGCAGTGCATTCAATGCGAGAAGTTCCTGCTTGTAGAAATTTCCGAGAATGGTGCGAAGCTGCGCATCTTCTTTGGCTGTGCCCTGCGGATTGCCATCTCGTCCTTTGCGGATCCATCTTTCCACCGCAGTGAACATGGCACTGTAGTATCTGGCCAGGTTAAACAGGCTTCCTCCGGCGAGTCTCGGCACCTTGGACTTTGCTGTGATAGGGTATGGGAACAGGGTCCAGAAAAAGGACACTGCGCATCCCACCGCAACGGCTGCCAGCTTGTAGGGGCCGAAGATGTAGATGGGGTAATAAGGCTGTCCGTTTTCCTCTGCGCGCTCGATACCGAGTACCTTGACCTATGGAATGGTTGAGTTGATGTTCGTCGTTTTCTTGTAGAAAATTCTCTCACCTGAAGTTCATATGCGATAATGATGTTGAGTGTGACAACGGCAATGACAGATGGGCCGAACAGGTGAGGCTTCTTGACATAGGTGTAGTACTAGCAGATGGTGAGCCTTTGTCAAATACACAGAATTTTCGAAATTTCTCACCTCGATAACATTGGCCACAAAAAGGAAAATGATGACACCAGGCGTCTTGCCGTCGACAATGTACCACGCTATAAGACTGAGGACTAGGGCAATGACGGTGGCCATGATACGGCCAAAGAATCCAAAAAATGATTGCCCACTGGTGGGACTCATACCAATGACAATCACAATCATGGCCCAGACTCCTCGTTGGTGAATAAAAAAGTCATGTGTTTGCTCCAGGAATGCAATGATGCCAACACACAAGGATGCGGCGGCCACACGCAAACCGAACATGCTGAGCTCTGAGCCGATGAGGCGAGAAATTGGGCGGAACCATTCGCTGCCACGCTCGAGAGCATTTGTGGGCTTCAAATGTACTGGGTCAACAACCCGAACCCCTTCAACCTCTCCTTCGTTGGGTTGCTCATTTTCTGGCACCGGGATCGGTGTTTCCTTGGTGGCTTGCTTGCACAGGATACGAGGGGCTGGGGCGATCAGGCGCCAGTGCTTCATGGTATCGTCGTCGACCTTCTTCTTGGCAAATGCGATGAGATTGAGCGTTGCGTCCAGAACCATGGTTTGAAGGTTGAACAAATACAGTACCAACAAAAAGTCTTGGTGAATGGTCACGTCGTCTTCCTCATCTTCAACCTCAGAGATGCCATCCTCACTCCCATGTGGAGACGGGGGACGGGACGAGACAAGAAATGCATTGGCCTGGACACACTGCTTTGCTTGGGCGAGCTCTTCAATTTTGAGCTTGAACGCATTCACAAAATCCGCCGAAGATGGATCCAATCCCATGGGCATGAATTCCTTATCAGCGACCTCTGCATCAGGTTGCTTCTTCTTGCTAGGCTCGGCAAGCTCTAATTGCTGCAAGAAATATTGGAGACCAACGCCGACAAGAGTTTTTGTGTCATCAAGACACAAAGACAGGGCATCGATACTGCGGTTAATGAGCGCCTGGTCCCTCGTGACTACATCAAGAGGCTCGCCATCCACGGCAGAAAGACGAGCCTCTGCTTCTGTAAAGCTGTCGACTATGACTGGAAGGAGCGACATGCCAGATAGCGGAAGCAAGACACCTCTCAATAACGTTGAGATTTCCTCAAGATCGGTACCGGATAATTTTCCAACGGCAACCTCGTCCTTGGAATATTTCAAGTCTGCTTGGAGTTTGGCGTCCAGGGCGTTTAGTGTATTGGAAGCCTTGAGCAGATGGCTTCGAGCGTTGGCGAATCTGTTCTCGGGTGGAGTCTGTTCAGTCTCTTGCCCAGACGAACCATCTTCGGACCCTGCATAGGTTTTTTGCCTGGTTAAAAAACTAGTCCTTGAAGCCGTCTGAACAAATTCGGTGAGCGCTCGGAGAACGGCGTTCGTTTCTCTAGCAAACGTGTTGATGTCTTTGAAGACGCCCCCACGACAAGTCCTGGGCAATACGAATAGCGACACGCCAGTGGCGATGCCGAAGCCGATAAGGAAGGTTTTTATGACACGAACGCAAAAGTCGAAGCCATCTTGAGGATTAGTCCAGTTGGAAGCACGAGTAAGCGTCACCAGAGCAAAAATGGACGACGACACGATGGGGTCTGTCAACTCGGCCATGCGCCAGGCTCGAAGAGCATTTCCAATCCTATTACGGGTCAGCTTTGATCAACAAAAAATACAACAAGAACTTACCAGATCATGACAAAAAGCCAAACCGCGGCGACAGCAGCGGCATTGCTATCGTACTGATCATCGCCAATATTGTTGCCCGGGTGTCGCGCTTTGACGGCTGTGTAGATGGCCAGGCAGGAGACGGAGGCTGTGACACATAGCGACAAGAGGCAAAAGAACATGACCTTGACAAACTTGGCGCGGGGAAGCAAACACTGCGCTGATACCGCAATCAGGGCGGCCAGATAGCCGGTCGTGGTGGTGACGTCTGCAACGGCATGGCTCTGCGAGCTAGAAGCAAGTTAGCAAATCTGGGGCAGCCAGCCAGACCCATTGCTGTACGATTACCGACATTGCAACGACAATTGTGGGTGCTAGCGCGCCCTTCATCATCAAGAGCAGGCTCTCAGTGTCCATGCCCAGGCTGGTCCACCATGTTTTCGGATTCGCCCATCTGCGCAGTGTTAGTCATGATGTTTTGCTGAACGGGCCGACGGCGGTACAGTAGAACAAAACCCAGCGGGGTACGTCTGGACAAAGACAAGGGCATTACCTCTTGAGTCGGGCTCCGCTCACGTCACGGCGCTGAAACATATTTTTGGTCGACAATCTATCACCAGACTGAGATGCCGACAAAATCCCAACGCCTTCTTATTTAGGGGTGAGGAGAGAAAGATGACAACCCGGCGAAGGGAAGCGAGAGTGGTTTTGTCCCGGTTTTTTTTTTTGCCCCCCACGAACCCTTCTCCCAAGCAATGCGGCGGCCCCCGGCTCTTGTCAGTTTAGGCCCGGCTCATGACGAGCTGGGTGCGACACTGGCTAGGCCCGAAATATCCACCCACCCATTAAGACCCCTGCCACGCGCATTCGCAGCCGGGAGATCCGCTTATCACAGTCGCTCTATCGCTAAATTCGGCAGGCAGGCATCAGTGGTCTGCAAGGGTAACCAGTATTTTGCGCTGTCGCCAGACTCTGCATTCTCACTACGATGTCTGTATACAACGACTTGCGAATTTGACACGGGTTTACATCGCAACCATTTAGAGATGTATTGTAAAAAAAACTTTAGGGATAGCAAGACAGCTGGGGCACTCGTTTAGGGCGCTAGATCATTGGAATCGTACAACACCATAAGCATTATATATCTTTAGCATCATCATGACAAGTTTACCTAAATTCATCATTGCAAATAAATGGTTTAGGATTTATACTGTTTCTATATTTCTATTTTCTGAGTGATTCAAAGCTCTCTGGCTGAGTAGTTGAAGACATTGGGAATTTCTGATTTACCACTTCCAAGCGCTGTGGGCGCAGCTTATAGAGCCAGCATTTGGAGAAACGCATGTGCGAAATATTCGTGCCCACGTGGCTGGAGATGCAGTTTTACAGGCACAGGAGCTAGAGCACTGAAAGAAGATGAGACATCGGACCCATTCCCATCTCCTCAAACAGCGCCCTAGTTCACTGACCCACGCAGGTCCTTTGATGCCGAGAGCTGCTGCCCACTCAGTTCGCCATTTCGGAAGATTACGACTCCTTTGATCCTTCTGCCACCTCCTTGAATTCTGATTGTCCGCTGACAAGTTTCTCCTGCAAGACTTGGCAGAGATGCAGGCCGCCCCGCCGAGCCTCGACAGACCCCCGCCGGTTTCCATTTTCGTTTTCGGTGGATCTTTGAGCCTCAAGTTCCTGACGTGCCAGGTAATCGGGCACACCCTTGTTCATTCGGGCAAAATCGCTCGAGACAATCTACGACTCTACATCTTGCCTGCCACGAAGCATACGACGATACTCGCAAGAGTCCACACATATCGACGCGCAACCCCCCTCGTACTCATCCATGTGCTCTGTAAACATAAAATCCCCAGTAGCTAAGCGTAATAAGCCCGACCGGAAATACGGCCCTTGGACAGGCGGCGGGATTGTCAGCCCTGGGCGCCCTGTGGCTCCCTTGTTCAACATGCCACCACTCCACCGAGGTCCACTAGAAATAATGACTGATCAGCCACGAGCCCTGGCAAGCGGCGGGTTCCAGATACTGGCTCACGCCACTAATCCTAATCTTTAGGTAAAGCCCTGCGCCGCTATCATAATCCCCATTGCGCAGTGGCGCGCATGGGCCATGTTCTCCATCGTGGCTTCGGCAGTGAGGTTCGGCGTGCACTGGTCCGTTGTCGAATGCCTTCAACCTGCCAAGACTGGAGCCTAGCCACTGCCATAACTCTATTCTCTCTCAGAACGGGGACGGACGCGTTTTGCCGAAATATATTTCGGGCGTTTTGATTTTACGGACCCGCTTGCCCGGGACCCTGTCCATTTCCAGCCTCGCCGGCACTTGGCTCGGCTGGGTGTTTGGAGTGGAAATGGCTGTACCTATCGAGAATACGAAACAGATAGCTCCCAAGAACGTTTCCTAAGCTCAAGACGTAGTATTTCTCTTTTTGCCCATTATCAAAGGCTCGAGCCAAATGAAGACGAAGCCAGCTTGATTTATACTCCCAAGACTCAGTAACCTCAGAAGTTCGATCAATATTCGATAACTGCTATAAACGTATCGACATGATATCCCCCAACACTAATCATTGTGCTTGGGATGTGGGTCTAAATTTTCTTGTGGGTGACGTCGCGCTACTAGCTCAAAA
The DNA here is from genome assembly GCA_002179835.1 of Calonectria leucothoes. NCBI lineage: Eukaryota > Fungi > Ascomycota > Sordariomycetes > Hypocreales > Nectriaceae > Calonectria > Calonectria leucothoes. The sequence goes on along the minus strand of NAJI01000167.1, from coordinate 12,028 downwards.
TAACCGGTGAAACGTCCACTCGGAATGACTATAGGCAATAACTTTGGTCAGGTTCGCCTTGCGCATTAAAAAAGAATGCTTGCCAATATGTAGGGCCAATGGAGAGGAATAGCTGCTAAATTGCCATAATCTATAATGCACCAAGGCAAGTGATCTTGAATGTTGTCGCAATATTTGATGAAGGGCTTCGAGACTTTATAGATGACCGGCGGGTACACTTGCGCGAGGTTCTACCAAAACGATCAAATGTCCTCTTTCGACTAGAAACAAAATGTAGTCTGTATTTTCTTAAGCATTATTTCCCGATTATCTTATAATTTTCTCCATACCTCAAGCTCTAGGTCTCTTGACTGCTTGAGTTTTGGATCACCCGAAATTTAGGGTTAGGAGATGCTAAGAGTGGGATAAAAGTCAAAGAAACCTCAACAACAGGTGCCACTAGCTCATTGATGGGCTCGGGAGAGCTAGCATGTGTTGAATGCAACATTAAATCCGTTCGAACCTCATTCGAATCCAGCTGAACGTCTCAAACCAAACCTGCGCAGCGCACCTACGGATACCCAAAAGTTCCATTCCAATGACTCTGGCTCGCCTTTCCCTCCAGGAAGGAAAAAAAAAGACTGGAGGGGGCCAAGGGAAACTGGAAGAAGGTTTGACTGAGCAAATCTTAGCCTGGGGTTCCCTCCGCCGCTCCTGATGGATATTGTCTGTTGGTTGTTTCAGCACTAGTCGCGCAGAGCTGGCCGTGGATGCTTCTCCAAAGCGCGACCCGATAGGCTCGGATGCTTGTTATGTGGGCCCGACGAGCCAAAGACAACCACCTCACTCATAAACGCAGGGGAATCAAAGTAGAAGGCTTGGATGCGTGATTCATTTGTTTGTATGGTCGTAGATGGCGTCTGCTCTGACAGTAATACCCCTCAGCCAAGGCTACGGAAACTTTTCCAACAATCTATGCCCTCAATAGCCCCGCAAATATAAAGTCATCTTGCTGAATACCCGCCGTTGCTCTCCAACTTGATCAACCCGTTCACGCCGAGACCGTCCTGCATGTTTGCACGGAACAGTGCCGTGCCCCACCACCAGCAGGCAGCAGGTGTAGCCAAGCGCCCAACATCGACCAGCCAACAGCTCTGGCAGCCTGGAAGGATCCCGGTGATTTTCTTTCTCTGTGGAACTGAAGTTGGAGCTCAGCGCCCGTTCGGGAGGGCATGCATGTATCTTGATCATCCTTTTCCAGCAAAGGAAACATGGCACGAGACCTCCCCAATCAACAGTCAAACGGGTCAAACAAATAATAATGGGCTTATTCATTCGTTTTATTCGGTACTGGAATAAGTCTTGGGCATCTTACTGCATCGAATTTATGGCCTCGCTCTGCTCTTTTGATGAAGGCTGTCTCACTTCTCATCTCACATGTAGTTTACACAAGTGGGGCCACTTGCAGCTCAGGCTGACGGAGCGAGCCCATCATGTACGACCAGCACACAAGCCAAAACAAACACATTTTCTACCTTCCCCTCCTCTAGTTCTTGCTTTTCTTCCCTCTCCCTCACCTTTCAAATTTCTGTCTGACCTGTTGGTGCAGCCAAGTTGACAATGGGGCAGCGCCACCAACTCTTCGTCATCGCCAAGGTCGGCGGCCAGTATCGATCGCTCGCTGCCGTCCATCACCAGTGGCTTTATGGCCTTTCGGCCCTCAAGCAGTGCGCCCTGCTCCTGCGCATATTCTCCGCAGAGGCAAACCGGCTGTCTCTCAAGCAGGAGCTGGCATTTGCCGAGGAGCTTTTTCGTGGTACGCCGCCGGCGTCCGAGAAGACGGAGCTGAACTGGGGCGAGAAAGTGCCTTTGAAGTTCCCCTTCATTCAAACCTGCCTCATGGTGGGTTCTGCCTACAACATCGCTGATGGTAGAGCCAGCGCCGTTCATGCTGAGCCATTTGGTCTGGCTTTTGATCAGGGCGACAACAATGACGGCATCACAGTGCTGGATATTACCGACTTGATGGAAATCAAGTATTGTTTTGTCAACTTTGTTGGTACGTGCGCCTTGATTTTCTCCCCAGGAAAGATGCTAGATTTTCGATCTGCCCCATGGACGCTACGTGTCAATGATCCTATCAAGCGCAAAAGAAGCTCGTGAGCGACATTCCTTGTGCTGACCCTGTGCTAGACCCCTGTTGGGATCCCAGTGACGACTTGAATGTACAGGATGAACTGAAAGTGAAGCTTCTGAATAAGCCAATGACAGGGTGGGAATACCTTCTTACATACTACAACAAGAGCGACGAAATTGTCCAAAGGAACCTCTCTGTGCCCGAAAACCTCGATACTAAGCCGCTAGTTGAAACTAGTGCTCTTGCCAGTAAGCGGTTATTATTCCCTTTCTCCTCTCTGTCCCAGAACTCTTTTTTCTGTTTGCTTGACTTCCGAGTTGTCTTGAATTTCACATTTTGGGAACTTGCTAATCGGTATTTATGAGTACAGATACTTGGCCGTGGGGCCAATGGAAGCTGGACGCGAACTCTCAGGAGGTCAGCTGCCAAAACTCGCCCAATAAGCCACTCGGCCTTGTTGAGCAGAGCATCGCCAAAGCCGTGGAGACGGCCCTTTCTTCTCAAGACTTTGACTGCCGAGTGCTCGAAGACTCGGCCCAGACTATTCCGAATTTCCAAAAAGTCCTTCGGCAATGCCTCGAAAAGAGAGATGCTGGCCGACTGGGCATTGTGCCAGCTTCAGCGCCACTGTTGAAGCTCGCCTATGCCGGCCAAGATTACCTCGACTGGTCCGTTTTTAGCAACATCAGCGTTGATTGCGTCAAGGCAGCACTGACAGGACCCGAGCTGCGCGAAGCAACCAGCATCAACATTTCCGGGACATCTGCTGCTCAACCTGGGCTAGGTGAAGCCCTATCAGCCCATGACAGCCTTGAATGCCTATATGCACTCGATAAACCGGCTAGGGAGAATGATGATACCAACGTTCAGCTCTATTCGGATCTGACCAAAGATGGCCACAGCCTCAGCCTGAGCAAGATTGTACTTTCAGGTACTTTCTCACTGGCGATTCGGCAGGCCAAGTGGTACCCGCCCACGGATTCTTCTCTTTCGGCCTTCCCTATTGTGCAGCTGCTTACCTGTAACAAGACAATCACAGATGGGCCAGACTGGATGGACACACCAATGGAGTATTTCTTCCTTGGGGATGCTCTCCTTACTCCTGTTAGAGCAGTGACTGGGCTTTTCCACTACCTGGAAACATTCAACGACTCCGTTCTTATGCGCTGGCAGGGAACAGGTCTCGCGGCAGCCAACTGCTTTGCCACGGGTTCCTCCTCCCTTGGCTTGTCCCAGGATGTTGAAATTGGGCCTTTGCCGGCAGAGACGTACAGATTTGCTAAAGCGGCATACCATTCCAGCGCATACAGAGGATGTTACCCAAAAATGAGGGACTTGGTTCCTGGACAGTGGACTATAATCGTCCGGCCAGATTCTGAACCCGACGAGGCCATTTCGCTGAAGCGTCAAGGACAGTCTGTCGCACACTTGGATCTAGGCTTCGACTATGCCTTTGTGCATTCCAAGTCCCACATAGCTGCCGCAGAACCGACTGAAGAACACGAAACTAACCTGGCTGATTTGGAAGTCGTTGATGTGGACGAATTTCTTCGGCGCACCGTGCCAGAACTCGACACTAGCAAGCTGCAGGATCATAAAGACAACCTGATCAGGCACATGTATGGCAGGAACGTTTCGAGTGATGATGTTAAACGTCTTCGCTCTAGCATCCTCAAGTGCCTCGACGCCGATGAAGCTAGAATTTTGGTGAAGAAACTCCTGGCCAACTTACCTGCAGTCGAAACGCGACGCAAGGATGCAGCTCGGTTTGGAGATGACGGTGGGTTATCAGCGTGCCATATTGCTCTACCTTAAGCACCATGAACTAACATGCCTTTTTGACTGAATACAGAATTGGAGTGAATGGTGGACTGTGGCTGAGGAATATGGGCAGCGCGGCAGTAAGACTTTGATAGTGGTAGGTGCTGGGTGTCGTTCGGGTCAAAGAGCGAGGGAAGATTGAGAGAGGCGCAACGGAAGGTTCTCACATGGCCCTGTAAGAAGTTCGATGAATGCACATGGCCAAAATTTCTGGCGTTTATTCCTCCGCCGTCCTTTTCTTCTTCCTTTTTTCATTTTCGTGTCGTGGACATATTTTTGCCAATCTGTTTGAGGAGCTGACAAAGCAATCCGTCGCAAACGATGAAAACAACACGGCTCGCCTCCAGGCTCCCAACAGTCAGTCGGTGGCGGTGGCTCGTAGACTTTTCATTCTGCCAGCCACGTGCGAACTTGACAGGGAGCTCTGTTGGCACAATGATTTTCCCTCATCACCCCCTTGGCGTATTTAGGTAGAGCCCATAAGAGGGTACACAATTGTACAAGTCGAAGGGGACACACGTTCCAACTTCATCTTTACACAATGAAGCATCAAATCATTGAACTCAGTGCAGACATGATCTAACCCCTGTGCCCCCCCCCCCCCCCCCTCAGCACCAATTACGCCCGCTGGCAACTCGACCAGCGCTGAAGCTCAGCCCATCAAAGCACAAAGCCTGAGACCATGCAATACAGCCTTTGATTGATGGTTGGTTCGCCGCTCTGAAACACGGGTCCGCTGCAAAGTGATGATGCATCTTTCCTATTCTACTTGAAATAAACAAATATGTTTATCTAAGCAATAAAATTTTTGGATTATTTTTAGGGTTACTTTTAGGATTATTTCTAAACATCATAATACTTATTTTGATTGGGATTAATGTTGTGCAGTGGCCGCACCCTTTGTCACCATCATTCAAGAGTTGGATTGCACAGCACAATGCCGGATCGTTCCACATCCATCCAACCATATGGTGTCTCGCTGCAAAGTTGGGTACATGCACTAAATTTTCTGAATTACAACTTTTAACCAGACAAGACATTGATGTCGACGTAGTGTTGACTTGGTATAATTGCTGCTACCGAAACCGAAACGAGCTATGAAGAGCGACGACACTGCCTGACGGGTACACTGGGTGCTTGCTGGTGTAAGCGCGGGCCAGTCGAATCACCTTCCCCAACCTTCCAAGACGACTGCGACCAAATATATTGTTGAACACTATCTGTATGCCATCCCTGTGCTCTAGTTCCTGAACCGCCTAGCCAAGGCTCCTCCTTGGATTTCTCCACAGAAATGCCCCGACAAACCCCTCTCCGTCCATTCTAAATGACGGATCGGGTGACAAGTCGACAGCATCGGCTGCTCCTGATATCGCAGCGATCTTGATCAGTGCGAATTGTAGTTCCATCATGCGATGTAATTTGGGCGCCTCTTCAGATTTCATATTAACTCTGAATACATGCCCAGAGATGATCGGGCAACCGACCGAGATCCTCGAGGCTCCCACCTCAGGATGCACCTGAAGTTGATCCAATAGGCTTTTGCCGGATATCTTCTCATCCAGAAGGCCAATCGGTCTTTTAGGGTTTTTGATGGCATACCAAGGCGCCCAGATGAATTGGAGCTCAATACTTGATCGCTTGGTCGTCGATCCTGTTGATTCTCAAACGCCTTAGGGCAAACTGTCCTTGAGGCCCTCATCTATGCAAAGTGGGCCCCATATCGACCATGTTCCCGACTTTATTAGAGGCTCGAATCTCGGATGTGAGTGCTCTATCGAGTAAAAATGGTAGCTTTGCAGTGTCATTTTGCGAAACCAAGTTCGACAATATCTTGGCATAACTACAGATGACCGCGAGAGGTTCATAGTTTTTATTCCATGCAAATGGAATGATGTGGCAAGCGTCAGGGGCAGTGCTACCAGTGATGTTCCATTTGTAGCCATCCCTCTCGTGACATTTCTCTTCTCTTTTTGACCCCGCTTCAGATCTGGGCTGATCTCGCTACATGCGTGAAGGCTCCATTGCACCATGTTAGCGCAACTCGTTTGCCGCGTCCGTGGCAGTGCCATGTGCATGTTGGTCTACCATGAGACCAGATAGAGTGGCATTGGCCTCAACAACACGAAGAAAAAATGGATTCGTCGATTGTATTGAGTATCCTCTGTCAGTGAGGGCAGTTTCTCTCACGAGAAGTGCACGATTGATGGTTGACATAGGTCCAAGAACAATAGAAGTGTAAAACAATGAGACTCAAGATGTTTCATTTCTGCTTGGAAGGGGTTTGACAGAAATTTGCCATCTTCAAGATCGTGTTGAATATGTCAGGTTGACGATTCCGCTTCATGCCTGTGCGCACTTTGCTGTCCACAGAATAAAGTCGGAAGACTTCTGGTGCTTGTGTGAAGTCAAGGGCATCGGGTGTTTGGGGAAGTTCATCGGCAAAAGCCTCCAAGCCAATGTTGTTCTGCAGGACAGGCACTTTCCTTTGACTGGCGATGCTTGGTCAGGGACCACAGTACAAACACCAAATATGGCAAACATCAGAATATCTTCGAAGAGGAATGATTTACCACAACCGGAAACATCGGGAATAAAGCCAACGCCGCCAGGTATGTCAGCCATATTATGAATGACTGCTTGCATTGAGGGACTCGTTTTCTGGGAGTTTCACAAGCACATGCTTGAAAATGCTATCCAGGACTGGGAACTCCTGGAGTAGATTTACCGTGGCAAATGGTCGGAATCGAATAAGGCCATCGTATGCACGGAGGGTTGGGGCTGGCCGAAGCAGCATGCCTGAGAATGTTGATAGCGTGCACCTCAACCCGAAGAATCTTGTCAGAAGCCACGCATTTGATTGATTCTGGCTGTGAAATAGTAGGAGATAACATGCGACGAAAGTATACATCGGCCTGAGGATCTTCGGCAGATGGTATCGTGATTGACAAAAGAGGTCTGAGACCGCTGTCATCCACTCTTGCGTGCTTGTCTGTAGGCGCCCGAACTAAGCATCGAAAAATTGAGAATGGAAGCTACCAATAGACTCCCGTTTCAGAGGGGCATCATAGCATGAGCCGAATACGTGCTGACGCAGGTGTTGGTGCTTCGCCGTATAATGTGTGATTTGTGTTCCTTGGGCGTATGACGGAAAGTCGTTGTCGCCAGACGCGGGATAATGACCCCAAGTCAAGGTACGGGCATTGGGGGCATGAGAAAAACTCTTGGCCAGAGGGTTTGCCTGCGTATCTGCTCTGTGACAGTTCTCGATGACGCTCGCAAGCATGATAAAACATGTCCAAAATTCTTCACATCAGTTAGCAAGGTTCAAGGCAATATGCACTGAATTACTTGCGCCATATTTGACGGGTTGGTCGTCGGACTTGGTTGCGTCGTTCTCAGACTGCAATGTTTCGCTGATGAAGAATTCTCCATGTCATGTCCTGAATGCCTTGTTAGTCGAAACACCAAATAGGGCGACGGGAAGCATACCCTTGCTGTGCATTGAGCTTGGAGCCAGTAGACAAAGCTGTGGAGCTAGTGGAACTCGTTCAAGGGAGTCTGCAGACTTGTGGGAACAAGTTGTGCGTATGGGGGGAGCTAGGGCAACGGGCAGAAAAATAGGGCGTTAGGATTTTGAGAGTGCTAGAACCGTCAGTCAGTCTCAGCTATTATAGGTTACTAGAGGAAACGCGTTACCAATAAACGAGTGACACCAAAATGAAAGGAATGAAGTTGTCTATTTCCAGTGAAAAAAAGACAATCAGTAGACTCAACTGGGTGATCCAGAAACCAGGCCACAATGGTGGCAGACAAAGTGTCCGACAATAGGCCGTTTGTGGCTAAGTTTGTAGAGGTTCTCGTGGGGAGTCAAGTAAAGCGGAATGGTAGCCAAGGGGGTATGGCTGCAGTGATCAGCCTGGCCCTGAAAATCGACAGATAAATTGGCGATGTGAAGATTATCGCCAGTGAGGCCTGGGGAGATAGGTTAGCAGGGAGGTGTTGGCCACTCAGTATTCACTTACCATGTTGACTAGAGCCAAGGAATGTCAGCCCAAGGCCCTGCGAACCATGTGAAATTCGGATGCATGTCTTGACCCTCCGAATCTACGAAAAAGGTTAACGGCGTGAACAGTGCCGCTGGCGGAGGCTTGCAAGCGGCCGGCGAAGTTGATGATGTCTCAACTGGGACAGTTTGCTAAGACTAATGGTCGTGTCCATGGGCTGGTGAGAGAATTGTCGTCGGTACTCTGGTTCGAATGTATTGCACAAATATGGGCCCAAGTCGTCCTTCAGGCCCAATCCAAATCCAAGTTGCGACGGCAAAGGCCGTTGTCTTTTGGTAGCCAAGACTCTGCCTGCAGGATGTTAGTCAAACCATCTCAAAAGCACACCTGCAAATTAGTTAAGGCTACATACCGCAGCGATGAGACCTAGGTCAAACCTCCCGGGCAGCCTCTCCGTCACCAACTTGGTTGTGGAGGCCAACTCTACAGTCTGAGGTTGATTGACTTCTGGTGGAAAAAACAAGCGGTAGGCTC
>NAJI01000166.1:45499-60376 GCA_002179835.1 Calonectria leucothoes | reverse complement strand
AACGCCGCTGGAGGCCCTGAGGGGCCGGGCCGGAAGGGTGGGAAGGTGTTGGTCCGCTCACGTAACCGGATCGCGTCACTCAACATCAAACATCCCTGCCCTAGCTAGTTATGTGTGAATAGGAACAAGAATTGCGGAATGGCGAACGTGCCGCCGCCGGCCAGGAAGCCACGAAGAGCTGCCAACTTAAAGTCCCGTTCGCACATAAGACGCTCGAGGAACGAGTGTATGATCTATTAAGGGCCGCAGCCTCCGGGCACCAGAATCTAGAAGCTAGAACAAGATCCTGCCAAGCCCCGGCCGCCGGAAGGTAGAGCTACTAAATAGCAAGAATTATATTGCCTTGGGCAACTTTGGACCAAAAGATAAGAAGAAGTGGAGCCAATGAGCATACGTGATAGTGGAATCAATACCAAATGCTGGAAAAAAGAGAGGGGGGGAAACCGGGGAAAAAGAACTCTCGTTCCTCGAGCACAAGAACGTCAGAAAACAACCACATTTGCAGCTGCTGATAGTTGTGACCTGAATGAACTCGGGACTTTACCCACAGGTCCTTATAAGAGCTGAAGCAGAGCTATCGGGCAAGATCGATGGTGTAATTTAATGTGCTATGGTCTTGCGAGATGTGTTGTGGTCCAAGATGTCCTATTAATAATGGGTGGATTCCACTTTACCAAAGGTTTAAGGTACTAATAACCTATTAAGTCTCTTGCCAGACGTGAGTTTCTTTATATCTCTATTATCTTTTGCGGGTGTCTTCGGAAATCGTGGGCAGGCTAATTATGCAGTAGGCAATTGCTACCAGGATGCGCTCTCGCACTATTGGTCCCAGACTTTGCATCTCAAATCAGGAATGAGTATTAATCTTCCTATTATGCGCAATGTGGGTGTTCTAGTAGAAGAAGGAATGGTGGATTCTCTTAAAGACTGGGAGGCTTTGTATAGTGTTAATGAGTATGAACTTTATTACTTGATGAAAATGGCCATTAGATGGGATATGAATTTAGATGCCATATCAAATAGCCCGCAGATGGTGCTAGGTATTGCGATGGGTACCTCGGCTAAGCTAGCTGGCATCCCACCTCTATTCTACCTTGCAGATGAGGCTAAATTTTCTATCATGGAGAAGATGGACACAAAATACCTTCCTGACTATGCTAATGTGGGTGCTGTTGAATCTGGAGAAAGGCAACCCATCTGAGCACTGCTACCCCGAACGACAAGCCTTGATGAAGCATCTGAAGTCGTTACATAAGCCCTTGGCACGCGTGGCTAAAATGCAGTAGGTGGATGTCGAAGAAATCGATCCGAGCTGCTTTCTAAATAGCTATGGTGTAGACTTGTTGATAGCCATTGAAATTGTGAGCTGGGTATTGAAAGAGGTTGAAAGTAAAATTACCGTATTTGACGTCATGGTGAGTGTTGCCATGACAATACTTGCTGAGAAGATTGCTGGAATAAGTACTTTGATAGTACCCAAGTAAAAAGCAGGGAGGAAGGTGTGAGGAACAAATGTTTTAAAACTGCCTAGTACCAATAGGCCTATTGGAGGCCTTAATGAGTAAAATTTAGCACTAAAGCCTAACTTTAAAAGTACATATTTTCCTTTGCATATGTTGAGAACCTTTTAACCATAAGAAAACGATTTCTCCATCTATATACTCTTGCATAATATATTGATTTATTGTCCTAGCATTTATCTATTGGCTTATATACAAACTAGTGTGTCTAAATCTCAACGGAAGCTATTGAGTCTTGACAGAAAAGCTAAAAGTCTGGATAGACTTATTACCCCTTGGTAAGAGTACCCAGACACTACTTACTTTGGCCCCATGGAGAATGTTTTTGTGTAGATTTCAAGATGAGCGGCATGTCTTGCTGTCGAATCTTGAGTTGGGAGGGCAGATGGGCCTAGCCTTGCTGATGCGGTTTTGGCCATTATATGTTAAGTCGTCGGGATACTGAAGTGGGTTTCCAATGCAAATATTTCCCTTAAGCGTTGTCCCCTTAGGCCAAATAGAAGAGGCCGGGAAGACATAGTTAGTCCCGTCATTGACGGTTCTAGTCGGGTAGTATCGGCCATTACTGTCTGAGTCGACCGTGGGAATAATATTGGCCAAGGAGATTTACCTAGATGAAGAGAGGGTAGATGTGAGTTTAATACCTTTCTTAACATTGATGTCCTTAGTCATAGGGATGTCATTAGGCACTTGTAAAACTATCTTTTCTTGGATCAATATATCCCCAAAGGCGAGACCGGAGAACAGGAGGGTTCAAGACCCACACAGCCTATCAGCCCAAGCCTATAGGCTTAATATCCCGGGCAATAACCATAGGATCTGGGGTAGTAGAGGGCTCTATAACTTTGTGTAGGAATGGCTAGGTTATTTGCCAACTCAGATAATCCTAGGATCTAATCATTTGTAAGATCAAGACTTTATTAATCTTGCTATCATGGGATGCTTGGTTTTATTGTTGTTCAGAAGGCGATTGCGACTAAATGCTCTAATGAGGCAGTTTATTTGACAAGAGCAATGCAGCCTTGGGGAGCTCCGGGCGGCTATATATAATGGCGACCCGCTGACAGTATGAGAAATGACGTAGGCTCCTTATACCCCCCATTGCCGCTGATATTAAGATGTTATGGTTAAAAAAAGAAAACCTAGGTTTATAAGTGGTGCGACTGCCTGTATAGAACCCCATATGAATGCAATAGTATTCTCTTGTGCGACCTTTAATTGGATGAGAAAATCGGCAGTGGTGCCTTTTTTTGGGTTGAAATGTATTAGTTGGAGGAGTTTGGGGGAATTTGGTTGCAAAGGAAGATTTCTATAAGGCGCGTGATGGAACTGAGGAATCTAATTTGTTGAAAAGTTATCTGTGGGGGCAAAAGAGTCAACAATGGTAAGAGGATAAGCTATTATTAGCTGATAATGAGTCAGGCAAAAGAGAAAATGACCAAAGAGAGAAGGAATTGATGAAAATTTTAGCACTATGAGAACGGAATTAGGCCTAGTTCGGAAGAGAATGGGAGTAATACTTGAGGGGTACCAGATGATAATCGGAGGGATGAAAGAGAGACTGGAAAGAGCTTTGGGAAATGGGAGAGGAGAAGAGGGATATTATTGGGTAGGAATTTGGTATTCCTTGTGGGGAGGAAAAGAGGATAATATTCTTTCTATCCTAAACTCTTAATATATGGTAGTGATTGAAAATATTATTACTAGATTCTTATTGATCGAGATAAAATTCCAGTTAACCTAATCTGTGGGTAAGTCTCGGGGTCACTGGATGACGCAGTTAAGGTCACAGTAAGGGTAGTAGCTGCTAGGGGTCTTGTTGTTGTAATAGTAATCGTTGTGCTTGAGGAACGAGAGTTCTTTTTCCCCGGTTTTTTCCCTCTCTTTTTTCCCCAGCATTTGGTGTTGATTCCACTATCATATGTGCTCATTGGCTCCACTTCTCCTTCTCTTTTGGTCCAAGGTTGCCTGAGGCTATGTAATTCTCGCCGTTTAGTAGCTCTGCCTCCTAGCGGCCGGGGCTTGGCAGGATCTTATTCTCGCTTCTAGATTCGGGTGCCCGGAGAGTGCGGTCTTTGGTAGATCATAGACTCGTTCCTCGGGCGTCTTATGTGCGAACGGGACTTTAAGTTGGCAGCTCTTCGTGGCTTTCTAGCCGGCGGCGGCACGTTCGCTATTCCGCAATTCTATCTATTCTAGCCGAATGAGGCCCCTTTTGGTGTTTGGAAGAGGGTCATGTGATGCCCTCATTTTTCGCTTCCTGCCGTGTTCACACCAGGCACCTAACCGGCGCCTCAGGCCTCGATGATTGTAATCCCTGAATGCTAAAATCACTGTTCCAACAATCATATTATGCCCTAATCCTATTTTCTTTTGCCCGTCCGAATGTGGTGGAGTACGCGTGTACAGTCTTACCGCACTCAAAGGGATAGGGAAAACTCAAGTGAGAGAAGCCCACGAAGTATTCTAAGCATACCTGAAAACACTCAAAAGGACCAAAACAGACCTCTTTCTATAGCATCTCGGAACTTTAGAGACACTGCAGTAACTCAAACCATGGCTCAACTTCGACAAGCACCCAAGCATACACAAGCCGCAAACAATAGCCAAATTACCTTATCAACACTACTGGAGCGCATTAGGGGACAGTCTTCTCAGTCCCTGCTTTCCAGATTAAGCATCCGAACCTACGATGATATATTTAATCAGCAGCACTAAGGTTCAGGTACTACAATGTCGAGTCGATATACATAGATGATTAAGAGCGCGCCAGTATAACCAAGGTTATCTACCCAACCTAACACAATCAAAGAGGCTCCTAGTACACCTCTAGGTTCTGAGCACATACATAAGAGAAAGTGCACCAGATGCAATATGCATTGGACCCAACAGACTGCCGATCTTTATACAGTATGCCCTACCTGCAGAGCAAACAGGAACCAACGCCAATGCATTACATGCAAAACGGTATGGGACCCGGAAGCATCTGAATTAAGGAAGCAATGCGCCCGCTGTCGGCAGCAGAGAAAGGTAGGGCGGGAAAGAAAAAAGCAGGCTATACAACAAAAAGGCAAGCAACTTAGCGCAACTCAACGCATATGCAATATTTGCGATAAGATCTGGGAACCAAAAGCATCTGACTCAGGGAAAGGCTGCCTCCCCTGTCGACAGGAGAATTCAGAACGAAGACGAAAGTAACAGACGACAAGAGAAGAAAGCAGGGAACAGCTTAGCGCCACCCAACGGATATGTACTGTCTGCAACAAGATTTGGGAATCAGAAGCATCCGACTTCAGGAAGCAATGCGGCCGCTGTCGGCAGCAAACGCAGAGCAGGAAAAAAAACAGGCTATGCAACAACAAAACAGCCAGTTTGGTACTTCGCAGTGCCTATGCAGATCCTGCGGAAAGATTTGGGAACCGAAGGCATCCGACTCAAGGAAATGTTTCTTCCCCTGTCGACAGAAAGAGGCGGAACAAAAACAAAAGAGAGAGACCACAAGGAAGAGACATATTAGCGCTGCTGAACTTATATGCAATGTCTGCCACAATATCTGGGAACCAGAACCATCTGACCCAAGAAAAGGTTGCCCCCTATGTCGACAGAAGAATATGGAACAAAAACGAAAGAATGAGGCAGCAAGAATGGAAAGACAGGGGCAACTTAGCACTACCAAACGCATATATAATCTCTGCAACAAAATCTGGAAACCGGAAGCATCTGACCAAAGAAAAAGTTATCTCTCCTGCCGACAGAAGGGTGTAGCACAAAAGAAGAAGAAGAAAGAGGCAATCAGAGAAAAAGTCCAGGGCCAGGTCAGCGCCACCCAGCGCATATGCAGTTTCTATGACAAGATCTGGGACCCAGAAACATTTGACACGAGAAAGAATTGCCCCTCCTGCCGACGGATCTTTATAGAACAACAGAAAAAGAGAATGGGTGCTATAAGAGAAAACAAGGCCCAAGAATAGTTCTATTGAGAGATGCATTGCCAAACAGTCAGAACATCTACAAAGCTCTTCAATTTCTGGAAGATCAGTATACAGAAAAGGAAAGACTCTCATACAGAGGTACATAGGCAAAGCCAATACCACTGGATAAAAAAGTATCTGCTATATCAGAATTTCATTATGCCTTCCATGATAAAGATACCTTGCCTCCTGGACCTGCATGCTATGCTATAAAAAGGTTAGCAAAATTGATATATTAGAGATTACCTGGGAAGACTGGGAAACTTGCAGTTCGGAGAAGATTTATCGGAGTCTATTCTCGTGCCAAAAATGTTTTCCTCATGGCAAGGATATTGGGGTCTGCAAAGGATATAAGGCACGAGTACAGTCACAAGATCTCGATAAGAGGATACTTCTGCACCAGAAACTTGGCTGTGAGCATATATATCCAACTGAGCTCAAAGGCTTGACGTTGATTGAAGAAGCTCTTATTGCATTGAATATGTGATTTGGATATATTGCGAGGGTTAGCCGAGGGCGGAGCAATGTTCAAAACATCGGATATGCTGGGCATGTTAAAGGGCATATAATGGTCTTCCCCAACAACGTTGAACTTATTGCTATCAAAATCCTGCCAAATAATCTCTTGCATGTACTGGAAAACATACATGTAACATGGTATGGCAAAAACAAGCCAAGGCCAAGAGACCTAACAAAGCTATTATCAGTGCGCCGACAGAAGGTCGAGCAAGCTCTGGTATGGCTAAAACGCCATAACTCTCATTATAAAGATATCCAAATCAATAGAGAAGAAATGGATACCTGGGGTCGGCCGTCACATGGAGTCCCTAAGCAACTCTTTAATAAAATTGAGGAGAACCAGCCAACAGCTTACAAAAAGACCAGAACTGCGCATATCGTGCCAGTAGTTGAACGCGGACACGGAGAAGAACATCCAAGGACAATGGCACAAATTCGGCAAGAACTGGTTGATGGAGATGAGATGGCTAGTGACGAGAATGAGCTTGAATATGATGATATTAGAAGGGAGGATCTTGAAGACAGTGCTGAAGGGAACTTTTTTGACCAGATTCATTGCTCTGGCATGTTTTCATTGGACGCGCCTCCAGGGGACAATGAGGCTGCTAAGTTGCAATATACAATCGACTCATTGGCCAGCACTAACACTCTAGGCACCCACGAAAACGGGCCAGCAGAGATCATTAAGCGTGGTGAAAATAGACGCTCATTTATCCATATACTAAAGCCAGAAAAGCATGCGGATAGCAGCAATATTTGGTATTGGGTGAAAACATTTCCAACACGTTTCCCATTTGGATTTGGAGGCCCACGATGCAAACAGGAAATGGAATCTGATCTTTGGAAGCGCCATTTAGCAGATTGCCACAGAAGAGAACCACTAGACCCCTCATGCATATCAAAGTACAATATGAGTCTTCGAACATGGGTAAATGCGGTGCTGTAAAGACATGTAGCCCGATTTGCAAGCCATCAAGCCTTTTCATTCCTAGTTTTTAATATGGAAGTCCGGTCGAAAAATCGAGGAGTAAGTATGGTTAGTGTTGAGCGAAGCGATTTCCCCGAGGTCGAGCGCACCTTATAATCCTTATCGCCACCAAGGCTAGAGAAGGCCAAAAATGAATTAGAGGAAAATGGGAAGACAGACGATGAGGAGGTTAAAAGACTCCTAAGATACATATCTCACTACGGATATAAACAGTCAATATCACAAGAGGCAAAGCTGACCATGCAAAGGAAGACAAAATCTCTTATTATTCGCTATAGAATACCAGAAATGTGGTTTACCATTAGCCCTAACAACTTAACTAATCCTTTGAAATTACAATTGGCAATATATCGGAGAAATAGGGATACAATGGAACTGGCGACAGCACTACCAATTACACTAAGGAAGACTTTGAGAGGATCTTCAACAAAGCAATGGAAAATTCATACGAGAGTGCAAGATTAGGCATTCCAGATGCGCTTGGCTCAGCCATTTTCTTCCATCGCGAAATCAGACTTTTCTTTGAAAAATATGTCAGAGTTAGCAAGGAGTCCGTATTTAGCAAGATCAACCAATATTTTGCAGCCATAGAAACTAACGAGCAGGGCACACTTCACAACCATAGCCTTATGTGGCTAGAGGGAAATCTAGAACTTGGCAACATTATTGGTATAGCCGGGGATGATATTGATAAGGGTATCCTCAAGTACATTGACACAGTATTCACAGAGGACCTAGATGAAAACAGTCCTCGAAAAGGACGAAAATATCGGGCGGTCAATCTATAGCGACATTTCCTACAAGATACAAGACCAAGACCGGTTTACTGCAGAGTTCGATGCTGAAGCAAGCTTTGTAGCAGCAACCGTACAAAATCACATTGCGGCAA
This sequence comes from Calonectria leucothoes, assembly GCA_002179835.1. Classification (NCBI taxonomy): domain Eukaryota; kingdom Fungi; phylum Ascomycota; class Sordariomycetes; order Hypocreales; family Nectriaceae; genus Calonectria; species Calonectria leucothoes. Next base: position 52,489 of record NAJI01000166.1, on the reverse strand, counting down.
CTCATGTGCAAAATACGCTATCAAAAAAGGAGCCAGAAACCGCTATCGGTTCGGGACACCATGGAAGCTTATCGCAAAACCAGGCTTCACCCCCAATGGAATGCTACAGTTGCATCACACACATCCTACAATCAACAAATATAACACAGCTTTAGCTATTGGTCTTAGACACAATCACAATATTTTCTTCATTAGAACCTCCTCCAAGTCTCTAGCACTAATTTACAAGAGGAAGGCGCCGGCGCCGGCCCTTTGGGGGCTCCTCCGCACAGAAACAACCTTGAGGGACGGGTTAGGAGTAGGAAGCAACCGCCGCGCCCCACGCCGGGCTCTCCGCAGTTGTGCTTCGCACAACAGCTCCGAGCTCCGGGTGGGGCGCACTTGGCAGTATTTGAAAATTCCGAGGATTATCCAGGGGGATGAAGTTATTGCCGTCGGAGGTTTAGCATGGTACAAATCCTATATCATAACCCGCACAAATTTTCATGATCTTATAATGCGAATCAAAATTCTTATCTTTGACCAGTGAAAGGTCTGCTTTTTGAGCCAATGAGAGAGCTGAGCGAATTCCCTGATGTAAATGTCTAAAAAAGACAGAAAGCACCTTGAGGAGTCCCTCAAGGCATTACCTGACCAACTATCCCACAAAGGTCGAGGATCCAAGCTAGAAGCATGCAGCAATAGCAGCAAAACTATACTCGGAGAAGGTTAATAAAGGAGTGCCCAGAACAGGCAAGGAAACACAAGGCAGTGCGCCAAATGCCGCCCTTATAAAACACTTTCGGCAATACATATTGAGCATCGCTAACAGGCTATTTACTCAGCAGCCATTATCTCATGTAGAGGTACTTACATATACTTACTCTATTATCTCAGCGAGTATTCAAGAGCTTCATAGTAGGCCTATATTAACATAACGCTGTCTTACTGGAGTATATTCCGGAGATAGCCATACCTAAGATTCTTGAGTGGGGAAATGGACTTGGATGATGAAGATCCCACTGCAAGAAATAATTCTGTGAGCAATAGCAGTAGCAGAGATACGGCTATATCTCATGCTAATAACAATACTATAATAAGATATATAATAATAAAGATAATATGCTCAAGGCAGAAGAGGTTGTGATTGAGGAGATCAATGAAGAGAGCCAAAGGGCCTATCAGAACCAGTCTAACAATAATCAGCTCGGAAGTGATTATCCCTGGAGTTGTCCGCAAATGGGGCAGGAAAGCAATGAACTCACGGAAGGCCGAGTATTAATCGGTCAAGGCGATATGAAACTTTCAATGTTCGAGGCCTACCACCATCGAGGGGAGGTTTTGCAGTCATTATGTCTATATGACTATCTTACCCTTGTTCAACTAAAGAGAAAAAAGCATACTCGCTCAAAAAGGCTTATGAGAATTGAATTTGACCAAGATTGGAGTGAAACCGAGGAGTGGGTACAGATTCTAAAACAGTCGGGGGATCATGCCGCGCCATGGATCAATGGCTTTGTAATAGGGTCGGCGTCGCACTGTGAAGTTAGGGGACCGGATATCTAGGCAAAGCAATAGGCAGGTCAATTGTGATGCAGAGACTAAAGCTTGTCCCTCCATTGAGTGGACACGCTGTGTGTGATCTAGCTACTGAGGGTCCATAAGTGGGTCAAACTGCATATGAGGTCTTATTACTGTGGTGTTGTCTTTGTTACAGGCTTCCTCAACATGGACTTTGAAGCAGACGATCAGGGAAACTACTATCAACGAGCAGCAGTACAGCACCTAGCATTATTCGTTCCATGGGAACTATTTACTAGCAAAAAGGTTCAACTAAGCGACCTATGGAAGGAATGGAAGGAGCGTATACCAAAGAGACTCCAAACAATAGTAGAAAATATCTAGGTACTTATAAGGTTAGCAGAGGATGCTCAATGGAATGCAAAGCAGTGAGCATTAGCAGGGGATAATGCTCTATTGGACGATCTGGATACGTAAAAGGATAATATAGGCGCGGTGGAAGTGCATCAAGCCAATTAGGTTGGTATATTCGGCCTACTGGTTGATACAATAGAAGCTGCTTTAGGGCCGAGGCAAATCACGGAAGATTCTAAGTAGCTTACTAAAATATACCAGCAACTCCATGATTTCCAGCAAGAGATATTGGAGTTTGAGGAAGACCTTGGATCTCTGGTCGCAGCAGAGCCTATTCAGCAATACCAACCGAGTCTACTACAGCAAATACCCATACAAAACAAACTTACATCTATAAAGAGCCAATAGAACAAAAAGTCAAGAAAAATAGAAATAAAGATCCTGGGAGACAATACAGCTGAACACACAAGAAATGCCGGACAGGAAACAAGTACATCAATAAATGTTGAGATGTGGCAGCCTGAGGCAGCTGCCTGCATTCACTTCTGGGACAGCCGAGCCCGTTAGAACTTGGAGAAACCAATGACGTTAATACACACACACATCATTCCACAATAAATAATGCTGCAACTAGGTTTGGAGGCAATTCTATGGAGATAACAGAACCAGATGCCCAGCATGCCCAGCGGCCGCAATAGACTACAATCGCAGTGCGGTATGCACCTAAAACAACATTTATGCAAATTGGGAAAAACATTGCCAATAAAAAAACACTTGATAAGCGACAGAGAATTGCATTCCTCCTGCTCTGCCATTATCTTGATCAAGTTAAGCAGGCCAACGACAAAGGCTATAACAACGAAATCGGCGCGAGGGTGCCACAGTTTTGCCAGTTCCTAGGCGGCGAAGGTGGTACCGGAAAATCTAGGGTTATCGAGGCATTGGCAGAAGTCTTTTCTCGCAAGGGCATTTCACATCGACTACTAACAACGGCACCATCCGGAGCAGCAGCTTCCCATATCAACGGAGTAACGCTTCACACAGCCTGTCGGATCAAAATTAATGATCCATCTGCAAATGAGTCTACTAAATCCTATATTGATGCGGTGAAGCGAACAAACTGGAAGGAAAAGTGGCTTCTCATTGTCGACAAAGTCAGTATGCTAGGGGCACGTACCCTTTATGCGGCAGACAAGCACATGCGTCGGTTTCATGGAATGGACCAGGACTTCGGAGGGATTCCAGTAATCCTATTTTCCGGAGATTTTAGCCAGTTTCGACCAGTGAAGGATAGATTATTGCTTACCCTGGATAGTAATGTCACTGGGGAAGAATTCCGATCAGCCCGCCACCTATGGCAAAAATTCACAAACGTCATCCTACTTGACAAGTAGATGCAAGCAGTCGGAGACCCATGACTACAGAGATTATTACATCGAATTCGACAGGGAGAACAAGACGAAATCAACATAGAGCTTCTTAACAGTAAATGCTTCCATGAAGGCCAGACGATACCCTGGGGCACAGGTATCACTGAAGTTACGCCATTAAACTGTAACCGCTGGAATGTGAACATGGAGGCAACCCTAAACAAACAAGAGAGGGAGGGGAAGGTTAAGCGATTATTTATGCCTCAGCATACATAGGCAGGCGGAAAGAAAGCAGCAGTGAGTGCGAGAGAGGCACAACTTGTGGCAAGTCTTGGAGATGACAGCAGCTGCCCAATCCCGGATACCAAATATCTCCATCGCTTATTATCTATTTCGGGCCTCCAGCTGGACTTCTCATCAAGTCAGATAGCACCAAAGACTACTGTTTCCGCCACATGTCGCCTAAGACATTGCTCTTGACCCCAGAGAGCTGCATAATTCACCCCAACAAGGCATCAAGGTCATGGCAACGGCATTCTGTCTCACGGAAAGGCCTCCCATGTACAGCAGCTTTCGCATGCACTGACTATAAAGTTCAAGGTCGCACGTTGGAAAAGGTGGTAGTAGAACTCAGAGGGGCCAAAACAGGCCACGATGGTGAGCTGCTAAAATGTGACTGGTACAGCCTCTATGTCCAGCTATCACGGTGCAAATCGTTGGACGGCATTACCTTAATATCAAGGGTTCAGATGGTTGATATAGTCGGGAATAAACGAGATGACAAAATGGGTGATGCTGAAAGGCAGTTGATGTCGCTCTGCGAGGAAACAGTCCTAAAGGCGCAAACTTTGCTCCAATTATAGCTGTAATAAACCCAACAAAAAGAAAGCGGGATATTTTACGATATCCTCAGCAGTTAGCATGGCTAAGATAAAATAATTAGAAAGTTCAATCAGGCAATTATAAACAAAAGCAAGTACATTTTCCTTATATTTCTACAAAACCCACAATCTAATACACCGCCCAAACAAGCCTAGAAAAGTCAGGGGAAAATCAGGAAAAATCTAAGAAGCGTATAGAAAGCAGTGGAGTAGAGTAGAGTGCTCAAATTACAGATTAAATGATATCAGGTGACCTTTAGAATAACACCTCCCACTCTTCAACTGCTAGCCTACCTAGAGCTTCTAGAGGGCGAAAAAAAAACCGGGGGGGGAAAACCCGGGGGAAAAAACCGGGGGGGAAAAAAACTCTCGTTCCTCGAGCATAGCTACCCAAGATCAATTATCAACCTTTAAATCTTTTGCTACAACTCCCTCTTCACATAGTACTATCACCGTCCCTGCGTGCGAATCATCTAAAAGATAATAGAACATGGCTATTGCCTTCAATATACTACCTGCTAAGAGTGGATATGCAAGACAGCCTGTAGTAGAACATTATGGCTGGGTCCCTTAAATCTATATTTTCAATCCTGATAGCCATTTAAGAAAGGAATTTGACCTGACGGCGGCGAATCTTTCGAGCAGCGGCAGTTCCGTTGCCAGCGTTGGCACCACCAGCCATCTGAACAGGTACAACACCGCCGAAGGGACCAGCCCTAGCTGGGTTCTGACAGCGAACAAGACAGACATTATCTTGTCCCGCAACATTGCCAGTGCACTCCTGGTCGGCAGGAATAGCAGCTGTTAGGGGGAAATCCTGAGCCGCTCCGTCGTTGTTTCGGCCTCGCTCATTACCAGCGACGTTTTGGGTAACCTTAATCTCAGTCCAGTCGGCAGCAGTTCCATCGCCGTTGATCATGCAAGTGTATGGACCGGCGCCATCGCCATTGACTTGGTGAAGCGTCATAGTGAGCTCACCGCCCTGGGTAACCTGAGGGAGATCATCCTCAGTCTCGGCGAGGATTGCGGAGGTACCCTTTTCGAGATCATTGGTTCCAGCACCAACAGTTTCTCCGACAGTGTCGGCGGCATCGCCTTTAAATCGAGTAGCATCCTGCTGAAAAGGGCGACGGCCAGTTCCGTCACGAGGAGTAGAGGTATCAACGCCCAGCGCCATGCCCTGACCGCCAGCATCGCCAACAGCGTTAGTAATAACACTGTGTCCCGCAGCCATCTGGCTAGCAGAAAAGAAGGCAATGCAAACAATACTCTTGAACGAGAACATTGTGATATAGTATAGTAGGTGTTTAAATAAATTAGGTCAGCCGGTTTAGCCAAGAACTGTAGGGCAAGATGTTTGAACCAGCAAACAAATCTAGAGGGCGTGAAGAAGTATGAAAGTAGTGAAAGATGCTGTTGATGAGTGACAAGAAGTTGTGATTGAGCGGCAGGTACTTCTCAATTTAAGCTTGACTTTTGGCTTGAGCAAAAGAGAAGCCATCTAGACAATATTACCCGGAATCAGGACGGCAACGACAATAGCCGAAACACTATTGTAGTATTACTAGAATGTGAACACTCCCTTTGTTTGTTTCCATTTAGATGTTTTAACATCAGATCTGGAGCAGCCCTACAGTCATGGTTCAAGGAGTCTCTACTCTCTCGAGATAGTGTTTTAGCAATAAATCCCTGTTTTATCAACAACGCACTGACCCCATCGCATCTGATTGCACATAGCCAACCACCTGTCCAGATTGCATTTGGCCTATGAAAGAAAAGGGAGTTAAACCGGAAGCTCAGCGCTTCCGGTCTGATATGACTTTTACAAGGGTTAAAATTTCCTTATTGAGTATGATGTGACGGAAAACAGAAACAAGTCTCAACCAAGAGGCGCATGCGATGCCCGTGCACCAGCACCTCAAACACCAACGAGCCGGTGCTTGTTTGCGCTGCAGCCATCACATGACAAGGAAGATGTTAGAATGAAATGAACTTGAACTTGAAGGAATATCGCCGTGCGCGGCGATGACGGGCACCCGACCCAAGTGCCAAAGGCACATTAGTCCGGGTCACGCGCCTGCCCCGCACAACACTATGGTGGCACATTACCGCCACTTTCCAGGAAGTGCAAAAACGCAAATGCGCAAACACATAAGAAAATTAAATAATAGAAATATAGCTTAATTATATCAGAAAAGAAGACTTTATATATATAATTATAAGAATATATTTAATTAATTAATCTAGCTACCATAGCAGCTATTAAAATAACCAACCAACTGACTGATTGACGGACCTACCGACCTAGCTACCGCGGTGGCTGCTGTAGCAGCTGTTGCAATGACTGACTGACTGACTGACTGACTGACTGACTGACTGACCTAGCTATTATAGCGGCTGCTGCAGTAGCTGTTGTGCTGGATGCCTAATATATTAGGCAAATAGGTCACGTGCAATTAGCCTTTTCCAGCAATCCTCACAGCCTCACAACAACCCTCACAACAACCCTCACAACAGCCCTTACAACAGCCCTCACAATAGCCCTTATAATAGCACTCACAGCAGTCTTTAAATCACAGCAGCCCTTGCATTATAGCAGCCCTCGCGTCATAGCAGCCCTCGCGTCATAGCAGCCTTCGCGTCGCGGTAACCTTTGCATCACGAAACTCGCGTCACGGTAGCTGGGTTAGTCAGTCAGTCAGTCATTGCAATAGCTACTGCAATAGCTGCTGCGGTAGCTAGGTCGGTAGGTCAGTCAGTCGGTCGGTCGGTCATTGCAACAGCTGCTACAGCAGCCACCGCGGTAGCTAGGTCGGTAGGTCCGTCAATCAGTCAGTTGGTTGGTTATTTTAATAGCTGCTATGGTTGTTGGAATCGGCTCTCAA